>CM033734.1:3381118-3930244 GCA_019671005.1 Hibiscus mutabilis | reverse complement strand
TCTAGACTTGGATTGTTAGAGAAGGTAAATAATTACTTTCATGCAATTGGTTGGACAAACTACATGGCTATTACCTTTCCGATTTATGCTGAATTGCTATGGGAATTTTATGCTACCTTTGAGTTTAAGGATGAAGGGTATGTAGATTTAAATGCTCCTAGTGCTATTAAATTCCGATTGCTGAACAAACAATTTTCTTTATTTATTAGGAATTTAATCTTGTCATGAGATTTATTTCTGACAAATATGCACAATCTAATGAATACATGTCGAGCTTGTGTGACTATAGTGCAGATTTCGAACCCGCAATCCTCTTCCGAGAATGGTCGACAAGCACCTCGGGGTACAACCCAAGCCATTCGAAAGACCATGAACTCAAAAACTCGACGCTAAAACACATCCATCGATTCCTAGCATATTCATTCTCCGGTAGAGTGAATTCGGCAAGCATATTGAACAAAGCTGAATTTTTCTTCCTTTGGTGCATGGTCAAGGGGAGAAAAGTGAACCTCGGTTATTGGTTCGTACAACAACTCGGTGCCGTCGAAAATCGAAAAAGTAAGCCATTGATTCTTGGTTCTTATATTTGTCATTTAGCTTTCAAAGACGGCTTGCTTAAAAGCAATGAAGATGATTGAAAATGATGCAAGGGGGAACTATGTCATGACATCGCCCAATGAAACCACGGAAGAAGCCTCCTCCTCGCAAGACATCACCACCAACCAACGCCTAGCTCGCTTGGAATATCGGATGCAATGGGTAGAGGCGAACCAAAGGGCATTCTTCGAGCACGCAAAGTTCATCCCACCACACCCCTACACCCCCTAAAACTGATACATGCCGCATGAGAGAGCACTCTTCTCCCTTAACTTTTTATTTGCTTTCTTTTATTTTTTGCACGTAGGTTAGGGAACATTGAAGACAATGTTAGGTTTAAGTGGGGGGGGTAACTTTGATATGTTTAATTTGTGCTAAAACCATGGGATACAGTTGTGTGAAATTGTATGGTTCTTGATGACTTCGAGTATTACTTTCACATAAAAAAAATTCTTGAACTTAACATGTTGAGGTTTTAAAGGAAATTGGATCCTTAGGTAAAGATGAGATTGATATGAGAAGTAAAATAGGATTGATTAGATCTTGTTAGACTTGCAAATCTTTTCTCATATTAATTGATTCGATAGTCGGATGGATAAAATCGAACACAATAAACCACTTTGTGAGAATTGAGCCTAATAAGCATACATCTTTTATGCTTTATATTTTTCTTCATTGAGTGTTTGTCAAGCATGATTAGATTACTTCTAGAACTTGCAATGTTATACATGTTAAGATCACATAAGGATCAAATTACTTGAGATGATTAAGGCACTTAGGTATGAACCTTGAGCCAAAAAGCTTACCTTGATAAATATGACCATTAGAGAACCACTTTTGAGCCTAAGCCTTTTGTTTGGAAATTAACCACATTACAAGGCTAATTTTTTGTTGTTGATTTCCCTAATTTGTACCCGAAATTGGAGAACTACGCACTTCTCTTACTTGGAAAAAAAGGAAAATCAAGCAAAAGAAAAAAAGGGAGAAAATCTTGGAAAAATAAGGAAAAGCAAAACTAAAGAGAAAATTGTCCTATTTGTTCAAAAAGAAAATTCAAAAGAAAAGACAAAAAGTGTGAAAAAGATTGAATCCTTGTCTTTCCCAAAATTAAATTTGTGCAAAAGCTTGATACGAAGAGAAAAGGGAGTGTGAAGTTCTTCGATTTAAAAAGTCTAAAAGTCTTTCTCATCTTGCCTTGTCCTAAGCCCTGTTACAACCAAATTCAAAGACCTTTTGATCTTGTAATTCGATCCAACTAGTGGTGGAGATGTGATATATTTGCAAGCCTATGGTAAGTCTCTTTTCATGCTTTGACTTGAGTGTTGTTGTCCTTTAAACACTTTGAGAGATATTGAGTAAATCCTTTGCGAGAGCGTTTGATTTTATTTTATCCTTGACTTTATGATTAGCCTTGCAACTGCATCTGTATCAGATATGATTCCAGACTAATCAAAAATCTAAAAGAATGGATTCCAGACTAATAAATGAAATGACTTAGTCTGGGTATCAAAGGCAGGTCCATGGCACATTCAACAGAAAGCAATCATCCTTCGAAAATGGCTGCCAGATATGATTCCATACATTATTAGCCTTGCAACTGCATCTGTATGGATTTAGTTGTGGCATGTGCCTCTTGAATTGTTCTCACAAAAGGGTTTAGGTTATCTGGCTAGTGCACTAGGAAAACCATTATATACGGATAGGGCTATTGCTCTGAAGCAACAACTTGAGTTTGCTAGAGTTTGTGTTGAGATTGAGGCTTCATTTGTTATCCCGAGTGAAATTACAGTTGATTTAGAGGATGGCAATTGTGTTGGGGTTGCTGTTGAGTTTGATTGGGCTCTTCCTTAGTTTAGTGTTTGTTCTATTTTTGGGCATGTGGTGGACAAATGCAAAAAGAACGATGTTTCTAGTAATGGGATTGGAATTGCTCAGGTGTCTGAAGACGTTGCAGGGGTATCTGATGATAGTAAAATTGGAGAAAGGTTTTGGATTCTGTTCAAGGTGTTGATCCTGCTCTGGATAGTGTTAGTGATAGGGTGCAATGTTCTGCCTAGGTTGATGAGAATGGTGAATTAGATTCTGCCAAGGTTGATGAGAATGATGAATTGGATTTTGCCCAGGTTGATGAGAAGGATGAATTAGATTCTGCCCAGGTTGTAGAGGAGATAAATCTGGTACTGTATTGGTTGGTGGGGATGTTGGAAGCCCTGCTGCTCCTGTAATTAATAAGGATGACTTGTTGGTAGATAGTTCAAATAAATTTGAGGTACTTGGAATTGCTATTGAGGATCATGGGGTGCCTGAGGGGCTTTCTCGGCCTGAGAGAGCAGTTGCGGGGTGTGTTGCTGACCTGATGGATAAATTGAAGCCTAAGGATAAAGGGGGTAAAAAGACGGATAAGGGCAGAGATGCAAGAAAGAATAAAGGTTCGAAGAGTTGCGGGGGGCTTTTCATGATTCTGCTGGTCTTGTAGCTGAGAGTCAAAGCGCCCCATCTTCTGACGCTGCTGCTGGTCTGGTAGCATCGAGTGAGATGATTGGGATTATGGCTCCGGATTTGGAGGAGCAATTCGGGGGTGCTTCCATCAATGGTTTTGATCATCAGGGAAAAAAACAGAGTTCTGCTTCTGACTCAGATGCCACGGATTGTTCTGACCGTAACAATGAAAATAACGAAGTAGCTGCTGAAAGTGGTTCAATATCGGATACAGAGACAGAGGGGGATAGTGAGCAGGCAAAAGAGGATGAAAAGCGTTATGATGTAATGGAAGAGGATGATGAAACTTCCAGTGGAGAGTCCCATATCAAATCGTCTTCATCTTGAACGTTGGTCATTCATTATTTACTCGGTGTGGGACTATGCTGCGTATATCCTTTCTCTCTTTTAATTTCTTATTTCTCGTTTCCTTCCCATTTTCCACTTCATTCATATTCATCACCAATTACACTATCTCGGTTTAATCTGGTTCTTAAAGCAGCGTTGAGTGACTCAAGCTATGAATTGGGGCTCTCTAACTTGTTGTTCGTCCTCAGGCTTTGACGGGAACAAGGCACGAGAGCATACTAAAAGTCTTAAAATTATTTTTCAATCTATTGCTTTACTTGTGACTGATTGATTCAATAATGTTGTGATTGAGAGAGAGAAAATTGTTAAGGGGTTAGTGTATTTAATAGTGGGGAGTTAGAGATGTTCATAGATTTTTGGTTTGAAAGTTTGGAGAGAACGGGATGGTAATTTGGGCCACGTGAACCTCATTGATAAAAAGAAAACAAAAGCAGGAGAAAAAATATCAATATTTTGTTGGTTCAAATAACAAAAAGGTTAATTATAAGATATTAATTGAATCTTATAAAGTAGTAAACAAAGTTGAATTTTCTTTTTTTTTTAGTCTGATTCGGTTTTAGATTAATTACAAGATATTAAAAGATTTTGGAGAGAAAAAACCAAAATTAGGACAATTAGATCATTTTGGAACCGGGGGGGGGGATTGATTTCGTTGTTGACTACTTCGCATCACTCGATATTACTAGTGACTAGTAATTGAGTACTTTGTCTTAGTATGTAGGACAATAATAAATGGAGCCTAGAGCTAACATAGTGGTTTTGGTCCCCATCAATTTCTTCAACCATTTGTATTTTTTTCCAATTATTTTGAAATTAACCATTTATGCTCTTCAAAATTCATTGGTTAACTTGTAAAAAAGATATATTAAAATGCACCATTTGCTTCATATTTCATGAAGGGGAAAAAAACTATTGACACAAATTTTGATTCTTTCAAGGGAAAATATATAAAGATTGGAGGGTGATTGTAGTGGAGAGACAACTGTGGGCTAACAAATCCCAAAGTGCCCCAATTCACCAAATGAAGAAGGGCAATTTGATGTGGGTGAAGTGGGTAAGGTGAAAATGGACCAAAATGAAGCACCTCACCCATTAAGACCCTCACAATGATCCCAAAATGCCAATGCTTTTTTATCATGATCATGGTGATTATTATGGAGGAGGAAGATAAGAGCCTCAACTGGTGGTAGTGTTCATTTTTTGGGGGGAGAAAAGTCCAAAAAAGGAGGGTTCGTTTTCCAAATTAAATAGCATGGGTTAAGGGGGGTACTCGATTACATGAAAGGAATAAGGGCAAAAGAACCCAACCACATTGACTACTCTCTCTTCCTCACCAATCACCTCTTGTCCTCCTTCCCCACCCCCAACCCTGCACTAATTTTCTTTTGGACTTCTCTCCACCGTTTCGTAGGTCTCCACACGTGGCTTACACGTGTCTTCCCCATCTGATTATTAACAATTAGATTAAAAAATTGGTTTAGAGTTAAATACACCCTAGTTCCTTGTCTAAACTAATGATAAAAACATAGCAAGAGGACAAGGAAAAGGTAAAAAAAATCGCTAATCATGTAGCCCATCAGAAACTAACAGAACAATCATGAAGTATATGTGTCCACAAATTATTATTAGTGATAATAATAATAAGGTTTAAAGGAAGTGGATTTGTGTTGGATTTGTACTTTTGGCAAATCATAGACCTCTCTGAAAACCCAAATAGAAAGTAGATTTAGAAAGAAAAAGAAGTGTTAGGATCTGAAGGATAAACTCCCAGTTCAAAGAATCAAATGCTTTCCTAAGATCTATCTTTAAAGCACAACGAGGATATAAAGGCCTCCTACCATACCCATTCACAATTTCTTGAGCCAATAGTACATTATCAACAAGATCTCGACCTTCTATAAATGCACTTTGACTCGACAACACAATATCAGACAAGCAATGCTTAAGCCTATTCACAAGAATTTTTGTGATACATTTATAGACCACACTACAGCAAGCAATAGGTCTAAAATCTCCAGCATGAACAGGAAGGAACATCAATTTTATGGACCAAGGTAAAAACTGTAGAATTAAATGAAGCAGGCAAAGAGCAAGACAGGAAAAAATACCTCATTGCTCTTGTGAAATCCTCCCCAACAATCCTTCAAGAACTCTGAAAGACTTGACAAGACTTGACTTCAAATCTCCAGAAAGCTCGCATCCCATAATCTCCTTAAGCAACTCATTTGAGAACCTCTCCACATTGCCGTCCACTTGACCAAGGGAACCAGAAAAATAGTTCACTAACTCAGTCGATATAGCTGCAAAAGTATCTAACTTCTGTCCACTATCATTGTATAGGCTCTGAATAGTATTTTTTCTCTACTTAACAGCAACTTTCCTAAAGAAGAAAGAGGAATTTTGGTCACCCTCCTTTATATACTGAATTATGGATTTTTGCAAGTAAAATTTCTCCTCTACCATCTCCAAGTCCCTTAACTCCCTTCTGACAACTTTCTCCCTAGCAGCAAGGTCAGAACGACTAGACATCAAAAATTTCTGAACATTACCGAGCTCAACTCTTTTCTCGAGTACTCTATTTGGCAAACCACCAAAATTCTCTTTATTAAATTTTTTCAATGGCTCCTTCAATCTTTTCAACTTTGCAAATAGGGCCTGGAGAGGATTCTCCACAACTGGGAGCCTCCAAGAGTCCTCAACAATAGACAGGAAAGCAGGATGATCCACCCAAAAACCAAAGAATTTAAATGGTCTAGGGGGACAAGCAATAGGAGTCCTTAAAACCAAGTGGCTAGGGCTGTGATCAGAACAATCAGAATCTAAAAGCTCCATTGTAGCCCCGGGAAAACAGCTCAACCACCACTGATTTCCTAAAACTCTATCAAGCTTCCTGGATAGAGCAGATTCTTCCCTAAGATTGCACTAGGTAAACAAAGAACCAGTCCCCAAAACTTCAGAAGCTAAAAGGTCTGTTGTCCTGATTGTGCCACGAGCTTCAGTGTCTTCCGCAGAATTTTGAGTATCATTAGGTTTATTCGACTGAGAATGCATGGAAGTATCCGGGCAAGTTGTTTGAATTCGATTATTGCTTTCATGTGCATCCGTTTCACATTCTAACTGCATTATATCTATGCCTAGAGTTCCAGACCTGTTCAACTCAAAATTACGTTCAACCTCGATTCCCAAGCATTCAGTTCCAAGAACACGCTCAGTTCCAATGGTATCTCCTTCGTGAACAGGTGCTGTACCGACACCATCTATGTCAGAACCAAAGCCACCTTTAACAAAATGATCAGCGCTAGTAAATTCTGCCTCCTGTGTGTTTTCACCAACTTCTTGACTTCTTATACCACAGTCATGTTTCTCAGTAACACTGGCTTCATCGTTAGAAATATTAGCCCTCTGAGCTGAAGTACTGGAGCCTGCCTTAGTGGCATGGTTTCCATGATAACTGGTGCATGTCCTTTCTCTGCCTATGGTTCCATAATTGTTCACATTAGGTATGTTTGGGTCAATATCAACAGAGGTATTCTCATAATTTTCCTCATCCTCCAGAGTTCTCTGCATTGCCTTTCAGTTCTTGCTGCTTTGCAAACAGTACGGAGATTTCCTCAGTTGTGGAGTAGAATGCTCGTAGCTGAGTTTCTCTGCAGTTCAACCACATGTAAATGACACCATGCTCAATCTAGAAAATCCACAATATATATGGATGTTGACACCCAAAATATATAAAAAAGGAACAAACTTTGATCAGCAAAATGCATAGACCAATAGTGCAACTACAGATCAAACAATAACTATTGTCACAGAAATCATACCGAAGCATAATTCTTTCCTTGGCACCTTTCAGCCGCCTCCTCCCATAATCAAGTTCCTGCATTGCAGCATTTATTTCAAGCTCAAGAGCAGAAACTTTAGTCCATGCTTCTTCTCGGGCTGCCTGCTACCAACAACGAAGGAAACCTCAGCTTAACATATAGTTACTAGGTAAAAATGACCATACCAAGGTCTATGATACCCATATTGATTTATTTATTCAGTTGATACAGGTTTATCTTGATAGAATAAAGAAATCAATTGAAGTGTGTACAGTTAAATAGTTTTCATGACATTCGCTGTACGTTTTATTATGCCTTCAAAAGCTGCAGGCAGAAACAAGATTTACATGCCGATTTAAGAAAGTGATAACAAGTTATCAACCAATTAATAGCCAACAACTTTTAGCAGCAGAGTGTCAGGCAGTTTATATCATACAGAATATAACATTTGAATTAAGTAAAAGAATATAATATAAATTGACACCTTTTCAGTCTCAAGCAGCTTCCTCAATCCTTTAGTTTTATGTTCAAGTTCTTCCACTTTCTGCTCAAAAGCACATTAAATGTCAGGTTTAGAATTTATTTGCATACATTTGTCATATAAGCATACACCAAATAAATGTTTACTTTTATTGAATTTGCTGAGGCTTGGTTTGCTTCAGAAACCCGAGCTTCTAGTTGGCGAACTTTATTATCAGAGTCGATCAACTTCTGCCTAGTGTCTTCCAGCAGTAGATAAAGGAATTAAAAACTTTCAGAATTCAGATGAAAATGTGGTATCAGAGGTTTAAACTTCAAATCAGATAGCAATGCAAACAATACCAGTTTGGACACCAGACCTTCCAATTGTGTTGAGCTCTTTCCTAGCTAGTCCTAAGAATTGAGATGCATAGCATTTCATTTCTAAGTTCTTCTTATATAAATTACACGTGAAGTAAATCCAAGCAAGCAAAAGAAGAAAAGCATTCTGACCTCAAACTTATTAATTGATTCTTCTAGCTCTTCTTCCCGTTTTAAAGCAACATCTGAGAGTCTTTGCATTTCTTCTTGAGCCTCCGACTGTACTCTTTGCACTGCTGCTTTTAAATCAACAGCAGCCTTTTCTCGTTCTTCTCGTCTCTGATCTCTCTCCTCCTCCAACTGAACCTTGAGTTCAGCCATAGAATACTTCTGACTAAAAGTATGAAGCTGTGCCATCATATCTTCTATTCTCTTTGGTTCCATAAATTGAGGAAAAGTAATAAAGCCAACATACTCATTTCTTACCTCGTTATTCTTTCATTTGCTCCTGTACATGACTACACGGAAGCACTAAGTCTTTCATTAAGGTCTTCTATAGCATGCTTTTGTTCAGCTGATATCCTTTTGACCTCTACAAGCTTCTTTAGTTTAACATCTAGTAAAATTTTCAATTCTTTGAGTCGATCAAGGTATGAATTTGCAACTGATTCTTTTATTTCTTTGATTTCCTGCAGAAACAGATAAGAATATATCTAAATCACCCAGGACCGCAAACAACAAAAAGTAATTTGCCAATAACAAACATGTGACATACAATTGAACAAATAGCATAAAATCAGAAAGAGGTCCGCCATTACACATTAATTTTCTCTCTTTATTAAGGATAATGGTTAGTAATAGTGGAATGATTGTTAACAAAGATAAAATATTAATGCTATAATTTCAAGTTGTAAGAAGGTTTAACCACCGTTAATCATAACAGTGTGAAATCAAAGTTAAATGCTGCATCAATTGACTTTACCATTAACAGAACCACAGTATCCAGTAACATAGGCACTCAGCAATACCAACTCAAAGACCCCAAACATACACATAAATCAGAAAGAAAAGAAAGGTTTATGGTCCATTAGAAGAGCATACATTCTCATGACGCTCAACGGTTGCATGATTCTCGTTACGCAATTTATCAATTGTACGCACTTGATCTTCCAATTGCTTCCTCAATTCCTCATGCATCAGTTTCATTATTATTTATTGTGCAACGGAACTCAAGGGTTTGATTAATGAGTCCAGAAAAGGATACCTTGTTTGACCGCTGAAGGCTCCGAAAATCATCAAGAGATATAGGACCCTCTGGAGCACCAATGCCTATACCCTTTAGTCTCTTGTTTTCACAAGCTAGTTCATCTAAGCAATATGGGCCAATAGTTTCACATCGTAGTAGCTTAGTAAGTCATCCCTCAATAAGAACGAACCAGCAAAATAAATGAAAATTCTGGAAAAAAAACATGAATTTAGAAGATATACCAGCTTTTCTTTTCGCAAAAACACCTTCCGCTGAGTGAGCAGACCTAAGAGCATCTCTATATACAAATGCAAAAGCAAGTTCTGTAACCAGAAAGGTAACTGCTTACTATGAAAGACATTCCAAGCTTCAAACCTCAATTGAAATGAAAGAATTAGAGAAGAATTGCATGTTTGTCATCTGAAATAAAATATATAGGTATTAGTATTACCATGTTGAGGAGGAGCAGAAAATGAAATGATGTCTCGGTGTTGAATTTTCAATTCAGGACTATTCTTTCTCAACCTCTCCCAATTAAGAAACGTCCCATTTGTACTACAAAGATGAATAACACAATCAGAATTTAGAAATACTAAAATCCCCATAAAGGAAATAACAGTTGATAACAGCAAACTAACCTCGTATCTTTTAAGAAAACACATGAACAGTTGGACGACTGCTCAGTATTTTCATCGGTCCCTCTCTTCCTATATATTATGCAGTGTTTCGCACTAACAGAATTTGATTCAATTCGAAAATTTGTATCCTCTACTAATCGGCCAATGTGGTGCTCATCCGCAGATAAAAGAATATCCATACCCTAGAGAAATAGTATCTTCATCAGTTTTTCACTTCTATAATACAATTTTAACAAATTTTCATTTCAAGTTGGTGATTAGGCAGTTCAAGCGTAAAAATAACCTACAAAAAGAGGGCTTGCCATATGATGCAACTAAAAAGGTTGACACTTTACTAGCAAAATAAAATTGAGGGGAATTTTTAACAAACCTGAGGGCGTTTGCGGGCATTGTAAGAGATAGCGGTGAGAACGCCCCAAACGTTGGGATCGTAGGTTGGGAGAGGCTGAGAGGAGATGTTTGCAGCGACCGAGACTATGAACTGCTTGGAACTCAACGGCGGCTTCGAAGGCGGGGAGTCATCGTCTTGCTTGGGCTGCACCGACGCCGGCTGCGGAACATTGTCTTTGGGGGTTTGACTGTGCTTTGAAGGGAACATTGTCTTTGGGGGTTTGACTGTGCTTTGAAGAATTCGAGGTCTGCGGTTTTTCTATTTCATGAGTAGCCATTGACGGGAATGTGGAGCGACCAGCGAAGTAAATTAAAAATGGCGGGGATTTTGAAACCCTAGCGGTTTTTAGCGTTAGACAGAAGCTTGTCTTGGAAGACTCGTTCTTTTTTAATTCTTTGACCTTTTGATTAGATCAGGGAAGTGTGATTTTTGAGGCATTTCAGCGACCCACCAATGTCTCTGTCATTAGTTCACCAAACGTAAAATTATTTATGGGTATAAGATTATTGAAATTTAACATTACCTAATACATTATTAAAAATATTCTATTATATTATTTAATTTATTTAGTAAAAATATAAGATTGCAGTATTTAATGAAAATAATATAAAATTAATTAAAAATAAAATTTACTAACTTATCCTTATAACATATTTTTTAACAAGTTAAATTTTTAATTATTAAATTAAAAATATTTACATACAAATTTATAAAATTGTTTTCGTCACATCTAAAATTTGCAAAAAATTTATATTTATAATAAAATTAATATATTAAATCATTTTAAAAATGTTTTATATTTATATACCATTATTTTTTTAATATTTTTAACCATAAATTACTCTTTATTTAATATGTTTAATTTTTTAATTTTTTATTACATTTGACCATTTATCAAATAAATTAAAGTATATAATAAAATATATTTAAAAGTAGTAAAAATGATAAAAATAAATTAACCTACTATTTTTTTAAGATGAAAAATATCTCATGAATCAAATAATAAAATTAATTACATCAACTCTTAACGCAATCACCTAATTATAAATACAATAAAGGATCAACATGAACGCAATTCATTATCTCAAGGGAAATGTTGTTCAAAAGGGAATGAATTGTGTAATGCCTAAAAAAATGAGGGAAATAACATTCTCACCATTTGGGGGAAAGAAGCCACTATTGGGAAAAACAATACCTCCAAGTGGGAATCTTCATAAACCGAACATTGGATTGCAAGTTTGGAAAATATTATTACCCTTAGTAATCATGGTTTAATTTTTTTTGTAAGCGTCTTAAATTTAGGGTTTAAAATTAGTGATTTATGTTTATGGGTTTAAAAATTAAGGTTTATGTTTATGATTAGAACTTAGGTTTAGAGGTTAATGTTTAGGTTTTAGGGTAATATGTTACGGATTTAAGTTTTATCTTATAAACTTTAGATTCTAACCTCTAACCCTAAATTCTAAATACCTAGACCGAAATCCCTAAATCATAAGCCCTAAATTGAGTTTCTAAACCCTAAATTTAAAGCGCTCATGGAAATTGGTATAATTGCCCATAAGATAATGGATAATTATTTGATATACTGGCGGTGGACACTTTTAGTTTTTACAAGCGCCTTAATTTTAGGGTTTAGGAACTTAGTTTAGGGTTTATGATTTAGAGGTTTATGTTTAGTAGTTTAAAATTTAATAACTGTGAATAGAATTTAGGGTTTATAGCTTAAAGTTTAAACCTTTAAACCCTAATTCTAAACTCCAACACTTAAATTCTAACCATTATCCTTAAATTCTAAACTCTTACACATAAATCTTAAACTGATTCCCTAAATCTTAAAACTAGAGTGTTTGTGAAACTTACCGCCAATACAATAAATTCTAAAATAATTATATAAACTCAAGATAAATTATTTGAAGTAAGATTTAGAGATTAGTTTTAGTGTTTAGTTATAAGATAATGTTTTCGTTTGTTTAGGTTATATTGTGTTTTAATTATATTTTATTTATGTTTGTGTAATGTCTTAATTTAGTTATAAGATAATCTACCGAGCTTGTTTGGTGTCGGATTTGTGTTGCATGTCAACAGACCACACAAAAACTTAGATTCCTGAGAATTCATGGCCGAATATCTCGTAGAAAACAGTTTTTTTGCATCATGTAATCGATACAAAGCTTCTCTCTCCCCAACCACTGCAATTATTTCAAAACTAATGGTTTCATTTCATATATAATACATAAAGGATCAAACCCGTTTTTAATTTGTTCTTGTTCTTTGATAGGAGATAAAGGGATCAAAATTGCTATTATTTTTATGATTTAAAATAGAAACGTCACCGGTCATGAATCTTGACGTTCAATGGAAATTAATAACGTGGAGTATGCGAGAATAAAAGAAGAAGAAACAGAAGCAGAAAAAGAAACAAAACTCGAACAAGAACAAGGAGAAGGAGAAGAAGACGACGAAGAAGAAACCTATTGCAATTCCGAAGCTGAGTTTCCTTTGCAGGAAGAACCCTTACCTCAAATCCCTACCAACGAGAAGTCATGGAACCGGCTGCTGAAGTTGATCGCCGTCGGCATCTCTTCGGTCATTCTGGTCGTAGTTGCAATTAAATGGATCGGACCCTTTGTCTTGAAAAAGGTAGCTAACCATCTCAAAATCTTTTTTTTTTTCATGTAGAACGGATTACAGTTGCTAAGATTTGAACCCATCTTTCGAAGGTGATTGTTGCTGGTGTTATTTGGTGATGTATTTAGCAATTAGATTAAGACAAGGATTTATTTTGTTGTATGACGGCAGGTGGTTATCCCAGCTTTACAATGGGAGGCCCTTAAGTTTAACAGCACCGAGAGAATAATTGTAATCTTAGCTACATTAGCTGTATTTCCAACCATATGTTTGCCATCTACGCCTTCAATATGGGTGGCCGGAATGGCTTATGGATATGTAAAAGGACTGCTGCTGGTCATGGCCGGGGTTTCTGTAGGTGTATCATTACCTTACACTGTTGGTTCTGTCTTCCACGACAAAATTCAAGTGAGTTTTAAAACTCTATAATTTAACCTGTTTACTCTCAATTAACTACTGATTTATCTAATATTTTGTTGCTTTTGTTGTTTTCATGTTGCTTTAACGTAGCGTTTGTTAGAGAAATATCCAAAGGAAGCTTCAATACTGAAACTTGCCGGAGAAGGGAACTGGTTTCATCAGTTTCGAACTGTAACGTTGATTAGGATCAGTCCATTGCCCTACATTATATTTAACTACGCCGCTTGGGCCACCAATGTCCGTTACACTCCTCACTTGTTGGGGACATGGGTGGGGATGTTGCCTGAAGTTTTTATCGCACTCTACAGGTTAGAACATCCCACATCATCTATTAAACTAAATAAAACCATAATTTTATGTAAACCAACTGTTCGGTTCTTCTTCGTCTTGTAGTGGGATTTTGATACGATCATTTGCAGAGGCGACGCAAGACAAAAGGAGTCTTACTCCCAAACAGATAATACTCAACGTCTCTGGATTTTGTGCATCGGTGGGGGCTACGATTTTTATCGGCATTCACACCAAGAAGAGGCTCGATCAGCTGCGCGAGGAAGAGTCGGTGCCGGAGTAGGATTGTGATCTAAGTATTAGATGGGGCTTGAATAACTCTTGAATCATAATTAGGAAGCCAATATAGAAGACATAATTCTTTGGTTTTTAAAGCTTTTTTAGTGAAAGAATGGTAATGTATACATGGAGCTTGAAGCCAATTTATGATTTGAGGTCCTCACGTAACTCAATCTATGATTTCATTGTTTCATCCATCATAATGAGAAAATACAATCTATATTAGGCTTATATTATATATTTAGTTAATATTGAAAGAATACCTCTTCCCATTTTGCATGGTGTATATTTTCATGAATATATTTTCTATACTTGAGTAAAAGATCGTTTGTGTATGATTTAAGTTTGAATTATATATTGAAAAACGATTTTAATCTAAGATCAAAATATAACATTAATTTAATAAAATATTATAAACGTTAGATATGAACAATAAAACTCAAACCTTAAAATAACTTGTTAAAATTATAATATGCATTCAGTCAATTGAATTAATCTATATTGACAACTTGCCTTAAATGGGGTTCTTATTCAACGAAGAAGAAAACAAGGGCTTTGTATTTGAAAGGATTTTGAAATTCAGTGAAATTTAACTTCTTTATATTGCTTTTATTTCCTTTCTCTTTTTTATTTTATTTTCTTTTCATATATATAATATGCTCTTTCATATGATATATAATATATAGTTATATATATTTTGTATATATTTTACGGACGGAGTGTATATATACGTCAAAAGTCACGAATATTATCTTTAAAAAATTTATACAGTATAATACATGTCAGATTATTTTTCAGAATATTGTGATTTTTATTATGAAAAGTGAAGTCAAATGGATTACAGTTCGACGTTGAGCAGTAAACTTTATTAATAATTAAAGAATTAAAGTCGGGTGGATTTTAGATCGACTTTAAACAATATTTTATTGTAATCAAACTTTTTTCTACTGTTTTAACATTCTTTAATGAAAAAATAAGAATGAACAGTAAAGTCGAATCTTTTTCTTATTGACTTCATTTTTATTGTAACAAATGCTATAGATTTATAATTAATTGTGACAAGTACAATAATTAAAAAAACTTACTGTTATATTTAAGTAAAGTTGTCGTATATGTTAATTCATTATTGCTTGTATGTATTTATTATGTTTTATTTGTTCGAACACGATTTGTAGTCTTACGATAACTAATAATAGAATATGATTCATATTATTTATAGCACGTTCAATTTAATTAATTAACTAACATCTAACTTTTAATTTCTATTTTTTACTTTCTCGCATATTATATATATTATATATATTTTATAGCCTGTATAATATATATTAGTTATGAGTTGTTTTATACATTTATATTTACGTATACTCTATTTATTCTTGCTTTCTATTTATTGTCATCATATTTAATTGCTCATGCATATATTTATGTTGTTAGCATTTTATGTTTATATAGTCTTCAAGGTCTCGGTATTCCTATTAAGACTGCCATCACGAATTTTTGGGTGTCATCTCCTTTGACACCGTAAATTGCGAGGTTATTTTATATTCGAATCGTATGATTATGCATACATGCATTTTTAGAGATTAATTATTAAATTAGTTTCGAATTTAAATTTTCTTTATAAACATGATACGAACCCTAAGGTACTAATTTTAGGCGTGGTGAGGGTGCTAATCATTTCCTACTTGTAACCGACCCCCAAACTCAAAATCTTTGATTATCTTTTTCAGAGTCCAGTCTATCTAAACCAAGTGACTGGTGACGAATCCACAAATACTATTCCAAATAAGAGCTTTTTCAAGAATATCCCCAATTTTAAAATTTTCAACAAAAACTGGAATTTCAATTTTCAGAACTTCAAGAATACCCCCACAAATGTTATTCCGTACTTGTAACCGATACTCGAACTCAAAATCTCTGGTTATCTTTTTCAGTGTCCAGTCTATCTAAACCAAGTGAGCGGTGGCGACTCCACAAATATTATTTCAAATAAGAGATTTTTCAAAAATACCCCCAAATTAAAATTTTCAACAAAAACTGGAAATTCGATTTTTAGAAGTTCAAAAGGTCGCTACAATTACTAATAAAAATATTGTTCTAGATCAACATGGTAAAATTATAAAATTGATTCAAAAATTCCTATACATGATAAATACCATTATAATAATAAATTTAACTCTAAATAATTGAATTACTTCCATATAGAAGACTAATATAAGAACATAAATCACTTTTTGTGGAACTGATCATGTCACGTCATATTTATTCAAAAGTAATATTTCTTTTAACTTTATTTCTTAATAATTTCTTTGAAATATTTCTTAATAATCTAATCAAATCTCATGTAACGAGTTAGAAACAAAAACGCTAGATGCCTTAGACGTGTAATTACTAGAAAAAAAGGAGAGAAAATTCAATGCGGAAGATTCAAAGGTAAGAGGGAGGAGAAAGGCTCTCTATCTTCATTTCTGTTCAATTCTCCTACAGTCCCTAGCTACGTCCTACATTACTTGAAACTTTCAATATTGTTTGGATCCACATAAAACCTTGATGTTGTTAATATCTTAATTTTTTGAATGATTTCAAGCGATATAGTTTCAACTTTCAATAAACACGAAATAACATCAGTAATCTCTTATCCGATCTCGAATTTGAATTCATTTTGTTTGTTTTACACACACGCGCACATGCATGTATTTTTCATGATGTTTCTGTTTGGATTCTAGGAAAATGGGGTTGATATCGGGGATTTTGATGGGGATACTCTTTGGAGTTTCATTGATGGCTGGCTGGCTTCAAATGATGAAGTACCGAAGCAACAAGCGGATCTCAAAGGTAAATTGTTTGATTTCTTTGATTAATTCAGTTTCTTATTCCTTTGTTTAATCCATCACAATCCGTTGATCTTCTCGTTAATTGTTGCTTTTTCCATTGATTGATGAAATGAATTGAATAGAATTCAAAAGTTATTGAAAAATGGTAGGTGCATCATTCGGATCGCATCCGAATGAAGCATGAGTAAGTTCATTTCAATTTTACATGTATTATACTCCAATCCATTAATTCAATGGTCTTGTTTTCAGCTTTATTGCACAGTGAAGGGATCAGCTCAATAAATAACATGCCTTTCTTATCAGTAGATATAATTGGTTGCTTGGTTTAATTTTGAGTATTTTTCGAAGGAACTGTGTCAGCAGAAGCATCCTCGAGGAGAAGGAATTATTTTTTTACCATGTCACTTTAGAATATGATTATATGTAGTCAGACAGTAATTAGAAACTAATTGAGCATTATAAGATGGTTTTACAATATCTTCTTTTATGCTTAACACTGAGCAATGTTCTCATCAATTGTGTCTAAATTCATTATACATTATGAGTTTGATGCAAAAATGTGGGAGAAGCATATGTCCCTACCATTTCAGTTAGGTAATGGGTTACATTTTAGTTCGTCTTCATGGAAACTGAACTTTTCATTAGGGTAATTTAGATCTTCTGACTTGGTTGAATTTAAACTTTGAATGCATTAGTCTTTTCAAATACTTATTAACCATTATATTTCTCTTATTTGACAGGCAATTGATATAAGAACTCTTGGGTCTCTCAGTAGAGATGATCTTAGGAAAATCTGTGGTGATAATTATCCTGAATGGATATCATTCCCCGTCTTTGAACAGGTACGTCTAATGGAGTTAGATTAATTAGTACTCCTATTAACCTTTTTTAGGCTACTATGATTTTTAACAAGTTTCCACACACTTGATTCAACTTGTCGAGACCAAATTTCTCTTGATCACTAGCATTAGTGCAAATTTGTTCATCACAGAAAGATTAGAATATGATATGTTTCTTTTATATACCTTATACTTGAAAAGAAAGAACAAAATGCATTCCTTTTTTGAATCAGTATATGCGTTAATCCTTCATTTTTCTTGAAAGGAAATATTTTCTAGCAATTTTTTTGAGATATTCTCTGGCAATTTGTTTGAGAGTTTGATTTGTTGTCCAATTATATTTAACATCTACTGTTGGTGCCTCAAATATGCATCTTCAAAGAACAGATACGTCTGTATGTGTTGGATATAGAAAAATGTGCTCCCGTTTTCTGTATTAAGATTTCGTGCAGTGCATTTGCTTACAGTCGCACTACGTTGGCTCTTTTAGGTAAAATGGTTGAATAAGCAATTGAGCAAATTATGGCCTTTTGTGGCGGAGGTACGCTACTTGTTATTCTTACATATTTTGCTATAAGATTCGTAGTATTTGCTACCTATTTATTTCAAGTAGGCTGAGTAAAAGGAACTTAGCAATATTGCTTTCGTGTAACTAAGGTTTTCCATCATAGCAGATTAGATTTAGACAGTTTGTTCAGCACTTATGGTGCTTTCTGAAGTGAAAATAATTGCAATTCTTCTATATGCGACGTGTAATTAAATAGTTTTTAAAGTGGATAAACCTGTATCAGACTATTATCTTTGCCTGCAATAATGTATGCTGAGCGTCAAGTGTTTCTAATGGAACCGAATTGGGATTTCCTGTTTATTGTCTATTTCTTTTTCTGGAAAGGTAAATGAATGGAAGAGTGAAAAAACTCTGATATGTTTAAATGGATTCCCATAATGAGTTTTGAGCCAAATGTTGTTTAACTTGTTTACTTCCAGGCAGCGTCAGCTGTCATCAAAGAATCTGTTGAACCAATCCTGGAAGACTACCGACCTCCAGGAGTTAATTCACTAAAGTTCGCCAAATTGTCTCTCGGAACTGTAGCTCCGAAGATTGAAGGTATAAACTAACGATTTTTTTTTCTTGGTATAACTTCTTTATCTTTTATCAAGGAGACCCGTTTACAATTGTTATGGCTGTCTTTCAGCTAGTGGTGTTTTTCATGTTATTAAGCCCTAAGGAATCGTTTATACGTGTTATGAGATGAATACAACATATCTATATGTCCTTTTAAGCATTCTACCTGCACGATTACTTATGGAAATGCAGGTATTCGTGTTCAGAGCTTTAAGAAAGGTCAAGTCACAATGGATATTGATTTTCGGTGGGGTGGTGATCCAAATATAATTCTAGATATTGATACACCTGTTGCTTCAATACCAATTCAGGTTGGGGCGTTAACAACCTTTCAAACATGCACATGATATTCTAGTATCATATATTTTGAAAACTATAGCATACCATGCTATTTTTGCCATCTTTATAGTTTGAATCTTATGAGATGATATTTTTTTGGCTTACTATTAGTGTTTTGCTCCATGATGCAGTTCAAGGATTTTCAATTTTTCTCGGTTGTTCGAGTCATTTTCCAACTTACTGTTGAGGTGCCTTGTATTTCTGCACTACTCGTGGCTCTTCTTTCTGAGGTACCATTAAGTAATTTCTGAGTGGCTGAAATCTTACTGTTGAGATGCCTTGTATTTTCAATTCTTTATTTTCTGAATGGCTTTAATAAAAATTCCATAGAATGAAGCTTAGAGTCTTATAGTTTTCGTGGAAATGGCTGATTCCTTTTCTAAACCCTATCAGCCAAAACCTAGAATTGATTACACTCTGAAGGCTGTTGGTGGAAGCTTAACTGGAATTCCTGGAATTTCAGATATTATGGATGTAAGTTTTTTGGTTCTTGTTTTTACATCTTAATATCTTAATAATCTTCCATTGATTTTTCATTCTTAATTTTTTAGATACACTCATTCATGTTGCTGATTTCTCCAGTTTGGTCATATTTTGTAGGATATTGTGGAGTCAATTGTCACAGACACGCTTCAGTGGCCGCACAGAATTGTTGTTCCATTGGGTGGTACCGAAGTTGATACAAGGTAATAATGAAACTTTTAGTTCAAATTTTAAAAGCAAAAGAAACATAAAATTTTATAATGTTTTTTTTATTTTTTTTGAATGTCAAGAAATTTCCGTTTGTTGGATATATATCACTTCTTCTGTCATGCAGTGAATTCGAGCTCAAACCAGAGGGAAGGCTGACAGTTGCAGTAGTGAAAGCTAACGATTTAAAGAACATGGAAGTGATTGGAAAATCTGATCCCTATGTGGTTGTGCACATTAGTCCTCGCTTCAAGTATAAAACAAAAGTCGTCGATAACAATCTGAATCCTGTTTGGAACCAAACCTTTGAGTTGATTGCAGAAGACAGAGAGACACAGTCACTCACTGTAGAGGTACTGAACCACTCTTTCTATTCCTGTTTTTATATTGAATATGAACGTTGGAAATTTCTAAAATTTTGGATAGTCTTGACAGATTACATTTTACCTTGAACACATTTTTGTCTCATTTCTCTTGAAGTATCCCTCACCAATGCATCTTCGGATATAGATATTGAATTATCATCTTCTATGAATATCTAAATACATAGAAGAACTTCATTGAACGTATCCAATATGGACTTTTTAATGAATTGCACATACTCGTGTAGGATACATATCCGTCCGGCATTATCAGAAACAGAGAATTTCTTTTTGTTTGTTTTATTAATGTATGACATATACTTATTAGTTAATTTGTGCAATTTTCGTTATGGCTTCAAACAGGTTTTCGACGAGGATATTGGGCAAGACGGGAGATTAGGAATTGCGAAACTTCGTTTGAGTGAGCTGGAACCAGAAGAACCCAAAGAGGTTAATCTGAGGCTTCTGGCTTCACTTGATACGCTTAAAGTAAAAGATAAGAAGGACAGAGGAACTTGTACCCTTAAGGTAGATGTTTTCTTTACAAATGTTTTCTTTTATAATGTTTTTGTGTTAAGATGATGGATTTTCAAAATAATATTTTTGCTTTGATGCCATTTTAACTATTTGTAGTATATGATTTTGTTTTTATTAACTTAAGTATCTACTTTATACTTTTAGCTTTCGTACCATCTGTTTAGCGAGGAGGAACAGACGGACGCGCTGGAAGAAGAGAAGAGGATCCTAGAAGCTAGAAAGGAATTGAAAGAAGCCGGAATTATCCAAAGCACAACGGCTGCAGTCGATGCAACAGTGGCCACACCTGGTGGTCCTGGTAGTGCTAGTGGTAGGATGAAGGGGAGTGTTGGCAGTGGACTGAGTAAAGCAGGGAAGTTCATGGGCAGGACATTAACCGGGCAATCTAGTAGAAGAAGTGACTAGCATCATCCTGATTCATCCGAGCATATGCTGGAGCAAAGCCCCCCCTTTAAATTCCAATGCAGAAGGAGCATATGAAGTTAAAGCTTGGGTTTACTGCAAGTAAGTGATTCAAATGCTTCTTCATTTTTCTTGCTCATTGTCTGGAATTGGATTTTCATGTGATATTCTGGCTTCATTCTCCAACATAGTGTTTCAGAAAAGTTTTGTTTACTTTTTTTTTTTAAGAAAAAGAATATTATTGCATTCTTTTATTTGTATATATCGCATTTTACTCAAACTGTTTCGAACTTTATTAATAAATTGTTGCTTTGGGTAAGATCAGAACTTGTATTTAATTAAAGCAAGCATATTCGATTTCACTCATGGGGTCGGTACTCAGCAGTGACAACCCCGACAACCGTGGGCTAGAAACAAACTTGTATACATTTTGACCTAATAGAGTAATAGTGGTACGAGACTTTGTTTTTTTTTTGTTTGTTTTTGGCGTAGATTCTATTTTTTTCCTTCATCAAAAAGTTTTTACTTAAATGCAACCATAATTTTGAGACGGAGACACATAATTATTCTATTATAAACTATATACTATTGCCATTATTATCAACTATATAATTAATATGATTAACATTTTATAAGAAACAATTATGAGTTATATTATAATTTAAACCTAGCAAGGGAGGGATGCCATTGCCAAATTGGAATTCAATGTAAAAAACGAGTAATTATCAATTAGTTTGCTCCATGATTGATTCGGGTCTTCGGATGGTTGACTTGACTATAAACTAAAGTGCTTTCTCCTGCGAATTATTCTTACTTTTTCGAAGCAGCGTTCATATGTCTTTAATAAAGGTCCTGGATATTACTATTCAATGTGACAAATGCTTTATTGCAACTTGAAAAGGGGGAGAAAATAAAAAATTGCAAAGTGTCAATTTATCACCTGCTTTTTATCTGTCATCTTTATCAAATGCAAATAACAAATTTAGTACAATATTCTCTCTTTTCTGGCAAGCACACGCACTGTCTAAATGGTCCTTGTGTCACTACTCACTGGTTATAGCTTATGAACGAATGTACATAGGAATAAAAATTATCTGTTTTTTTATGTTTTTTTCTATACTCTAACATTAAAAAATTAAATTTTAAGTTCTAACCTTAAATTTTAAATCTTAAACCATAAACCATAGACCCTAAAAATATATCATACCCTTGATTCCTTAAACCCTAACCTTAAATTTTAACCTCTAACCCTAAACCTAGTTTTTTAGTATGGGGCATACATAGGAATACCAAAAAAGGAAGAAGGTTTCTATTACGTACATAGGGAGTGAGAATGTGTTGAGATATTTATTTTGATATAACTCAATGAAAAATGTTTTTGGACTTTTTTAAAATTGTAAAAATAATTCAAAGTCCATAAATTTTAAAAAAATATGTTGAAACTATTTTGATACTAAGTGTTTTGACTCATTCCTCAACTTAAGATATTTTCATAAAGTCAAAACTATTTAACTCTTGAAAATGCCGGAGCAAAGTTTCTAAATTTTGCTAGAAGTTTCAAAACTCCCTCTTACAAGAGTTTCCAAACTTATGTACGGAAGTTTCTATACTTCTGCATAAGTTTCTAAACTTCTGATTCCAGACAGTTTTCAAGTTTCGAAAATATAGATCAAGTTTCGAAACTTTGGGCTCCAACAGTTAAATTTTCAAATCCGACTCGAAGTTTCGAAACTCTTTGAGTAGTTTCGAAACTTATATGCAGGTGAGCATTGAGTGCTTTGTTTTTAAGTCTCTAACGGCTCCAAACCACCCCCAACAGATATAAACGGCTAGTAACTCATTCCACACCATAAAAGAAGGCTTGGGACACTTGAAGGACAAGAGAACGAACATCCAAGCATAAAGATCAATAGAGTAGAGTTCTTCATGTCAAATTTTGTAATCTCTTGTAATTTAGTCCAATCCTAGTGAGCTAAATTGTGTAAACACCCACCTAGAGAGGTAAATTATTTGCAATGTCAAGACCTCATTGTTGAGGGATAGGTTCTAGTTTATCCTTATAAAAACTAAGGATAGAGTTCTATCTTAGCTCGTGAAAAGATAAGGATGTAATGTTACCTCTTGAACCTGTAAAAAGGGAAGAATTTATTGTTAGTGAATTGGGAAATCCTTATTGTGGATGCTAAGGTAGTGGATGTAGACATTGGTTAGAAGGTCGAACCACTCTAAATCGAATGTTTCAAATGTCCATTTCTTTTTCAGTTATTGTTTTTCCAATTTCAAAGAAACCTCTACACCTTTATCGACGCTAATTTCGATTGAAGACATGAGCCTATCAGATAGTTTTTGTCTCTCCTAAAATATTTTGTTTGATAACATTTTAGGTCTTATCGGTGTAACTTAAGTTAAATTAGGTTTTTGTTTTGTTGGTGTTTTAATGAAAAGAAAACTCAATGGATGAAGGAAACTAAACACCCTTTATTCAACAATCATCCAGAATTTATACAGAATAAAATCAACAACCCACTAACAACATGTTCTTAAATTTAAGCAACAACTTATGAATAACTTTATCCTAAACTTAAGCAACACACATCTAGTCATTTCTAAGATGTATTTGTTTGCCTTTCACTAACTCCATTTTGTTGCAGCGAATAAGGAGCTGTCAACTGATGCTCAATGTCAGCTTCTTCACAAAATGCATTGAAATTTTTTGACGTATACTCCTTGCCATTATCAGACCTCAATATTTGAATGTGATTGCCACTTTGATTTTCCACAATTTTTTTGAATTTTCAGAATGCTCCAACAATTTTTGACTTGAATTTTAAGAAGAAAATTCAATGCATTCTTGTAAAATCATCAATAAAAGCTGCATAATATCGATTACCTGCTAATGATGAAGTTTTTTGAGGTCCAAAAATGTCTGTGTGAATTAATTACAACTTACAAGTGGCTCTTCATGTAGTTTTTAGAAATAACTTTCCGTTTTGCTTTTCAAACTGACAAGCCTTACATACCAATATGTGATCATCAAGTTCTGAAAGATCAATTGTCATGCTCTTGGACTTCATCTTCAATATCCCCTGATGATGATAGTGTCTGAGCCTTTTATGCCACAACATTATGATGCTTTTTTTTGGCTAGAAAGCCGATTGCTCCTGGATCGGGTTGAGGGAAAAAATTTTCCCTGTCATTTTAGTTTCAAACATTTTATGGCCTGTAGCATTCTTTATTACACATATCTTCTCCATGAGCTTCACTTTGAATCTATTCTATACTGTTTGACCAACACTAAGCAGATTTTGATCAATATCGAATACATAAAGAACATCAGTAATAAACTTAGTACCTGAACAACGTGCAATGACTACTGTCCCTTTTCCTTTGACAACAATGTGTTCACCATTCTCAATTCTGACCTTTTTGGATTCGGTACTCTTCAACTTTTTGAACCATTCTTTGTCATGTGTCATATGATTTGTGCAACCACTAATAATGAGCCAACTTTCACTCGTTTTGTGACTAGTGAAATAAGTTGCAACGAAAAGCTGATCATCTTTTTTTTGATCTACTACTTGTGCTTCATCTGGTGACACTTGTTGTACTTTGTATCTGGTATTCTCCAACACTAGAAAGGTGGGTGACCTTTCTTTCTGCAATGTTGACATGGAGGATAATCTTTCTTTACTCTTGATTTTCTATTTTAGGCTTTATTTTTGCTCTCAAATGTAGAGTTTTCTCCACTCGCAGCGTGAAACTTTTTGTTCTTTGGCCTCCTGTTTTTTCCATCATCTTGATATTTAACTGGTAGAGCATCTTCAATGGCCCATTCTTGTCTCATTACACGCTCTTGCTCTTGTACTTTCAAAGGACTTAAGAGTTCCGCCAAAGTAATCTTTGACATACCTTTCATGTTTTGTAAGATGGTGATGGTGGCCTCAAACCTTTCAGGTATCGTTACAAGCATTTTCTGCACAATACTTGAATTTGCTAGAGATGAACCTAGCAGACTGACCTTATTTGCTATGCTAACGAGCCTGTCAGAATTTTCATTGACTGTCTCGGTCTCTTTCGTCTTCTGCAGCTCCAAATTACGTACAAGATTCAACACTTTCTTCACATGAATTTTTTCATCTCACTCGTACTCAACCTTGAGATAATTTTATATCTCATTTGCTGACTTTAGAGACATAATTTGAGTGAAAATCTTCAGTGATGTTGCAGCAAATAAACATGCTTTTGTTTTCTTTTTTTGTGTTTTGATCTGTGTTATGGTGGGATTTGTAATGCAAGAATCTCATAGTTATCTTCCACAGCTTCTCAAAGATCTACAGTCTCCAGGTAAGTCTCCATGCGTACTATCCAAACTAGATAATTTTCTTCATCAAATATAGGCGGTGCAATCAAAGAAAAATTATTTTCACCTTCCATACTATAGCAATAACTAGCACAAGTCCTTCAAGAAGAAAGCTCTGATACCGTTGTTGATGTTTTAATGAAAAGAAAACTCATTGGACGAAGGAAACTGAACACCCTTTATTCAACAATCATTCAGAATTTATACAAAATAAAATCAACAACCCACTAACAACATATTCCTAAATTTAAGTAACAACCCATGAATAACTTTCTCCTAAACTTAAGTAACACACAAATACAAATAACTAAAAATAGAAGCACTCTTAAACACATCAACTAACACGTTTTCTCTAATTTTTGAGAATAAATTCTCAATAAATCTCTATTATTTTAAACTTATGTAATTTATCTTTCTTAATATTTGATACTAACTTCGTCATTGAGAACTATAAAATATGTTTCATCTCTAGTAACGAATTCTTTTTTATTTCAAGGAACTTTTTTAGTAATTTATCCCATCCAAAAGATAAATTATATCATAGGCTCAGCTCGACACGTCATCCATGGTCCCAACTAATAAAAAACATCAATTTTATTAAATTTTTCTATGTCATCTTTTTACCAAGTGAATCTACAATTGGTAAAAAGTACTTTTTAATTTAGTTTACTGTAAATCTTAGTAAAGATTCACTTAATAAAAAGATGATTTGAAAAAATTTAATGAAACAGATGTTTTTATTGATTAGGACCATAAATGGCGTAGTGAGCCGGACCTATGATATAATTTCTCCATCCAAAACGTGTGGCATTATTTTTTTTTTCAAAGCTGGCCTTGCCTATAATATGCTACTATTGGTCACTCGTCAGCTTCCATGGGTTCTCATTCCTCTTCATCTTAAGCTTCGAAGATAGCCACGAAGAGTACTGGTAATTCCATTTTTTTTTACTTCCATGCTTAATTAATTAGATTTGAAAGTTCCTACTCTCATTATTAGCTTGCTCGGCGACGTATTGCTCACCATTGTTAAAACCTCCCAATCCCATTTTCTTTCAAATTCTTGAGCTATCAACTTAAGCACTTCAGTTCCCAAAGTCTTGGAGATCAGCCCTGAAACATGTTTGAAACCGATAATATGCAGGATTTAACTGCTGTACCTAACTGCATTCATGTTCGAGTTCATTTACTATTTTTGATGTTAAATTGACTCTATGTTTTTCTCTTTCCCCAGCCGTCAAGATCTTTAATGCAATGTTGCTGTTACTAGCATTCATTACCGCTGTTTCAACTGTCTCAGCGGACAAACAAACATATATAGTTCATATGGACAAGACCAAGATCACAGACACTTATAATTCCCTTGTCGATTCCAAACC
Organism: Hibiscus mutabilis; assembly: GCA_019671005.1. NCBI lineage: Eukaryota > Viridiplantae > Streptophyta > Magnoliopsida > Malvales > Malvaceae > Hibiscus > Hibiscus mutabilis. Next base: position 3,903,447 of record CM033734.1, on the reverse strand, counting down.
ATGGCACCAAGCCGTCCTTGATTCTTTAGCTGATGTCTCGTCTCAGGAGGAACTGGAAGCGACACCTCCCGAGCTACTCTATTCCTACGAAACCGCCTTTTCCGGTTTCGCCGCAAAGTTATCTGGTAAGCAGTTAGAATTGCTGAAAAAGATGGATGGTTTCGTGTCTGCGGTTCCTAATAAAATGCTAAGCCTCCACACCACTCGGAGTCCACTGTTTCTTGGGTTACAAGGGAAGAAAGGACTATGGGGATCTTCTGATATACTCTCAGATGTGATCATTGGCGTGGTGGACAGTGGAATTTGGCCCGAGCATGTTAGTTTCCGGAACCATGGCTTGCCTCCTGTACCGAAAAGATGGAGAGGTGCTTGTGAAAAAGGCACCAGATTCTCGCCATCGAATTGCAACAGGAAACTAATTGGTGCCAGATATTTCTACGGAGGCTATCTAGCCTACGGTGGCAGCATCAACGGAACCGAAGAATATCTATCTGCAAGAGATACATCCGGACATGGGACACATACAGCATCGACAGCAGCCGGTGATGTTGTGGAACATGCAAATCTTTATGGCTTGGCCAATGGCTCAGCGGCCGGAATGAGGTACACAGCAAGAATTGCCGCGTATAAAGTTTGTTGGCCAGGATGTCCAAGCGTTGATATCCTGATGGCTATTGTGAAAGCCATTGAAGATGGGGTTGATGTGTTGACTCTCTCTTTGGGATCCACTACAGGAGCAGAGCCTTATTATCAAGATTACCTTGCTATTGCATCATATTATGCTGTCAAAAGAGGGATTTTCGTCGCCTTTAGTGCAGGTAACAATGGACCGGGGGACTGCACTGTTGTCAACACCGCACCGTGGATCATGACTGTAGCGGCAAGCACCATGGACCGAAGCTTCCCAGCAATTGTTAAGCTCGGAAACGGTGAAACATTTGAAGGGTCATATTTGTACAGTACTGGTAAGACCTTGAAGTCTCTGCCGATCGTATATGGAAAATCTGCTGGTGCTTCAGGTGCAGAGTATTGCATCCCTTGCTCACTCAATCCCAAGCTCGTCAAAGGAAAACTTGTTATTTGTGAACACAGAGTGGGCATGCGGACTGAAATGGGATTGCGAGTGAAACAGGCTGGAGGAGCTGGAATGTTAATAATGACCCCACTAGGTGAAGATCCTTCAACTGATGTTCACGTTTTACCAGCTGCTATGTTAGGAGCCTTAGCCAGTCAAGCTGTCTTGAAGTATGTGAACACAACTAAAGGACCAACAGCTTCCATTGTCTTCAAAGCCACAACTTACGGTAGCCGTGCACCGAAAGTTGCCACGTTTTCGTCTAGAGGGCCGAATTTAGTCGGGCCTGATGTGATCAAACCGGATGTAATGGCACCGGGAGTCAACGTACTAGCAGCGTGGCCGGCGGAGACTAGTCCAAGCACGCTTAAGAGCGACAAGAGAAGGGTGTTATTCAATATAATGTCGGGCACATCGATGTCATGCCCACATGTTAGTGGCATCGCAGCACTGATTAAATCAAAGCACAAAGATTGGTCACCTGCAGCAATCAAATCAGCCCTCATGACAACTGCGTATACCATGGACAACAGGGGAAAACCTATAGAAGATCTTGCAATTGATGACCTGGCATCGCCTTTCGCTTTCGGTTCAGGCCATGTTGACCCCGTCAAAGCTTCTAATCCAGGGCTAATATACGACATCACTGCGGAGGATTAGAGGGTTTTGAATGTCCAAAGAAGGCAACCATGAAACCTGGTGACCTGAATTACCCTTCTTTCGCAGTTAATTTCGATCTGAAGGCACAGAATGTTACTTTTACCTACAAAAGGACTGTCACAAATGTTGGGATTCCTAGAAGTACGTATAAAGTATCAGTTGAACTTGAAACGCCCGAAGAAGTATCTGTGATTGTAAAGCCAAAAGTTTTGAGTTTTAAGACGTTGAATGAGAAGCTGAGTTACAAGGTGAGTTTTAAGGAGCGAGCCCGGTTGCTAGCGCATCTGCTGGATCCTTAGTGTGGGTGTCTGGAAACTACAGAGTTAGGAGTAGCATTGCAGTGACTTGGCTATAGCCTTCTGCCGAATGGGGTTCGCAGGTTTGGATGGTTCTATGTAAAATGGCATGGGTTAGAATAATGTCACCTGCCAAAAGAATAAAGTCTTTGTGTGTGAGCTTAGTACCTAGCTAGATGATGTGGTTTTCAATGAGTTTGTTATGTGTGTGAAAATATCATGAATTTTAGCAGCTGGACCATTTTAATGGTCATTCCATTGGCTCAATATTTTGCAATTAGAAAACAAGATGTCTTAAATGTAACCAGAAACAGTAAGCTACTGTTCTTTTACTTTGTATTGGTGCATATGTTTCACATAATGGGGCCAACCCTGTTTTCCTAGTCAATACTCAATCCATTGGTTCACTCTGCTGCCATTAACAATGGCAAATGCCAAAGAACAAAAATAACCAAGCAAGTTGGGTCGTTTTTTTCTCGAGCCTATGAACCCTGGAAATGAAAAAGCAGACCAAGTTTCGAACAAAAGTAAGAAAAAGCTGAGCAGGTAATTATCAATTAATTTTCTCCATGATTGGGAGCTTATGGTTACTAAAAATTTCTTTAATAAAACAAAGTTTAATACAAAAGAGAAAACGGATTAAGAATGGTAGCTGAATGAAAGTACTTTATATCTTGATAATGAAGGCTTTTGCGTACTTTGAAAATAAATGGAGTAATTGTTTTTAACATTTATCATTCTTGATCTTAAGCTTAGAAGATAGCCATGAAGAGTACTGGTAATTCCATTTTTGTTTACTTCCATTCTTAATTCATTAGCTTTGAAAGTTCCTACTCTCGTTAATGTTATTAGCTTGCTTGATGCATTGCTCCCTCCTTACGGCTCACCATTGTTAAAAACTCCCATTTCTTCTAAGCTCTCGAGCTATGAACAACTTGAGTACTTTAGTTCCCAATGTCATGAAGATCAGCCCCTGAAACATGTTTGAAAAATTGACAATACATGCTTAAGTTCAATTACTCTTGTGATGTTAAATTAACTCTTTATTTTTCTCTATTTCTTTAGGCATGGAGATCTTTAATGCAGTGTTGCTGTTAATAGCATTCATTGCCGCTATTTCAACTGCTTCAGCCGACAAACAAACATATATAGTTCGTATGGACAGGACCAAGATCACAAACACCTATAATTCCCTTGCCAATTCCAAGCCATGGCACCAAGCTGTCCTTGATTCTTTAGCTGATGATGTCTCCTCTCAAGAAGCAACACCTCCCGAGTTACTGTATTCCTATGAAACCGTCTTCTTTGGATTCGCCGCAAAGCTATCTCGTAAGCAGTTAGAATCCTTGAAAAAGATGGATGGTTTCATGTATGCGGTTCCTGATAAAATGCTAAGCCTCCACACCACTCTCAGTCCACTGTTTCTTGGCTTGCAAGGAAAAAAAGGGACTATGGCGTTCTTCTAATTTAAAGTCGGATGTGATCATTGGTGTGGTGGACAGTGGGATTTGGCCCGAGCATGTTAGTTTCCAGGACCATGGCTTGCCTCCTGTACCAAAAAGATGGAGAGGTGCTTGTGAAAAAGGCACCAGAATCTCACCGTGGAATTGCAACAAGAAGCTAATCGGTGCAAGATATTTCTACGGAGGCTATCTAGCCACTGGCGGTAGAATCAATGAAACAGAGGAATATTTGTCTGCAAGAGATGCATCCGGACATGGGACGCATACAGCATCGACAGCAGCTAGGGATTTTGTCCAACATGCGAATCTTTTCGGCTTGGCCAATGGCTCAGCGGCAGGAATGAGGTACACAGCGAGGATGTACAAGCGTTGATATCCTAACAGCTATGGTGAAAGCCATTGAAGATGGGGTTGATGTGTTACTCTCTCTTTGGGATCCATTTCGGAAGCTGTGTTGGTAAGATTACTGCAAAATTAAACTGTTAGCACTTACATGATAATATAAATCAAATAAAGAGGTAGATTAATAAACCGTGTCATGGTATAAATCACTACCTTAGAAACGATTTTGCCTCGATGTGTGTAACCGCTGTAGCAGGCGGTCGTCCCCCGAGGTTAATACGGTAGCTCCGATAATCGTACATCCAAGGATTAGAGTGGACAATGGTAGAATTACTCTTCTCACAGAAAGAATAAAAGAAAGAACCGAAAACTAAGAGTTTAAGATACCTAAAATTTTTGAAAAATCTTTTCTATTTATAGGTTGTATACCGAAGGCTAAATACGACAAATAAAATCAATCTTAAACATTGATTTTCATATTAGTCGCTTGGTCAAACTGCTAGAATTGCTCCACACGAAAATTAATTTGCAGATCAATTTTGATTTTATTCTAATTAACAGATAATTCACAGCTAATTAAAACGCTTATAAATTAGATTCAGAAAACAAGTCTAAAGAAATTATTCCGAATTTTCTCTAAAAAAATATAACGCACGCAAACGTGTCGAAGACACGTGTTACCACGGCCACGAACTGAGCCAGCCAACAACGTGTGTGTGAGAAAGTTGTTTAACCACATTCAACAAGGGAAGGATGAGAAGACTCTTTAAATACCCTTCTCAAGGGATGTGCCCTCCTAATGTGGGATACATATAACCAACATTCCCCCACAAATTCGGAAAAATTCCTTATTTTTTTTATTAAAACTGAGAGAAAATCAATTGCGAGACTAGATGCTTAAGCACTAGTGAACGTATCTTGAACTAGTACATAGTGATGATGAGTAATTCTTCTCTTAGATATGAATGAATCTTGAACTTTCTAAGATTAGGGTAAACTCATAACACACAACTAACCTCTTCACCCATCGAAGTCCTCGATGTGTCTACAAAGAGTATATACAAATGTGTATATGTGTAGCCCTCTTTCCCTAGGATTCTAGTAAGTGTACTAGAAAAACAACCGAACGTTTTTCATAGATGGTGGTTAATCTTTCTCACTTACGTAGGTTATTTCATCAAGCCCGTCTCTCTATGACCACCCAAATCAAGGGCTATGAAATAATTAAGCGCTTTTATAACCGCTCAACCTCACAAAAAGGTAAGGTGAATTTCTTCAAGTTCATTTTAAATTGTAACATCCCGAAAATCAGTCTAATCGAAATTAGGTTCCGGCGATCGAAAATCTTATATCGAAATGTCTAAATATTGCATTAGTATTGATTATGTGATTAATCTTATTGACAATGGGCTTTCATTGAATTCAATTCTTAGTTAAGGACCTTATTGGAATGTTTAAATTTTGAAATTTGGCTTGGCGTATCGATACAGTAGGACATGTATCGGTACGGTCTAACTATTTCTTAACTAACTTACCGAACTTGAGCCAGCCGCATCGATACAAGCTATAGGTGTATCGATACAGATCCCTGTTAAAATTTGTTTTAGTGACCAAATTGTAAATATTGAAAGTTTGGGAATGATTCACCTATATGCTTGCCACCCTTCACGTGAGATAGCTCAGAAAAGATGATAAATGTTCATCAATTGTCTAAAAATTGTGAAAATGCATGAATTAATAGTTTAAGCTTTCTCTTTGCTAAGGGAAACCTTTCTATTGGCCCTTTTGGGAGGCGGGAAATGATTGGGGATTTAAAACTAGCTTAAAATGAATAAGAAAAGCTTTCTTCCTTTGTTTTTCCTTCACCGAAATCAAATTTATCCCTTGTCTTGAAACAAGCACACACCTCTATTGCCATCTTCTTTACCAAGCTCAAGTAGACACCTCTCTTATTGATCCCCTTAAGCCTAAGCTTTCTTTGCTTCAATAGTTCCATCGTATAGCTATTGTTTGGGTAAGTAGAAACCCTCAATTTATTGTTGATTTTATAGGCTATCGAATGATTAATTTCAAGCCATAATTCTCAAGTTAAATCCTTGTTCCTCAAGTTTTAATCCACAAAATTATCTAATAGCTTATAGCTATTTTAAGCATCGTTTAATCCACGAAATTATCTAATAGCTTATAGCTATTTTAAGCATCGAAATGAATGTTAGTATTGTTGCATTGATTTCAACAATTTCCTATTGATTTTCCCTAGCTCAAGGATTGGAGGAAGCTAGCTCGTCGTCTCCAAAACAAGCTAGGAATAAAGGGATCATCATTCGAGAGCTGTAAGAGCTTCAAAAGTAAGGTGAGTGTAGTCGGAGTCTTAAGAGTTGGCTAGGTATCATCCCGAATCATTGATTATTGCTTATTGTATTGCTAACCATTGTATTGAAGGTTTTTGTATAAAACCATATTGAAAGTCACATAGGTAAGAATGAGTAAGTTTTGCATTGAAATCATGTTCGAAACATCGTTATTGTTTTCATGAAAAACATTGAAGCATTACTATGCTAAGCTATTGAAAAATTGATACATGAATATTGCTATTGGATTATTCCTATTGATTTATTGTTATGAATCGTTGCTATTGAACTATTGTCATTGAATCATTGCTATTGATACATTGATATTGATTCGTTGATTATCGAACCTTGGGATTGCAAGTATTGGATACAATTGGAATGGCATAGAATTCATGAGCTCATTGGTACGGGTTAGGCTACGACCTTTATTGTGGTGCGGCGGAGGGATGTTGTGTGTTTCGGTCAAATTGGTGCGGCGGAGGGAATATGACTAGACTATTATTGGAATTGGTGTAGAGGTGGAATTCGTGTATCCATATACCGTGAAATCGATCCAAAGTAATCATTGAGTATTGCTATTGATCATTGATATGTTATTGATTGTTGATGCCATGTTACATGTTGAGCATGATAACTAGGTCATGTTGAATTATATGTCTTTTGTTAGCATGGTTAGACTTGTTATCGAAGCACGTTGGAATGCATATCATGCTCATTCATTGTGTATGGCTACCTCACTTAGACTATGTAAATCTAATGCATTCATTTTCCACACATTTCAGGTTAAAAAAGTATATTGGATCGAGATCGGAGCTAGTTGAAAGTTCGGCAAGTCACTACAAGCTTAAAGTAATGTGTTTTGTCCTTATGAACTCCTAGAATGGTGACAAAGTAGTTGAACTAGTCACTTATGGTCTTTTGATGTGTGTATATTGCATATGCTTTGTATAAGGTTAAATGGTCCTAAAATGACTTTCATGTGATGCTAAAAGTGACTAAAATGGCATAGTTGGCTTTAAAAGGTGAAAACCTAGTAAACGGATTCGAATGAATGTGAAACTTGACATACTGGTAGTTTATAGTGATTAAATCTTGCTGGTAAAGTTCCATTGTATTTGGTCATCGTTTGGTAGGTCAAATCGAATAAAAATCTAATAAAATATGTCATTACAATGCAAGGCGTACCGATACAGGTGGTGGTGTATCGATACGACCTTACATATTTGGTCAGGTCAATGTTGGTCAAAAGGGGGATATCGATACTGCTTAGGCGTATCGGTACGAAATTTGGTCACTGGAATTTGGTTACAAAAATGGTATCAATACGAGTTCAGGGCGTATCGACATGAAGTCAACGTGGTCAACCTGTATCGATACGGTCTCAAGTATATCGATACGAGCTTGTTGTATTTTAATCTGGAATCCTTGAGTTAAGCATGGCATATCGGTACAGTTTCCATGGTATCGATACGGTGGTAGATAAATTAGTTATAAGTGATAAGGAACAGCTTTTAAATTTTTGCAATATAGTCACTCAAATCTTATAAGTCTAATTGATAGGGCTAATGAACTCTGATTAGCATGAATTTTTTTAGGCTCACTATTATTGCATTGAATTTCATTGTGATATTGTTAATTATAGAAAATAATCCTTAAATTATCAGATTTACAGTTTAGTCCCTAAAACTTGTAAAAGTTATAAATCAGTCATAATCAAAGGATTATTGTCCCATATAGGAAAAATTGGACTAATTTCTATACTTGGTAATGTTTAAAGAGTATAATATCGATTGAATGCTAGTCATTTATTGAAATTTTATAGCATTGATCACCGTATCGTTCAACGATAGCATGCCCCGACCCGGTTCTCAACCCGGCCGGGAAGAGGGTGTTACATAAATGAACCACCCAAACTCTGAATAAGAAATTATTAAGAATAAATATCCAACCTCATTAATCGGTGAATTCAATATGTCTTTCTCTCTAGGAACACCCAAACTCTTGGATTGAATTCTTTAAGAGTTTTAAGAAAGCTCATCCTCTCTAGCGGTAAGTTTACCTAGTCCTATCCGATTAGGACTACTCACTTAACACTGGTTATAAACTTATTAATAATAGGTATTCAACTAAAAATTAGTAAATTCATCAAGCTTTTCTCACTAAGACCACTCAAAGCCTGAGCTAGGAATTTATTAAGAACAATTAAGCTCATCCCGTGCATGTACATTGTTCATCATAGGGATAAGTAAATGAAATGTACACTATGAGTCTTTACATGGCTTCGTTTGACCACATTGAACTTAGATAACTAAGTTGGGTATCCACCATGAATTCCTCAACTAATGGGCTTTAGACTCATCCCCTCGACGTATCCAGAACCATTTTCCGACTTAACCCATTGGTAAGCGAATTAGTAAGGTTCCTCTTCGACTTCACATACTCTAAAGAGAGTACTATGTTCCTTATTAAGTGTCTTATCGATTCATATCTTATACGGATATGTCTCTCTTACATTATAAGCTTGGTTTTGAGCCGCACATATTGCAGCTTGTGAATCACACAATAAGGACATTGGAGGAGTCAGTTTTCCCCACAAAAGTATTTCTGCCAACAAATTTCTGAGTCACTCAACTTCTTGCCCAGCTAAGTTAAGAGCAATAAACTCTAACTCTATGGTAGAACGAGCAATACAAGTCTGCTTAGCAGACTTCACGAGATCGCTGCACCACCTAAAGTAAAGACATACCCACTCATATAGCATACTTCATCATTATCGGTAACCTAGTTGGCGTCCCAGTATCCTTCTAAGACCGAAGGATAACCAATGAAATCGAGTTTCTAATCCACAGTACCCTTAAGATACTTAAGTAAGTCTTAGAGCAATTCGGATGTAACGGCACCAGGAGTCAACGTACTAGCAGCGTGGCCGGCGGAGACTAGTCCAAGAATGCTTAAAAGCGACAAGAGAAGGGTGTTATTCAATATAATGTCGGGCATATCGATGTCATGCCCACATGTTAGTGGCATCGTAGCACTGAGTAAATCAAAGCACAAAGATTGGTCACCTGCAGCAATCAAATCAACCCTCATGAAAACTGCTTATACCATGGACAACAGGGGAAAACCTATAGAAGATCTTGCAATTGATGACCTGGCATCGCCTTTCGCTTTCGGTTCAGGCCATGTTGACCCCATCAAAGCTTCTAATCCAGGGCTAATATACGACATCACTGCGAAGGATTAACTACTTTATTTATGCAGCCTGAAGTATAATGTCTCATATATCCTTATTTGAGGAGGGTTTTGAATGTCTAAAGAAGGCAACCATGAAACCTGGTGACCTGAATTACCCTTCTTTTGCAGTGAATTTCAATCTAAAGACACAGAATGTTACTTTTACCTACAAAAGGACTGTCACAAATGTTGGGATTCTTAGAAGTACATATAAAGTATCAGTTGAAACACCCAAAGGAGTATCTGTGATTGTAAAGCCAAAAGTTTTGAGTTTTAAGAAGTTGAATGAGAAGCTGCAGAGGGTTTTGAATGTCTAAAGACGGTTGCTAGCGCATCTGCTGGATCCTTAATGTGGGTTTCTGGAAACTGCGGAGTTAGAAGTAGCATTGCAGTGACTTGGCTATAGCCTTATGCCGATGGGGTTCGCAGGGATGGATCTTGGATGGTTCTTTATTTAGACTATGTAAAATGGCTTGGGTTAGAATAATGTCACCTGCCAAAAGAATAAGTCTGTGTGTGTGAGCTTAGTACCTAGCTAGATGATGTGGTTTTCAATGAGTTTGTTATGTGTGTGAAAATATCATGAATTTTAGCAGTTGGACCATTTTAATGGTCATTCCATTGGCTCCATAATTTGCAATTAGAAAACAGGATGCCTTAAATGTAACCAGAAACAGTAAGCTAACTGTTCTTTTACTTTGTATTGGTGCATACGTTCCACATAATGGGGCCAACCTTGTTTTCCTAGTCAATTCTCAATCCATTGGTTCACTCGGCTGCCATTAACAATGGCAATTGCCAAAAGAACAAAAACAAACCAAGCAAGTTGGGTCGTTTTTTCCTGAGCCTATGAACTCTGGAAACGAAAAAGCTGACCAAGTTTCGAACAAAAGTAAGAAAAGCTGAGCAGGTAATTATCAATTAATTTTCTCCATGATTGGGAGCTTATGGTTACTACAAAAGTGCTTTTCCCGTGCAAAATATTCTTACTTTTTGAACGTGCCTGCACAAATTTCTTTAATAAAACAAAGTTTAATACTTACAAAAGAGAACGGATTAAGAACTGAATGGTAGCTGAATGAAAGTACTTTATATCTTGATAATGAAGGCTTTTGCTTACTTTGCAAATAAATGGAGTAATTTCTTTTAACATTTATCATTCTTCATTTCAAGTAATATTTATATAATACAAATAAAAAATACATTAGGATTATTTTTAAAGTTTTTTAAATAATATAACCATTATTGTTTCAATCATATATGACACTGTAGACTATAACTAAGGAGCATCAAATTTCTTATTAATGAAAAAACTTCTTTAAGTACAATAAAGTGACGGGTTTATTTGTTTAACAAAAGTAAAGTAAGTGAAGAATGTTTTAGTAGTTAATTAACCTATTCAAACCGGATAAAAATCTTTTGACCTTTTTCGGTATCCCTTTTTATGTCCCGGTACTAAAAAAATATTAAAAAATTAAATTTCAAACTCTAACCTTAAATTTTAAATACTAAAACCTATACTCGATACCCAAAAAATACACCCTGCCCTAAATTTCCTAAATCTTAACTACAAATCCTAACCTTAAACCCTAAACCCTAAACTTAAATTTTAGTGTGGAGGCATAAGGCACCGAAAAGGCGAGGAGGATTTCTATTTGTTAAAACCATGTGCATTAATTTTCTTCAAGGTTAGCCTTGCCTATAAGACCCCTGCTGGTCGCCACTCGTCAGTCGTCAGTAACATTATTTTTCCCATGTGTTCTCATTCTTCTTGGTCTTAAGCTTAGAAGATAGCCATGAAGAGTACTGGTAATTCCATTTTTGTTTACTTCCATGCTTAATTCATTACCTTTGAAAGTTCCTACTCTCGTTAATGTCATGAAGATCAGCCCCTGAAACATGTTTGAGAAATTGACAATACATGCTTAAGTTAAATTAACTCTTGTGATGTTAAATTAACTCTGTTTTTCTCTATTTCTTTAGGCATGAAGATCTTTAATGCATTGTTGCTGTTAATAGCATTCATTGCCGCTATTTCAACTGCTTCAGCCGACAAACAAACGTATATAGTTCGTATGGACAGGACCAAGATCACAAACAATAACAACTATAATTCCCTTGCCAATTCCAAGCCATGGCACCAAGCTGTCCTTGATTCTTTAGCTGATGATGTCTCATCTCAAGAAGTGACACCTCCAGAACTACTGTATTCCTACGAAACCGCCTTCTTTGGATTCGCTGCAAAACTATCTCGTAAGCAGTTAGAATCCTTGAAAAGGATGGATGGTTTCATGTCTGCGGTTCCTGATAAAATGCTAAGCCTCCACACCACTTGCAGTCCGATGTTTCTTGGCTTGCAAGGAAAAAAGGGACCATGGCTTTCTTCTAATTTAAAGTCGGATGTGATCATTGGTGTGGTGGACAGTGGGATTTGGCCCGAGCATGTTAGTTTCCAGGACCATGGCTTGCCTCCTGTACCGAAAAGATGGAGAGGTTATTGTGAAAAAGGCACCAGATTCTCACCGTCGAATTGCAACAAGAAACTAATCGGTGCCAGATATTTCTACGGAGGCTATCTAGACACTGGCAGTTCTGCAAGAGATGCAGCCGGACATGGGACACATACAGCATCGACAGCAGCTGGGGATTTTGTCGAACATGCGAATCTTTTCAGCTTGGCCAATGGCTCAGCTGCAGGAATGAGGTACACAGCGAGGATTGCAGCTTATAAAGTATGTTGGCCGGGATGTACAAGCGTTGATATCCTGACAGCTATGGTGAAAGCCATTGAAGATGGGGTTGATGTGTTGACTCTCTCTTTGGGATCCATTTTGGAAGCTGAACCTTATTACCAAGATTATCTCGCTATTGCATCTTATTATGCTTTCAAAAGTGGGATATTTGTTGCTTTTAGTGCGGGCAATAGTGGACCGGAGGCATACACAGCTGTCAATACCGCACCGTGGATCATGACGATAGCGGCAAGCACCATGGAACGAAGCTTCCCAGCGATTGTTAAGCTTGGAAACGGCCAAACTTTTGAAGGGTCATCTGTCCACACTGGTAAGGCATTAAAGTCTTTGCCAATTGTATATGGTAGGACTGCTGGCGGTTCTGGTGCTGAATATTGCTTTCCCAACTCACTAAATCCGAAGCTAGTGAAAGGCAAAATTGTTATTTGTGAACAAGGAGGATTCATGGAGCCGGTCGAAAGGGGAGAGCAAGTAAAATTGGCTAGCGGAGCTGGACTGTTAGTAATGACCCCCGAAGGTGAAGATCTTGCAACCATGCTCACATTTTACCAGCAGCTATGTTAGGAGCCTTAGCTAGTAAAGCTGTCTTGAAGTACGTGAACTCAACTAAAGCACCAAAAGCTTCCATAATCTTCAAAGGCACAACTTATGGTAACCGTGCTCCGAAAGTCGCAGCATTTTCATCAAGAGGACCAAATTTAGTTGGACCAGATGTGACCAAACCGGATGTAAAGGCACCAGGAGTCAACATACTAGCAGCATGGCCAGCCGAGACTAGCCCGACCACACTCAATAGTGACAAGAGAAGGGTGTTATTAATATACTTTCGGGCACGTCAATGTCTTGCCCTCATGTTAGTGGTATTGCCGCACTGATTAAATCAAAGCACAAGGATTGGTCACCTGCAGCTATCAAATCAGCCCTCATGACAACTGCTTATACCATGGACAACAGGAGAAAACCTATAGCGGATCTTGGATTATATGGCTTGGCATCGCCTTTCTCTATCGGTTCAGGCCATGTTGACCCCGTCAAAGCTTCTGATCCAGGGTTAATATATAACATAACTGCCGAAGATTACATAAATTATCTATGCAGCCTGAAGTATAATGTGTCTCAGATAGCAATGTTTGAAGATGGTTTTCTTTCGTGTCCGATGGAGGCAGCAAGTATGCAACCAGGTGACCTAAATTACCCTTCTTTTGCAGTGAATTTCAAGCGTAGGGCTCAGAATGTTACTGTCACCTACAAAAGGACCGTCACAAATGTTGGGATTCCTAGAAGTACATATAAAGTATCAGTCGAAGTACCGAAAAGAGTATGTCGTAAGGCCTAAAATTTTGAGTTTTAAGAAGTTGAATGAGGAAGTGAGTTACAAGGTGAGTTTCACGGGACTGAATAGAAAGAAGACAGCTGCTAGCTCATCTTTTGGATCCTTAGTGTGGGTGTCCGGAGAAAACAGAGTAAGAAGTCCCATTGCAGTGACTTGGAAATAGCCTTCTGGCTAAGTGAATTTCATTTAGCTTTTTTCCTTTAACCAGAATTTGATCTTTAAATTGTAATGTATGCTTATTGAAGCAAAATAAAGGCATTTGAAATGCCAGATGAATCTAACATAGACAAACACTGGTCCATGGAGGTGGCTTTACTGAATTAAAGACCCTTTATTTTTTTCCTCAGCCGAAACCACCTTTTGCTGTTTTCGCCCCACTAATGGAGATAAACAGCTTCTGGCACCAACCTTCTCTTGATATTCTCCTTAAAATAATATTTTTTAAGGTCCCATGTCTTAAAAACTATTTCATATTGCACACTTCACTCAGCTGCGATGATATACTATCCATATTCCATTGCAGCATGCCAAAATATGAAATCTGCAATATAATAGTAGTAACATGCAAACAAGATTCGCCATTAACAAGATTTTGATGTTAATGCTCCATTAACTTGGTTTTCCTAACTTTAATGATTAAAGAATTCAGCACCAAGGAAAAGTGACAATCATCCTATCCAAACCTTTGATATCATGGCAAAGCTGCATATTCCATGTACGGCCTTAGGCGATGTGACTCAAGACAAACGACTGAGTAAGACTTTTTAAACTTCCGAAGCACCGACAAACGCAAAGCGTTGTACGCGTAATCAGATCAAACGAGATAAGCGAACTTCGAAAGAACACTCAAAAACAAAGAAAAGAACACAAGAACACTCAGAGGATTTAGAGTAAATGGCTTTATTCCTTGAAAACTTGGATACATGAAATGAGGAGGAGAGGCCTCCATTTATAGTTGAGTTCCCCATAATTCGACGGTTTATACAAATTTACATCGACGGCTATGATCGAAGCCCACCAACCACAATAGTATAATCCTGGATATTCCCTTCTATGTATGGTAACAAATCCTATGTATACAAGATAAGTTTACATAGATCAAAATTGATGGATAAGCCTTCTAGAATCTCTCACGAATCGGGCTAAGTCCGGTGGTTTCTTTGGATCCAAAATCTCTATCAGAACCTCTTGGGAACCCTGGTGTGCACCCTGTGGTAGCAATGACTCAGACCTTGGCTCGTGGTCCGTGATATTCTCCCCACCAAACTTGGGAACCCTGTGGTGCTAAACTTTTCTTACAAAGGGAGTTTCATTCTTCTAATCCAAATCCATTTTTGAGCTTTAAAGAAACAGTTAACAAGCCTTAAACGTTGTTTATAATTGCGTGGCTTGTGACAAAATCTCGACGATTGTAGAACTTTGGGGTTTGGTCCCACTCTCCATCCCTTTACTCCTCACTTGCTGATGGAGGAAGAATGTGTATAAGCGTGCGTGCACCGTTTTAATCAAAGCAAAGAAAAGAAAGGGTATGGGAACACTTTTGTTGTGTATAATGATTAATGATGATGAGCATCGAGGTTTTTGGTCCATTGGAGGGGGGGGGGGGGCAATCCACCACACTTTGGGGCTGCCATAAACACACCTAGTTCTCCACCACTATTTTGCCTATATGAACCTCTCCTGTTTGGTTGTTCTGTGTCCTTTACATTCCTTCTTCAGTCTGCAATGGAGACAGGTGATCTCTCATTTGTCTAATTTCTTTTGTCTTTCAATGAGTGCATAGCCTGATGTTATAGTGGTCATTTATAATCTTATACTATTTCTTAATATAGCTTAGTTTTATCTGTTCTTTGGTCAAATTATGGTTTTAGTCCCTCTGTTATACTTAAATTTGAGATTTAGTCAATATACTTTAATTTGACATATTTTTTCTGAACCAGTTAACTTGACATATTAACATCTATGGTTTTATATCAATCAGATAACTTATATATTGTTTGGGTTATTTTTTTTAATTACAGCAGTCATGATGTGTAAAGTAGTCTTGCTATTGTTGATCTTCATAGCAACAGCTTCGAATGCATCGAAAAATATGCAGACCTATATAGTTCACATGGATAAAACCATGATGACTACCTCAGATCAGTCTCCAGGCAACTCCAAAGAATGGTACAAATCGGTGATCGAGTCTATCACTGAACTCTCGGCTGAAGAGGAAAGTGAGTCCGAACAACCGGCATCTCCCCAGCTGATTCATGTCTACAAAAGGGCTATTTCTGGTTTTGCTGCAAAGCTTTCAACTAAGCAACTAGAATCACTGAAAAGACTCGATGGTTTCATCTCTGCCACTCTTGATGAAATGCTGTCATTACACACTACAAGCTCGCCTCAATTTCTCGGCCTAGAACCGGGAAAAGGACTCTGGAGTGCTTCATATTTGGAGTCTGATGTGATAATAGGTGTGGTGGATTCTGGAATCTGGCCAGAACATGTCAGTTTCGACCATGAAGGCATGCCTCCAATGCCAACGAGATGGAAAGGTGCATGTGAGGAAGGCACAAAGCTCTCTCAATCAAATTGCAATAGGAAACTCGTTGGTGCCAGAGCTTTCTTCCAAGGCTATGAGGCTGCGGTTGGCAGAATCAACGAAACGGAAGATTATAGGTCCGCAAGAGAAGCCGAAGGCCACGGAACTCATACAGCATCAACTTCAGCCGGTAACCTTGTGGCAAATGCAAGCATTTTCGGCTTGGCCAAGGACTTAGCTGGTGGACTGAGGTACACCTCGAGAATTGCAGCATATAAAGCATGCTGGTCTCAAGGTTGTGTTAGCTCTGATATACTAGCAGCCATAGACCAAGCCATTGCTGATGGTGTTGATGTGTTGTCATTCTCTTTAGGAGGCTCCGCTAGGCCTTATTATAACGATAACATTGCAATAGGCGCATTTCATGCAATCAAGAATGGGGTTTTTGTTTCATGCTCTGCTGGCAATTCAGGCCCATCGAGCTCAACCGTTTCCAATACCGCGCCATGGATTATGACCGTGGCTGCAAGCTACCTTGATCGGAGCTTTGAAACTACTGTCAAACTTGGAGACGGACAAACATTCGTGGGTTCATCTCTGTATGTTGGCAAGGCAACCAAGCAATTACCCCTTGTTTATGCAAACTCAGCTGGTGATATATTAGCTTCATATTGTGTTAATGGATCACTCAAGAAAAAGATTGTCAAAGGCAAAATTGTAGTTTGCCAAAGAGGAATCATTAGCCGAGCTGCAAAGGGAGAGCAAGTAAAATTGGCCGAAGGTACCGGAATGTTAATGATAAACACAGACAAAGAAGGCGAGGAACTTTTTGCAGATGCACACATTTTACCAGCAACTTCATTAGGAGCCACTGCAGGCAAAGCCATCAAAAACTACCTCAACTCTACTAAAAAGCCAACTGCTTCAATTATATTCAAAGGAACAGTTTATGGAAAACCTGCACCATTGATGGAAGCCTTTTCATCGAGAGGACCAAATGAGGTCGGACCGGACTTGATAAAACCAGACGTAACCGCACCTGGGATGAACATATTGGCAGCATGGCCACCCCTAACAAGCCCAACTCAGCTAAAGAGTGACAAAAGGAGTGTTCTTTTCAACGTTGTTTCCGGCACTTCGATGTCTTGCCCACATGTAAGCGGCCTAGCAGCACTCCTCAAGTCAGAGCACAAGGATTGGTCCCCTGCAGCTATCAAATCCTCTCTCATGACAACAGCATATATTCACGACAATACAGACCGACAAATCATCGATGTCGCTTTTACTAACACTACTATGGCTACACCTTTCGCATTCAGTTCAGGTAATGTCGACCCGGAAAAGGCCTCAGACCCGGGATTGATCTATGACATCACCCCAGAAGATTACCAAAACTATCTGTGCACCCTGAATTATTCAGCTCCCCAGATAGCCTTATTTGCAAGGAAGGGTTTCACTTGTCCTAAAGGTTCAACCATGCAACCTGGCGACCTAAACTACCCTTCATTTGCTGTGAATTTCAAACGAAACAGCCAAACAAACAGTGTAACCTTCAAAAGGACCGTCACCCATGTTGGGATCCCCGATGTTACATACGCAGTACAAAAGAATGAACCGAATGGCGTGTCGATGGTGATCGAGCCACAGATTTTGAAGTTTGAAAAGCCAGGCCAGAAGCTTGGTTATAAGATCACTTTCACACAAAACAAAGGATCAACAATCCAAGACTCCTCCTTTGGTTTTATAGAATGGGTGTACTCTAACACGTACCGTGTCAGAAGCTCCATTGCAGTGACCTGGACATAAATATTATTGTTTAATTATGTCTTTAGTCCCTCGATTATGTTAAAATCTGAATCTCTTTATTTCAGTTTGACACTATTTGACACCAAATTTATAGGATATGGAAAAATACATAGAATTGTACGGCTAGAGTCCTTGAAAGTTATGAATTTGGTGTTTAATTTGCTTTCAATAAATCCCGAACTTGAACATAGTAAAATGACCAAAATCATAATTTATCTTTTTTTTCAACGGTTTCGATGCTGCTCGCAAAAACAAGACGGCGTAAAAGAATGCCTCCATAACATTATAATAGGGCAGCAGCTTATTGATGTTAATTGTCAATGGTGAAAAAGTATTGTAAACAATTTTCTCTAAAATAATCTAAATGCACTGCAACATGATAATATTAAGACGTGGCTGACCAAATGGCCACCCGAAAAAGGTCATCGGAAGTCATATACAGCAACCAGACCTTTTAGTTTCATTATCCGAGTTTCTCAAGTGCAGCTTCGGTGTCCAAAATGTGTTTCTTTAACGCGGATATTCTTCGCTCGAGTTCATCTTTTGTTCCTCGGACGATGGCCGGTTGATGCGGTGTGAGAAAATGTTGCGAAAATGATTTCAGTGCTTCAACCCCAGTAACCTATATATAACCATCCAAAGGCTAATATATTGAAATGGCAAAATGCCTAGCAACATATGCCAAGATATGATATTCAGATTCATCCCACTCAAAGCGTGTTCTATAAATGATGAAATGTTTCTTACTAAAACGATGATCAATACGAGGTAAATAACATAATTAAGGACTTGTGCATAGTTAAAAGTAAAAGGTTTACATAAAGTATCCTTGAACTCACCTCTTCTGGCAGCAGTGGCAGCTTAATGATGTGAAAATCATCATATAACATGTAATACTGATCGAGATACTTTTGTTGCATCCGCACTCTTGCTTTTAATAACTTGGACTCGACCTCTTAGAATTAAAACACAGGTCGATCAAATGGTAAACATCTCGTTTAAAGGACAGTTCCAATGAGAGTGAGGAGAAAGGGAAATGATAGGCATAGTAAGAAATTAAATAACCGTACCGTCATCATCGAAAATGACTTGGTTAATGACAACATAGTGCGTATCTATCTCGAACTTGGTGAGTTCCTGCACCAGTCTCTCTGTTTCATAGAGAGAGAGGAACTCTGGAATGCAAACACAGACGAAGGTTGTCAAGTCCTGCCAAAAGGAAAGAGCATTGCACATTTACACTAAACTTTCATTTAGACATACACACACAAATGAAAAGTGAAAAAAATGCTTTCAACACACTTCGCAAGCTCTAGTAGATCTCCACAGGTACCTGCAGCTCTTTTCCTTGTTAATTTTGAGGTCATATTTCACAATTTGTTGTTCGATAAACACACATGCATGTGCGCGCACACATATATTAAAGAATGTATGGGGAAAAAGAAGAGCATTGTATAACTTACTGGGTCTTCAAACTGCTCATTAACTTGTTCAATCACCTCTTTCAAGCCTTCAAGCCTCCCCACAAGTGCATCCTCCCCAAATTCATCATCAATCCCAAAAAGACGGGTTATCTGCCACGACGAGTTTCAACATACGTGAGCTGAATGAACTGATCAACGATAAAGAAAAAAGGTAATACACCAGTGCCATATAACCTTTAGAAAGAACTGATCAATTGAAGAACCTTAAGCCTATCATCTTTTCATCTAGAGGTTCATTGTTGAGAGAAATCTATTGAAAACCAGCTGAGCTATATCAGGTTACAAGACAGAGTAGAATTTAATGTCATACCTGACTCAATAAGCCACCAAATTTGCTTTTCAATGACATCAGTTTTGCAAGTCCCTTCTCTAAGGTAGCTGGAAACTGTAAAAGCCGAAGCGTATGCCCAGTCGGGGCAGTATCAAACACAATGCAAGAATAGTCCATTGTTTGCACCAATCTGTAAGAAAGTATTACATTCAGACATCAATAAGATCAGAAAACACAAGTGGAAAGTGACCAAGAGCATGCAAAACAAAGCAACCATCTTAGTCGATATAAAATGTCTGAAAGGATGCATATTTTTCCAATAAATCCTAGAATCAACAGCCATTGAAATTTGTGAATAAAGAAATGTTCTTACTTAAGCATCTCTGCAAAGCTCATCGCCTCGTCAATTCCTGGAATTGCATTTGCCAAATCCGCAAACAAACCATCCATCCCTTCACCCCCACTCACATGATCTTCTTCTGATGTAGGATCCACCTCCTATTATGCATCATATATAGAATGAACACAAAGAAAACATATCGACAAATGATCAATCAGCCGCAAGTCATATTACAACATAAATCATATAGCACAATCAAAATATAAAAGCATATAGACCAACACACACACATATATATATATTAGTCAAGACCCAGAAAACAGAATCGGATGAAATAAAAAGGGTACCATGGCATATAGATTGGTGAAGCCATTGACCAAAGTGGGTGTCTTTATGAATCTTTGTTGGAAAACATCGCTGAGATTATGAGCAGGATCCGTGGATATAATCAACACAGAGGGTCGGACCCCAGCCAAGAGGATCGATATCACGGTGCTACAGGTGGTCTTCCCCACACCTCCTTTGCCGCCAACAAAAACCCACTTCAGGCTCTTCTGGTCCAATATGTTTTGAACCGTCGGCACCGGTAAATCATGGTTGTCCGTCATTCTCCTTTTTAACAAACAATGTTTTTTGCTTTCTTCCTTTTTTGTGTCACCCAAAAACCAATTGGAAGCAACCAAAAAAATCTTACAACAAAACAGGAGTTATTTGTGGAAAGCTATCATTTTTTTGATAACATAAGACATGCATGGAATATGTCGTATTGTATATACGTAACATAAATGTTTGTAATTTAGAAGACCTTTACATTCAAGTTGAGCTCTCATTGAGGTACTTTAATGTTTATACATTATGCTTCTTTTTCTCAAAGGTGATGTTTTTTTATTGCCACATTAAAAAATATAAAATTTGCAATATAATTTCTACCAAAAAAAGATATAGTTGTAACTGCCGCAGGCTGCTTTGAATGTTTTAAAACAGCAACCATTAGAAAAGCTAGAGAAATTTGATCTAATTTTCGTATATTTAGCAATTGATTTAAAATGTTTATTTATAGTACTATCAGCAAAATCTTTTGCATACAAGAAAGTGTTAGTAAAGAGAATTATAAGTAACGCAGGTGGCAACAATGGAAGAGATACAAATGAATAATGAAGGAAGTAAGGTAGCATTCAAGAGCCTAGCCACACCGAAGTAGCCAGACAGTGTTATGGTTCCATCTGCAATCACACGAGCTAGAGTTCCGGCTTCTGTTGAAAGAAGCCCTCCATTGTAAGTTCCACGTGCAAGCCTCGATGACATTACCCGGGACAAGAGTGACAAGTTCACACCTAGATTCAGATCATCAGAGGAAACCACAAAATTACATTCAAGAAGCAAAAGCCAAGGCACTAATAGAAAGTTGAACTACTCAGTTTTGCTATAGCAGCCAGGGTTATTTAGATTTAAATGCATTGTTTTGTCCCAAAAATGTACCTTCAAGCACTTCTGCAGATACAAAAGTGATGAGTGCAGAGGCAACATACTGAGGCACAGAGTAAGGAAATCCAATATGGAAGCTTAGGAGTATGCCAATCAAAACCATGATTTCAGATGCCAGCAGAACTTGCCTGCAATCAAGTTAAATAAAATGTACGTCATTCATTCGAGAATTAAAGCGAAAAAAAATTCGGCAGGCTTATCCAACTATGACCACTAAACTGTTCTATAGCATAACTAGAATTCTAGAACTAGGAGCTTATTGATTCAGTTTGTCAGCTGCAGTATTTATGCTCTTGCTCCTGGTACTTGAAAGTAACAAAAACATAAATACCTTTGACAGTTTATTTTTTATCATTATGCTCCAAGTGAGCTCGATGGTACCATTTGTATGCTTATTTTCATCTTTGAGTATGCCTATTTTCATCTTTGAACTTACCTTTCTTCGAACATGTTGCTGATGTAGGTTCCAACAATGACGTTTACAGGAAGTACTGTTAGGCCAAGACATGCAAGAAAGATGGTCACACTGTTGGTTGACCATATGAAGTAATATGCAGTGATGACACTTGCTTCAGCAAGCAATATCTCCATTGCATATTTAAGCATAAAATAGACAAATAGTTGCACCTGTCAAACAATAGCACAAATTCGATGCAAATTTAGTTCAGAGACTAGAAGTTCATGCAAGCTAAACTGAAAATGAAACATCAACTTAATACCTTCACAGATGGTGTAAGTAACTTGTATGCTGATACAATTGAAGTGACAGGTTTGCTAGTTTTCTCGCAAGAATCTTCCTCATCGTCATCATCATATTCTTGGTCTCCATTTTGAATTTGTTTGGGTTCCATGTCTAAAAGCAGCGGCTGTGTGAAACCGTTTTCTACAGTACAGTTCACCGCTGATCCTAAAACAGACAAAGTTTGTTCCTTGAATGAACTGTTGAATGATATTGTCCACGGACAGACTTGTATATACAAGATAAAATGTGGAGTTTCTACAGAGTAGAAAATGTTGGAGCCAGAATAGAACAACTCATACAAAATGACTCTAGCGATGCAGAAAATGACAATATTTTGATATGATGTAAAACGAATTAAAAGAGAAAAAAGAAAGAAAATAACAGATAATGCAAGATGTAATCGTAAGTGTTGCAGTCTTGTTGACCAACCAGCATGAGCTTCCTGTGGCCTTCTGTTCTCCTTGACGTATTGAGGAGGCTCTCTAAAAGAAATCCACAACCACAATAAGTAGACAAGCCAGGAAAGAGACATAAACCAACCAGGCAAAGTGTCCTGGTTAAACGTGAGCTTGTAAATCTTAAAATCAGTTTGGAATAAGCAAGCTAGAGCTGGACCGCATGCCATTCCGAGGGCACTTGCACTAACAAAACCTGCAGATGCCCGCATCCTCAGTTTATGTGGTACACAATCACTGATATAACGCCTGTTTACAGCTCTAGCAGAACCTAACCTGGGAATGTCATGAGCATGAACTTGTTCATTAATATAGTAAATAGTAGTGAAGATGAATCATTTAAAATAACAAGAGGCATGAAGCACTTTTTGATGCAAACTTCTTTTCAGATAACTTACCCACAAAATAGTCGACCGACCAGAAGAACAGCAATCGAGTTAAGATCATAAGCCAGGGCATACAAGGTGTTCCCAATGAGAAGCACGATGCTGCTAAACACAAGTGGCCTCAAGTATGATCTGTTCGACCATGCACTAAAATAAACTGAAGAGAATACTTGTGCAACAGCCATTGAACCAATAACAACACCACAAACAGTTGCTGCAGCTCCAAGGCTAAGGGAGTAGTCATCTGCTGTTGGGACAACAATATATGTGTTAACCATATAAAGAAATGTGTTAACCAGATTCAACAGCAGCGACATAAAATGATATCTCTGCTCGGCAACAACATCTTCAGATGGACTTGGCAGATCATCTTGCATGATAAATGCATGCTTCCCCAAAAACTCGAGAAAATTTGTTGAATTTGATAATTTGTTTACAGCTGCTTTTATGGAATGAATCACAGGGTCCTGCATGTTTTACATATGATTATAAATTTGAGGCAGACAAACGAACATGCCTATATAAAAACAGAGTATTGAACACTGCCTAAATAGTGCGAAAGGATTGAAGAAAAAACCGGATGGGATAAAGCAGGCTGATCATATATTGATACGTAGTTCCCTTGATGGTCTTGCAGGTCCGCAAGATTGCGAGATATAGCTCCAACAACAGCCCCAATACCCTGCATGAATGGTCAACTAGTTGCTGATTCATGCTTGTATAATTATCTGCATGTCATTTATCAAGGAGGGGGGACTACAACTAAGAAATGCCGGTAATATAAATTAAAAGCATAATAAAAGAGAAGAGAAAGTTGATGCTGAAATCAGGTGCATTACCACATGCCTAAAAACTTGTCGAAGCTCAGAATAAGGATGATTTGCACGGGTTTTGACATAGTAATTGGTGAATCTATAGCCAAAGCGCTTATCGAATTTCTTCAAAATCTTTCTCAATCCAGTGGCATTCATCTCAACAAAAAAGAGAAGCCTTAAAAGATCATATCCTACTCCTCTGTATGCTTCTCGTAACTCGAATATTTTGGATCCATCGGACAGCTGCAAAATTTCATCATGCTGTTCCCTAAGATCAGATAATCTGTTTGCCAGTTCTCCTTGTTGTTCCAGCAGAAACAGTACAATCTTTTCAATCTAAAAAATACCCCAACAAGCAAAGAAAGAAAATAGTAAACATGTTTGTTTTTGCACTACTTCTTGTTGTAAATAAAACTCATCAAATTTGTTTAAGCTTACTTGACTATCTAGCATTCTTGAGAAGTCCTTGAGAACATAATGGTGATCTTGAGCTCCAACTTCCAGTTGTTGAGCATACCGGTTGACTTTCTTCTTCAATAACTTGTAGTTAATATAATACCTGGGGAAAAAATAAGCACATTTGAGGAGAACTTGAAGAAATTACAAAGTAAATCAACTATCACACCCTTGCCATTCTTGAATTTGTGACTCTTTCAACTTCTTCCCAAAGGCCACCATCTTTCAGTCAAAAATCCAATTCACTCCTATAAACAAAAAGAACCAAAATACAATATGAATCAAGAAACTCCGTTGTAAAGCTACTATCTATGTTTCTTGGATCAATGAAACTTTAAAAATCTTAAAACCACATGATCAAAAGATATAAACTTAACTAACAAATAAACAAATTCGCACCCCAAAGATACTTTCTTTATATATCGGCGACTTTAGAATTTAAAAAACTCCAGAAAAATACACCGAATGAAGAAAATCCCAGAGTAAAAAGAAGAAGGGTGGGGGGCATTGGACCTTTAAACGGAAACCCAGATACATAAAAGGGGTTAAGATCATAGATATATGAACAGAAAGATAAAAAGAAACAAGGTTTATATTCAAACAAGTTGGTCATTTGCGTTGAGAACAGCAGACATATTAAGCAAAGAATTTCAAGTAGTGGGAAAAAATAAAAAGAGATTCCATGGACTAACGAGAAATTAAAGGGAGCACCTTTATAAGGTTACTGGACGAGAATTCTGGAGAAAATTAGAAAGAAGGGCCGACAGAAATTAATGATCAAATTCGCGCGAAATTTATGATGTGGGCATGGTTTTTAGTCGGCAAAGACAATTTACGATGTTGATAATATTACTATATACTACATAAAATGACACGTGGCATCCATATACACGTGTTTAACGAACCGCAACTACACAGATTCTCCTGGGTTTCATATATTTTTTTATCTTTGTATTTAAATAATATTAAGGTTAAAAATTAATACGTCCCTGGGTTAAGCAATAGTTAGTAGGCTCCAGCCAGGCCTCATTTGAATTGGGCTTCGCCAGCTCCTCAAAGCTAGTTTATTTCTTTTAATTTTTCTGTAAGTATTTGTATCCCATTCATTAGTTGATCTATTATGGAGACTGTAATTATTGCTTCATTTATAATAACAGGATTCAAAATTTCGACCTTGATCAAAGAATTTAGTGTTTCATATTACTAAATTAATTTATTGTTGATTTATTTTTTTAATAGAGATGTTAATGGGGCGGGTTTTGTGGGGATTCGCCCTACTTCACATTCAATTGGGCTTACAAATTTCGCGAGTTGTAGGGCGGGGATGAAAATAAAAATTAGATTTATTGTGGGTGGTGGGGAAGGGATGAATATGTCTTTGTTCCCACCTCGTATCATCCCCACCCGCCCCAACAAATCTTATAAAATGTTATTAAAAACACAATACCGGTTTGGATCATAGTCAAATTTAAGATAATTTATATTGAATTTTTCTTGGGATATTAATGAAAAATTCAATATACATATATATGTGTATATATAATTGAGTTTGAAATTGATCATATCAAATTTATAAATATTTTTTAAAATATCAATTTGAATCAGAGTCAAATTTAAAATAATTTACATTGATTTATCTTGAAATATTTATGAAAAATATATATATATAATATTTATTATATTTATTGGTTTATTTTTTATTGCTGTATGTGGTTATGCCTTTTTCTAAAAAACAATTTTTTTCTCTTCAGTCCTCACCATATATATGTTATTCTTCTATTTTTTTAATTTTATTTTTTTAATATTATATGTTATTTAGATTCTATCGGTATTTATTCCTATTTTTTAAAGTTGTTTTTTAATTGTTATGTTATTTTAGTTTTTTTTGTAATGTTTATTTGTTAAGCAAATAAAATATTATTTTACATGTTATTTGTGCTATTTTCGATCCTTTACAATAGACTTTAGTATCTTTTTAGTCCAAATTTTTTTGTTGTGCAATTTTAATTTCATATATTATTATTTTTTTTAAAATTGTGACAATTAGAATAATTTTTCTATGTGGTGAGAGTCTCAATGACGAGTATTTTACATTTTTTTCATAATAAATTTGATTTATATTTTAACTAATAGTTATAAAAATATTATATGAAAGTATTAAAGGGTGGGTAAAGAGGAGATTAGGTGGGTCTCATGACCCACGTGGGTAATAGGACGGGGATGATTTTAGTCCTGCGGGTTGTTGGGCAGAGATAGTTTTAGATTTTGTATTCACAACGAGTCGTGGAGCGGGAATAAAAATAAAAATTCTTGACGGAGATGAATGTGGGAAGAGTACCCTTCGCACATTTCCCGTCCAAATAACGTCCATGCTTTTTAATCTTTCATGGCAAATATATAATTTATTTCCGAAAGTTTTAATCTTTCGTGTCAAACTTACTTGTCATGTTCGAAATATCTTTTTCCACAAATATCATTTTTAAAACTATAATTTATAATTTATCTTTAAAAGGTAAAATATACCTTAACTAGAAAATCACGTTTGTAAACAAAGATGAATAGTATAAGAAATTTCTTAAAATATGTTAAAATTGTTGATTACAATTATGCTTATCATTGTCTAAACAAATAGCATGCTTATACTGAGTCATTATATGCAATTCTGCAAGCCCCATGTGTCGTTAATACTAAGCTTTAATGGTGATTAGCAGCCAAAATGAAAGTTTTCAAGTCATCCTTAACCATGAAAAACAAACAAGACATCAAATAGCAAACCAGAAGTAATAAATCAACATGCACGTATACAACAGGTTGAAAAACCGGTAAGAAAACGAACGAAAGGGGAAGTAATTAAGTTGGTAGTAGACTAGTAAATATATATATAGTGCAGAGGGTGGGGGACTGCAATCTGCAAACACAGCCTCATAAAATGGAATGAGTAGGACGAAGAAGAAATTAGGCTTTAAGCTAATGTTTACTCATTCACCAGACAAAACACGTGTCGTTGGATAACTGTGTGGCTCCTTAAAATATTGAAAGGTCGCCATTAAACAACCTCAGGAAATCTGTAGAATATCTTTTACTTTAACATCAGCTACTGTCGCTTGTTGGATTTGTGTTTTCCTGAAAGTTAAAAAGTTAAATCCATAGAGGTGGACATTAACCGCATATTCCTCCCTATAAAGTTTAAAATATTAGTGTACCTACCTACCATGCCATTTTTTACTGCTGGCTTCTGGACTATGGAGTTCCAAAGAAATATATGTATATCTCCTTACTTTAAGGATGACAGAGACGACCACAGACATGTATTTTGGTAACAAACCATGTGAGAATATATTCTCAAATTTGCAAGGGCTAGATCAATGGCCATGTCTTTATCTGCTGGACACCCAAAATTGCATAAGAACCATATTCTTCTATGTGGTCCTTTACTATTGAATATTCTATTTCGAATCATATTCATTCCCATGCAATCTGCAAGGCCCCTTTTTTTTCTCTTTTTTTTTCATGAATATTCCCTCTAGTATGTTATGTCTAAATGAATTAAAATGGAAGAAGCAAATTTACGATATCCCAACTTTGCAAGTTTACATTTTTAATGTTTATTATTTTTAGGAGACTCGGATGTAGATGAATATTAAAAAAAATACCTGCTATGAAAGGGACTTTAATTTGGTTTATCACTTTTTTAATAATTTGAAAAGTTTTTCATAAACAAAACAGGAGCCAACCCCAAGGCAACACGTCCACCATCTTCTCCACTTTGTTTTTTGAGTGGAGTAGTGCAAACCCTACTTTATCTTTATTTAATGACTTCAATGACATGACTAATTGAGTATCCAAGACAGTGATCTATTTTTTCGGCTTACCAGGCAGCATATTCAGGCCATTAAAAAAAAGCAGTACAAGCCAAAGCTCTGAAAGATATGGTGCACTGCCCTACATCATGAACCTTTCTCACATAATTCCACTGTGGAGATAATTCATCCAAGGGTCAGTTTCTTTACCAAACTTTTCGATATCAGTCATTGGATTTTCATCAAATTTTAAAGCAAATTGATCTCACTATGACTATGCATCTTCATGAACATCTTACAGGGAAAAATGATTGTGTTGGGGAGTCTAATCAAGTTGTTCTATCATAATTTCCCCCCTTGTCGAATCTGTCATTATTAGGTTTTTTAGCCCTGGAACTGTGACGTCCACAAGGGAAGCATATGCATGAATATTCGTTTAGCAGCAGTGTCTGTGACGTCCACTTAGGTACCAGAAAGGAACTCCAAAACGCTTGTAATGGACCTTTAATTGTTGCATGATGACAGTCTTGGCAGGCTTAGGATGAGCCATCCATATCTAATGGGCTATCGTATATCATGTGGCCCTCTTTCAAGCTTCACGATTTTATTCACACAACTGACCATGATTAGAGCCTATAGGTGTTGTCTATGTGTAAGGTCGGAATAATCTGACTTTGAGTACCGTAAAAATTTATTATAATGTGACATTTCTACTCAACTTCACCTAAAACATTAACCTCGAGTATTATTTACATAATTTTATCTTGTAGTAATATTTACATAGTTTCGATTGATATAAATTACATATTTCAAACAGATTTTTATACTCACTTTTGAGTCTAATGATTTTGACTAACCTATCTCATATTTGATGTGGAGTGGATCTTTGGACTTACATGAATAACCCAATCTTTCAACCGGTCTATAATTAAAACTTTTATTTATTATATTTCACCAACTCACCTTACGTAAGCTTTAAATTGTCAACCATGCAATTTTAACAATGTGTTTGTTCGAATATAATATACACACACAGTTGGGTAACGAAATGCAGGAAGCTAATTCAATGATTTCCTAGAGTTGGCAGGCTTGACCTTAATAACAAACCCAGGAATCACATCATCCGGGTCATGAATATGAGGGTTGTGTTCCACTATAGATGGATCACCACATTTATCGATGATGGAGTTAAGCGTTTCACCTTCTCCGACAACATAGATTTCATCACATGCTCGGTCCAACTCCAGCACCGAAATCATCCCTTTGACATGAATACCCTCATCGTCGCCGCCGCCGTTTGTAATCGTACAAGCTTGGTCGAAACAGTTTAGTAATAACAGTAGGGTTACCAACATAAAAACACAGCACCAGCAAGAAGCTTCCTCGGCTAAAGCTATAAATGCCCAAATCCGCTGCCTCTGACAAAGATCGCAAGAAGCCATTGGAGACAAGAATTGAATGATGATAACTTTGGTATTTATATAAAGAAAAAAAGAGGGGGGGGGGGGCACGAGTGTGGTGTGAGGATCAGTTTTGAGGGTTTATTATAATGGTGGGAGTTGTGTATTACGCCAGAGTCACCTTCTTTGTAATGTCTTAAAAAACAACCCTAACGGACCATTGCTTGAGTTCGTGGAGGATTTAAATACTCTTCCCTTTTTTTTAATGAAATTTCTTTAACTTTATAAGTTTGAAACATGCAAAGATTTCCCTACCTGAAAAAAAGGAACAATTAACGGATTAGATAACTTTTTCTTCGCGGATTAGTTAACAAAACTTGAGAAAAGCCAGAGGCGACGATAAACATATGCCCCAGAAAGTAAAATCACAGGGACTGCGGTGGAATATTGTAAAGCTGAAAACAACATGCAAATCTGAAAACTGAAAAGTACAAGAGTGTGCTAACACTATATAGATTACCAATTTGCAGTTCCATATCCATGGCGGACTACATGTAAACTGATGAGAAAAGGGTTTAAGATGTATTGCCATTAAAAAGGGTCGTCTTTTCTTGTGTCCTTGTACTGCCAATAGCCACCAAATATGAGGAAGAATTAACCAGCACTACTAGAATTGCTACCGAGTGACTACC
This sequence comes from Hibiscus mutabilis, assembly GCA_019671005.1. Taxonomy (NCBI): domain Eukaryota; kingdom Viridiplantae; phylum Streptophyta; class Magnoliopsida; order Malvales; family Malvaceae; genus Hibiscus; species Hibiscus mutabilis. The sequence goes on along the minus strand of CM033734.1, from coordinate 3,873,281 downwards.
GCAAACTGAGTCAGCTTCAAGACAAGAGAAACCGCATTTATTCACCTAAGAAGATCCACCTTGTATTAATACAACAAGCTTTCCACAGTTCAAAGTTACGGTATGAATTTGCCAAATCCTTAAGCATAAATATTTTTTTGGTATAGTAAGCATAAACATATTTGATACTTCATAAGCCAGATTATACCCCTCACAGTTCCTTTCTTTACATAACCACTAAATGAGTAGAATAAAACAGATTCGCAGGGAAAGAATCGGGAATTGGGATTGAGGTCGGGGCAAAACATAAATGTTAAAAAGTGAAAGTGATAAATTCATAATTAATCTATTTTAAAAATATATATATACAAAACAAAGGATAAAAATCATATGACCTTTTTCGGTGTTCTTTTTCTATGCCCAACTAAAAAATACTAAAAAAATAAATTTCAAGCTTTAATCCTAAATTCTAAATCTTAAACCCTAAATTTTATACCCTAAAAAATACACCTTACCCAAAATTTCTTAAACTTTAACTACAAACTTTAACCTTAAACTTAATTTTTAATATAGAGACATAAATAGGGCACCAAAATAAGACAAATACTTTTATTCCAGAACAAATGGATTGCCATTTTAAAAATATTCAAGCATAAATAACAGTACTCTGTAAGAAGACCCATAAACGTACTCCCCACAAACCAAACCATCATGAGGACTTTCAAACATGATGAATTTAATTATATCTGTTGCAAGGGTAAACCTCTAAAATCTAAATCAATTTGTTTTATTCAGTGTATTAAAATTTAAATCTTTAATTTTATTTCATTGTATGACTATAAATTTAAATATATTTTGAAACGACAACGAAACAGGTTTTTAATTAACCTAGTTCGAGTTTAAATATAATGTTATTTAGTTTTATACTCGGACTCAAAATTTCAATTTAAAACTCAACTCGATCTAACCTGATTTAACCTAACTTTAATTTTCAAAAATTATTTTGTCAAAATAGTAAAATAATAATGTATATGTAATTATTTTTAAATTTTCTGAATCGGGTAGACTTGTTTAAAAATTTTCAACTTGAAATCCTAAAAAACCATCGTGTACAGATTTTTTATCATCCCTAAATATATTAGTTACATTACAAGAATAGAGAACTGAATCATGAAATTAAAATAAAACTTCAAATTTCAGCAAAGTGGAAGATTAAAAATAAGATTGAAGCTAGGGATGGCAAACGGGTGGGTGAGTGCGGATACCCCCTCCTCATCTCTATACCCACCTAATTTTTTTATATCCACCATCTATTCACCACTCATGGCGGGTATAAATTCTAAATCCACACCCGTCTACGCGGGTACATTCTTAAATTCATCCCACACCCACTATCCAACTTGTATCCACTTACAAGCAATCACTAATATCGAATTATGTAAAAATAAACCATACAATTTTGTAAAGAAAAGTACAACTCGCATACTTTATTGATTTATCAAGTGCATATATACAATACATTTATACCGGTATAAATTTAACTATAACTAACTAACTAGCGATCGCTAACTTAACTAAAACACATTTTTACCGGTATAAATTTTATTTAACTACGGCTAACTAATTAACTATAGCTAACTTAATTAAAGCATATTTACACTTGTATAAATTCTAGTTAACCACACATATTACAAATTTATAATTTGATTAATTTAAGCTCGATCGTGAACAATAAATTCAAGCTCGATTATAAATTATTATTTTTTTAAACTAAATTAATTGAGTTCAAAGTCTACAAACTTAAGGATTAATATAGATTTTAAAACAAACCAATATCTTTCTACATAAAATACCATAATAAAAAGCATAATCAAAGTCTACAAATATAAATGATCAAGAATTCATAGGGTGGGTAGTTTAGTGGGTAGGCGGATGCGGTGCGGGTAAGGTTTCAAATCTATCACCTACCCACTACTCATGGCGGGTATAACTTTTTACATCTACACCCGCCCACTATCCACTAACCGCATACCCATTCTCACTCCAACTGGGGCGGATGCAATGCGAAATCCGCGAAACTATACCCGTATGTCCAATCTATTTAATAATTTCATGAATTAAAGCTAAAACCAAGACCAATACCGAGTTTTAGAGGGGAAAAAACAATGCCTTTATTATCTCCATTGAACATGTTGACGACCAACGAGGGAGATTTCTCCATGTTACTGATTCATTGTTGGTTAAGCAACGTTTTCCTTCAATTATTTTAACTTTTTTTTGTTAATAAGATATTTGGAGTTCCTTTCACATTTGATCTTGTTTCCCAAATTCCAATTAAAGTTAAAAAAAGGAAAAGAAATAGAGTTGGGCACTACATAAAACTAATTCAACAGTGACAATAAAACAAATTTAACTTTCAAATAATTTAGCAAAAGTAACAATATAAAATTATTAAACCGGAGAAGTTTTATCTTCGACTACAGATCCATCACTTGTAGCAGAACTCGAGACCCTTTTGTAAATCGGTTTGCTGCTACCACCCTGCAACGGCAAGAGCTTCAAAGTGATCCCCATGGCTATAAGCAGAAGCCCGGTCCCGTGCTGCTCGGTCAACGGTTTGGTGAATATCAAGTATGACAGTAGTAAAGTCACTGCCTTTCTTGCGGTTGTCACCTGTGACAACACGTATTAATAAAGCTTTGACGGCATGTGCAAATGTTTATTAGCAATTAAAGTTCCAGTTGTACCATTGCTGTGGTGGCTGCACCAAAAATGGCTATCAGGGAAAGGACCGATATTTGTCCGATGAACGTGGCCATTGCTTCCAACGCTAACACGCCATACACGTATAAATGCTGCTCAAAACAGTATAATCCTAAGTTTTAGCATAGTAGAGCAATCAAAACCATAACTAGACATGTATGCACGTGAATTCTTTACCTGTGAACATGAATTCCATGCTTTGAATAGTTCTCCCGTTACAAGCATGGGTGGGATCAAGAATGGCAAACCGACCACCGTCGAGCAAAACAGCATTTCCATCTATGAATAAAATCAAAAAAAGGAATCGAATTTAAAGTCACAATGTTTCCATGAAGAGCCTTATTTTACACACATCAAAGCATTAAATCACCTGTGTTGTTTCGGGGTTCAATGTGAAGATAGCTTCTTGCAAGTTGCCAAGAAACGAATCCATTACTAGAGCACCGGTTATCATCACTACACCAATAACACTGAAGTTTGGGGAAGTTTTCGCATCGGCTAAGGTGAAGATAATCAACCCCACCACTAAAAGAACCGCGGAAACATATTCATGTGCCGGATATTTCCGTCGCAAACCTGGTATGAATGCTCCCATTACCATTACAGGCAGAACCTAAGACATTAAAGGCTAGTCTAACATTGTTGTTGCGATTAAAAGTGCTTTTGAAAAGTACGATTGAACACAATATAGTGCGATTACCTTGGTGGATTTGAACATGAGCTGAGCAGGGTAATTGAGAAAAGCCAAGGACCCTTTGGTAAGGCCATGGGAACCCATAAGAACAGCAGAGAGTTTCACATAAGTCTTCCATGGATTCACCATTTGTTTTGGGGTGAAGCCTTGAAGATAAATCAGAAACAGATAAACAAATCCCTGCACAAATGTGAAGTACCAGCCATAGCTGAACTGGAGCCTGTTGTATACATATTCCTGGAAAGTAACAAATATTTAATAACCAAAAAGAAAATTAAATCAAAGCAATTGTAAATTTGTAATGGCAAGAATATTTAATGAAATCTCGAGAAGAATACATGCATTAATTATTTATTTAGGAAAGGGAATTCGAACAAACAGATAATCATTACAGATTCATAACAGTTACAATTTCATAAAACGAATCATCATATCGAGAAATCCTCACAAAAATCACGCGTTAAACTTTGTTTGGTTGCTGAGAAAATGGAAAAATCAAAAGAAAAGAAGAATCAACTCAATCGTTTAAACTAGTCCGTTTGAGTGACTCGCATCCTTTTAACTAAAAGACAAAATTCAAGACCAAGACTTTTCGTTTTTTCAGGCTTTCCCATAAACCAAACAATATTAAAAAAATGAAAGGAAACTGTTAACAAACAGAAATGATGGAATCAATAACAAAATACCTCACAAACGCCATTGACAAGGTAGCCAAAGAAGAACCCAGCAGAGCAAATAAGAAACTGTTTCCATATAGGTTTATCAGAGAGCGAAATCCCAAACAAGGAACGTGCTTGCTCTACTTTTTCCATTGCCGTCTCTGCTTTTTTTCCCACTCACTCCAATCAATAACTTTGAAAAAAAAAATCCTTTCAATTTATTGAAAGCTACAAAAATGAAGTCGGATCAACCATATAGAAAACACCCTTTAAAACTCATTCCCCTTGCATGTTGAATTTGGTAGCGATTTGGTTGTGTTTCAGTGTTGTATTACTCTGCTCTGGCTTTTGCCCAACAGAGAGAAAACAGAGCAAATAGAGAGACAGAGAGGGAAGGAGGGAAATAATTGTAACAGTGGTAAGTAAAACATAAAAAGAGGTGGAATTTGTATTTTCTATGTGCGTTTTCACGGGATATATATTGCTGGATTTAGAGCGGAAAAATAATAGCTTGGTATTGGAAAATTTTCGCACACGCTAGACGAGTATCGATAAGTATCACTTAAAATAAATATCGAAGAGTATTATTAATTTAATTTATAAAAATTATAAGTTTAAAAGACTTATTATACAATCATGAATTATTTAAAAATTAAAATTAAAATATATAATTTTATTTTTAATTTTTTTAAATATAAATCAAAATATTTATCTACCCTAAATTATAAAATTTTAATTTTTATTCATTTAAAATTTAAATGGTCGCCGCCGCTGCCCGTCGTTCCCCACCGATGAACATCATTTGAATAGCGTGAATTAATTCATGGATTTAATCACCATTGCAATTCATGTTTGCTAAATAGCCTCCTGTTGGGCATGGATTTTAAGCGAATATTGGTTAACAAACAGCGGCAGGGATTTAATCCATTGCAATTCATTCACTGAATGTTGGTGATTAAATCCATTCACTAGAATTCATTCACCGACCGCAGCGGCGGCTTGAATTTTAAATTAATAAAAATTAAGATTTTGTAATTTAAGAGTAGATAGATATTTTGATTTATATTTAAAAAAAATAAAAAATAAAAAATATATTTTAATTAATTTACCTTTTGATATTTAAATAATTTGTAATTATACGGTGAGTCTTTTAAATTTTTTATCTTTATAAATTAAACTAATGATGCTCATCCATGCTCAAAAAACAGTTTATAATTTTTATTTACAAAATTGACATTGTTTGGTAAATAGCGAGTTAAGATAAAATTAAAAGTTTGAGCTAAAATTAAAAGTTTGACCGGTCAAATCCGCTAATTTAGATATTTGGTGAATAACAAAATTAAAATAGCGAATTGCGGTGATGCCTCTCATTTAAAAAAATCAATAATAAGAGTTTTTTTAAATTAGATTTTTGACATTAAAGTTATAAAATGCTTTTACCTTAACAATTATAAAAAATAATCCAAATAAATTTAATTTTTTTCTACTTTAATTTTTTACTTAGTGTTTATATTGTGACATTTGTAAATTAATTTTTTTATTATCCCATATTTATATTTATATTTAATAATTAATTAAAGTGTATTAAAAATAATTATATAAATAATAAATTAATATTATAGATTTTTTCAAATATGCTTAGTAATATTATATTAACAAATTTATTTTTCATAATCTAATTAATATTAATAGATACAAAATATTGACGACTAATAAATTATTTAAACAAATATCGAAAATAATCATGTCCTTATATGTTATTTTGTTTGTTTATATAATCAAACAATTAACGGGTAGTTTTACCAAATATCTTTATGCAATCAAGTAATACAATTTGCTAGTCAAATCAACTAACGCAATTAGCTATCAGCTAAATATAATCCGTTATCAGTTAATTGTCAAACATGATCTATACAAGAAAAAAATTAATAAATTGTGTGGTTTTTATTAGTTTGAGATGATAACTAATATAGTGGGGAGGGCTAGTGATGTTTTTTTTGTTTGTTTGTAAAATTAAGGTTTTAGTGTTCCAACAGAATTAAGATTAGTAATATAATTAAGTTGTCTTTGGTTTTTTAAAGTTTAAATGAAAAATCAACCCTTAAACTATACTTTTTGTTTGTTTTTAGCCCTTAAATTATTATTTGGTCAAAATAAGCTCCTAAACTATTATTTTTGGTCACTTTAAGTCCGATAGTTATTTAAGTCAAAAAATTATTTTGATTAATAAGATGTTGACACATCACAAAGATTTTTTGATCAATAGATAGTTTAGGGACTAAAAGAAGAAAATGACATAGTTTAAGAACTTAAGGTGACCAGAAATGATAGTTTAGAGGCTTATTTTGACTAAAAAATAATTCAAGGGCTAAAAACAAATAAGATACATAATTTAACGACTGGTATTTTATTTAAGCTTTTTTAATAATAATTGAACAGTGTTTATTTCTGGTTCATCCTTTATTAAGAAAATTTAAGTTCGGTGGCTGAAACATATCTAAATGTACCAGGTTCATTGTTCTTATCTAAATTATATTTCGAAAATTATGGAGAAAAATATTAGGGATTATCATTGTTAGTTTTTAATAAGGCGGCCAAGGAAGAAGTTGTTTAAGGTTAAATTTAGGTTTTTAAATAAAACTTATTTTACGGAAATATTTAACCATTGTATTTCAAACTTAATTGAATACAAGGAATTAATTTATAGATTATAATTGGTGATAATGTATTTTAAAAAAGTCACAAAAAATAAGAACTTTAACGTTAGGGTTGTGCAAAAATTTCGATAAGCCGAAGCTAAATTTGAAAACTGAAAAAATTAGTTTCGATAAGTTATTTTAGAAAAAAAATATCATTTCGGTCCAGATATGATTTGTAGTTTTTAATAAAAGCGGGTAACCGAACCGACCGATTATATAATATATACTATATAAAATATGTATATTTATACAATTATATTAGCAAAATTTTAGCGCCATTATTAATTTATTCTCCTCCTCAAATATTTTTTGAATATTTTTATTATCTTGAAAAGTAAAAAGTTAGCGATAATTTTTAATATATTCTTCTCTCAAATATTAGCGGATTTATATTACTTTGAAAAGTAAAAAATTCAATCTCAATTGTCAGTTATTTCATATTCTCAGTTCCTATACATTAATATTTTTCTTCTCCAAGTATTTCAAAATTCAAACCCTAGCTTATTTTTCACTATATTATTATATTTGATTTGTTAATAAGAAAAGTAAAAAAAAATCATTATCCAATCGAACTAAATATTTCATCGATTAACCGATTTAATGGTTAAGGTTTAGGGTCGAGAATTAAGCAACCCGAATTTACCGGTTATCGGAAATAACTTTCTAACGTATCTCAATACCTCCTTTTTTTTCTTTTTGATGTGTGATTAATGACTCTGCTTTGTCTTAGGCGTGACGATCTCCCTTACTCAACCTCGTGACACCCTCGTAGGCAGTTAAAGGGTCGCTTCAATACCACTTGTCACGGGACCATTACACTCTTCCTAAAAGACATGTCTGGTAGAATGTGCAGCGCCACCGCTTATATATCCTAAGATTTCCTTTTTTTTATTCGATGTAAAATTAATTATCTCGCCTCTTCTCAGGCGTGACAATATACTAATTGCCACCGCCTTTATTTATTATGCTCTTAAGTACCAAAAATAAATAAAAAAAACCTACATTTATGCAACACTTTCATCTCAACATAATTCAGCTGAGAAAATGGTAATAACTTTTAAATGGCTATGTTTTTTTATTAATATAATGATATTTAAACTTTCTATACTTTGATATAATTTTAAACAAAATAATTAAGATTCATCCATTAAACCAAGTTCTTAAAGATCAGATACCTAAATAACACATTAGATGGTAAAAGGACCTTTGAGGCTCCTTAGTTTTAAAAAATGAACAAATTGGGTGTTCTCAAAATGAACAAAATTATTTTAAAAATAAACTATTAGTCAATTAATCTAAATCAGATGCTATAAAAATTTTAAAGACTATTATCTTAATCTATTTTACTTCATACTGGGTTATGAGTCAAGCTTATAATTTACTTAAAAAAATATAGTGTCAAATCTTACTAAATCAACCGGTAATTAATAAAAATTATTTTCCCTATCTTTTTATTTTTAACGCATAAATCTCTTAATTTAATCTGTCGTAATCTTTTGAAGTTCTGCTTTACGTGAGGTAATTAAATACATGAGCCAAGTCTAATAAATTTCCATAAAAAATTGATAACGAGTATCCGATACATAAAAAATATATTGTTAACAAAAATATATTGGGTGATAAATTCATTGCTGATATGCATTACACGTGAAAACAAAACTCTCGTTTTCCCTTGACGGTCACCTTTTTCATTTCACAATTTTAGACTGTGAGAAGAGAGGCGGTGGATTAACTGCACAATGTGTTCTTAAATTATGGTCCAATTCCTTTAACTTCAAAATGCTCATATATCAGTGTCAAAGTCATTTTGGTCCCTACATTAACATAGTCATCAGCTTGGGTATTCGTTGTCAAGTTGGTCGTCGGTATTTTATCTTTTCCATGATTTTTTATTTTTTGTTTTGATTTTTACTTTTTACTTTTTTTAATTTTTAATAAAATTTTATGTGTTTTAGTTATTTTTTTTGCACATTTTGTTACGTTTGTTTTCTCTGTCTTTATGATACGCACTTTTTGTCTTTATAGCATGTCTTTGTCTCATGATACATTTTCATATACCTTTACGTATGCTTGATGCTCGTGTAGTGTTCCTCGTGATGTTTGTTTCTGATTTGTGTTTGTCGCTGGTCATGGATAGTTTCATCTCATTTTGTTGTTGTTTGTCGATGTAATCAGAAGTGGAGCGGATCGACACCTTTGGAACCGACACAAAAGTTATTTACAATTTTCTAGTGAGAATTTCATCTAGTTCATGTTTTGACAACTTCTCAAAGACTTCTTTTACAATGAACTTCAGAGATTTGTTGTGGTACAAAGAAAAAGTGTATAATCTGACTAGAACAACTCTTTAGTTTTTTTAGATTTTTTTATAATTTTTTATTTTTGTCTTTTTATTGATAAAATTGTATGGTTTCAAGTTAAAAAAACACAAATAAATTTTAAATATATAAATACTTATTGTCCGGACAACTTGATATGACATGTTAAGATAGATCTAAGATGAATAGAAATTTTCTACTCCTTTTCGATGCATCTATTTATGCTTCATATTAAAATTTAGGTTTAGGGTTTTGGGTATATGATTTAAGGTTAGGGTTTGTGGTTAGGTTTTAGGGGATTTGGGGTAGGGTGTATTTTTAGGGTATAGGGGTAGGGTTTAGAATTTAAAATTTAGGGTTAGAGCTTGGAATTTAATTTTTAGTGTTTTTTAGTGTTGAGGCATAAAAAGAGACATTGAAAAATGGCAGATGATTTTTATCTGATCTAAGATACCCACACGATTAGTATGTATGTATTTAAAATATGGTTAATGTATGTATTTTTCGCATTTAAAATTTGATTGATTTTATATTAATATTTTAAATACTTAAACAAAATGTTTTGATATTTGAGTAGTAATTTATAATTTTTTAACAGAAATATTAATTTATAATTTGAACCATAGTTGGAGGGTATTTGATATTTTTAAAGCTTGAGTTTAAATAAATAAAAGATTTATATCATCATCAAAATAATAACGGCACCTGTCATGAATTATGATGTTATCTCACTCATAGGAGCGAAACGAAATAGTAACATACTTTTAAATTATACTAGGTTGGACACCCCGTTTCTGCAGGTAATTAAATTGATTTTTTTATAATTATAAATATCTAATTTATTAATTTACTAATTCATATCAAATATTTCTTTGAAACTTGAATGAAAAACCCTATGAACGGTGAGAAAAACCCTATGAACGGTGCGAAGCCGCTTGACACGTTGGACCCTGGTGATGATCCAGGTATTGATGGTTTGGGTGTAACCGTGAGTGATGGTATGCAAGTTGATGTACTGACCCTTTGGGGCGTGTGGTGGAGGTGATACTACAGAACCCGATTCTTGTGCCGGATGGAAATGTATCCGTGGTTGGCAAGACAGGGTCTTCTGACGAGGTTTTGCCTGATTCTATTGGTAAGGAGACCATGGTTCCGATGACTACGGACGAGGATATGAAAGAAGTGGAGGCTATGACGGATCTGGAGGGTGCTGATAGGGTATCGACCGGAGTCAAGGCATCTTATGCTTCAATGGTGGCGGGAAAATCGCCGATTGTGACTAAGGATCTATCCTCTGCCAGTGACTTTGATGTGATTGTTGAGGAATCTAATTATGTCATCAATCGCACTGGTGATTTCCTGAGTATCAAATTCTCGGAGAAGGTTCATGAGCAAATTGATCATGGGATACGTCAAGCTGTGATCGTCCGATTACTTGGGAGAACCATAAGCTACAAGACATTATATTCGATACTCTAGTCTCTTTGGACTCCAAAAGGTTCTTATCAGCTTGTGGATTTAGACAACAACTATTTTCTTGTTAAGTTTCAAGAAGAGAAGGATTATGCCCGGGTACTAACGAATAACCCTTGGACAATTTTTGGAAGCTACTTTACTGTACAACCGTGGAATCGGTCGTTCATCACGTCTGAGTCCAATCCGTCTCATGTTATTGTGCGGATTCGGCTTCTGAGGTTGCCTTATAGGTACTATACCAAGTCCTTGTTTCGACTGATCGCAACTGTTGTTGGTAAGGTTGTGCGAGTGGATTATAATACACTTGAGGGGGAGCACGGTAAATTTGCTAGATTGACCTTTATAGTGGATCTTAACAAACCGTTGCTACCTTGTGTTGGGATTGACAACTTTGTTCAAAAATTGGAATACGAGGGTTTGAATCAAATCTGTTATAAATGTAGTTTATATGATCATATGAAGGAAGTTTGTGAGACGGGCAAAGCACCAGAGCACAAAGTGGACGAAAGAAGTGCTTCTGGCAAACTACTCCAAAGTAATGGGCCAACGGTAGAAGGTCCAAATAGGATTTATGGTCCGTGGGGGGAGTAGTGGATGTAAGGTGAGTGATACAAGAAGCAAAGTTGGCCCGTCGAATTCTAAACCTAGTTCTCGTTTTAATGTTTTAGAACGCGAGGCTGTCGAGGTGTTTGATGTGGAGACGAGTGGTGACATTCTCGAGTATATCGCCAGTGCTAGTACTGTTTGGCTGGAGACCGGAGATCCACGGTTGGGTAGTCTTTATAAGTTTAAATATTGATCGAATATTTTTTGGTCAAGTATAGATTGAAAAAAAAAATAATGAGCCCGCATTATCAATTTTTTGGTCTAATATCAATTTAAGTCCTTATAAGTTTAAATATTCTACAAATTAGGCATTGTTCCCATAAATTTTGAGTTTTAAATACTTAATAAACCTTTGTATTTTTTAAATTCAATATTTCGGCCCCTGTAAATGTTCAATCCTAGCTCCATCCTTGATCATTTATATCATTTGGCACAGGTATCTCACCTGGATAGATTGGGGTTTGATCACTGCCCAATTCTATTTTATTTGGGTGATAAAGCTTGTCGTAATGTTGCAAGGCCTTTTCGTTTCATTGCTGCATGGCAGGATCATCCTAATTTTAAGGACTTTGTGTTTGAATGTTGGGATAATAGTGTTGATTTGAGTACTAATGTGGCACAGTTTGTTGAGAAAGTTACCGAATGGAACCTGGATACATTTGGGCATATTGGCAAGCGCAAGGAGTTATTGGCTTGACTAAGGGGCATTGATCGTGCTTTGAAGAGGAGGCATTCGAATCATTTAGTGGAACTTGAATCCAATTTGAAAGGTGAGTTGGAAATTGTTTTGGCGCAGGAAGAAGAAATATGGTCCCAAAAGGCAAGATCTTAGTGGTTTATGAAGGGCGGATGAAATACTAAATTTTATCACGCAACTACAATGGCTAGACGACATACCAATACGATCCGCAAACTTATTGATGATGAGGGGAATGAATGTGTGGATCAGGAGGTGCTTATGAGTATGGCTGTGAATTTCTTTCAAAAGCTTTTCTCAACTACAGGTAGTTTGGGGATTGATTTTCTGATCTGTGGTATATATCCGAGGCTTGGTTGTGATGTATTGCTAGATCTTGGCTGCGAGTTGTCTGATGAGGAGATTAAGGTAGTGTTTATGACCATGAATCCTTTGAAAGCTCCGGGGGTTGACAGATTACATGCAGTTTTCTACTAAAAAATTTGGATGTTGTGGGGTCAAGTCTTTGTCATTACATTAAGCACATCTTTGAGAGTGAGGTTATTGATGAAATCTCTATCGCTCTCTTGTGGTTCTTATTTCAAAGGTGAAGAATCCCGACTACTTAAGCTAATTCAGACCGATTAGCTTATGCTCTATACTCTATAAGGCTGTCACTAAAATTTTGGTAAACCATTTGAAACCGTATTTGTCGGATTCGATTTCCTCTTCTCAATCTAGCTTTATTCTGGGGAGAGAGATTTCAGATAATATTATTATGGTTCATGAGGTTATTCACTCTATGAAAAAGAAATTAGGGAAACAGGGTTGGATGGCAATTAAACTTGATTTAGAGAAAGCTTATGACCACCTTGAGTGGTCTTTAATTAGCGAGACTTTGTATGATGTGGGGTTGCCGATCATGATAAATCAGCTGATTAAGGCTTGTGTTACTTCGGTTTCGTCTCAAATCTTGTGGAATGGCTCCATGAATGCTAGTTTTAAGCCTACACAGGGAATTCAGCAAGGTGATCCGATATCGTCGTATTTGTTTGAGTTATGTTTGGAAAGATTGAGCCAAGTTATTCAGGTCGAGGTGGATAACAGTTTTTGGAAACCTTTCCGGGTAAGTCGTGTTAGCCCTAGTATATCTTATCTTTGTTTTGCAGACGATATTGTTTTGTTTGTAGAAGCATCTCTCGAACATGTGGAAGTAATGCATCATGTTCTTCAATCCTTTTGTGTTATTTCGGGTCAAAAGATTAGTGTTGTGAAGTCTATCGTTTTCTTCTCTTAGAATGTGCCAATGAATATACGTGATCAGATATGTGGGAACTTTGGCTTTTTGGAAGTGACTGGTCTAGGCCGTTATCTTGGTGTTCTGCTGCTGCATAGGTGTGTATGGTGTGTGACTTACCAATAATTAGTTCAGAAGGTGCGTAATAGGTTAGCTGGGTGGCGTGCAAAGTCTCTGTCCTTGGATGACCGTGTTGTTCAGGCTAAGTCTGTTATTGCGGCCATCCCTTCTTATATGATGCAGACAATATTTCTCTCTAAAAAAGTTTGCACAGATATAGAGCGTTTGATTTGAAAGTTTATTTAGGGTCATGGTAAAGATTCATGAGGGACTCATTTGGTAAATTGGGAGACACTTTGTTCACCGACTTTGGAGGGAGGTCTTGGATTAAAGCACCTTTCAATTCAAAATGAAGCGTTTCTCATGAAACTTGCATTCCAATTAATGGCCAATCGCGATTGCCTGTGGATGCGATTTGTACGGGCAAAGTATAAGTGTGGTTGGCTTGGTTCACAGATCCCCGCTCACCGCTCTGGTTCTAGACTATGGAAAGGTATTTTCCGAGTGTGGGAGAAGGTCCATTCTCATACGTGATGGCAAATTAGCAATGGATCCCATGTGCGTTTTTGGCATGAGTCGTGGCTTGGGGATTTTGGTCCATTATCGAACCATGTCATTTCTACAGATTGGCTTGGGTCAAGGGATGCTCTAGTGATTGATATGGTTTATATGGAAGGTGAATGACAGTGGTCTAGGATTGAAAATGTGCTTCCCATGGCAGTGTTGTTGCATCCTGCGGCAACCAAACCACCATGCAGTGATGGTAATATGGATTTTTCAGTTTGGAAGCCGAATGCCAATGGTATGTTCTCGGTCCGATCAGCTTACGGTATTCACGCTTTAGAGTCTGCTTTATTTGGGGATCTGACTAAGAAAGTGGTTTCCAAGTTTTGTGGTTGGCCGAAAGTGAAAATGTTTCTATGGCTTGTTTTTCATAATCGTGTTCTAACCAACATGGATAGAGTCCGTCGGCATATGTCGCATGACAATTGCTATGGTATATGTGGCGCAATAATAAATGATGTTGATCATTTTCTTCGTCGTTGTCCTATTGTACATGCATTGTGGAACGGATTAGTGTATGGTAGCAAGCTTCATGAATATTTTCAGTTGGATATTATGAGTTGGGTTTCTATTAATTTGTCTCAACCTCATTATTTTGCCCGGGAGCCTACTGATTGGGATATTTTTTGGAGCCATGGTATGGAATATTTGGTTGCGTCGAAACAGATTGGTTTTTAATTTAGAAACGGTGGAGTGTGATTCAGTTGTACTCCAGAGTCGACGGATGCTTGAGGGGTTCAGGACATCAACTGGAGCCAACAGGGTTATGTAGAATGATAGTGGACCATGTGTGCGAGTTTTGGTTAAGTGGGTTGCGCCGTCGCATCCTTGGTGCAAAGTAAATATCGATGGTGCAAGGGGCTCGTCTAGTGGTATGGCTACTTGTGGTAGAGTTGTTCATGACGCCACGGTAAATGGTTAATTGGTTTTACGCGGCAATTGGGTATGTGTTCCAGCCTTGAAGCTAACTTCTCTGTGCGTGGTCTATTGCTGTTGACAAACTCATTTTAGAGTCTGATTGCCTTAAGGCAGTTAAGATTCTAGAGAGTGCAAATCGATCTTCTAAGAGGACTCCGCTTGTTAATCATATTGAGCGTTTGTTGGATCAATCATGGGTGGTACGCATTGTTCATATTCCTATAGAATGAAATATAGTTGCGGATGGTATGGCTAAGCTTACGCGCGATGATTTATTTTGTCACATGTTTTTTTTGTCCCCATATGAGATTTTAACCTTGTTACATAATGATATTGGATAGTAGCCTTATTTTGTGAGGCTATTTTTTGTTTGGTTCATACGGTTTTTTGTTATTATTGTTCGACGTATTCTTTTTTTCCGATTAGGTTTAAGGGAATTTTTAACGAGGCATCAGATAATCAAAAAAAATTTCTTTGAAATTAATTCAGATCAAATAATGTATATGTCTAATGTGTGAGTGAATCTTCCAATCTAATTTACTTCATTTAGAATACCAGAATTCAAACATTTGACTTTGCTTAAGGGGTCTAGTACCTCATCTCGCTAGACCAACTGATTGTTGGTAAATTGAATTTCAATTACATTAAATCAATATTATTTGAATATTTTATATCTTACATTAGTGATAGATCTTAAGCTTATACATTAAATCTATTTTTTGTTCAACTACATTAAATCTCTTTTTCACTTTGTTAATGTTTCTTATTGCATCATTTGCATATTTTCGTGTTAAAGAAATAATTTCACATATGTGCACGTGTCATAGAAAAACTTTGGAGTTTTATTGGAAAAAAATAGCTTGATATTTTGGACTTTGGAACTGCATAGACTTTGGAAGTCTGCTTAGTTCTTGGCGTCTTAATTTCTTTGGGTTTAGGGAGGGCGGGAGGATGTGAATGGTACTTTTTTTCACATTTATTTTTGTCAAAAATTTTATTTTTATTCTTGCCTCACGACCCGTTGTAAATATAAAATTTATAACTATTTATGTCCCACAACCCACAAAACTAGAATTATCTCTGCCCTATTGCCCACGTAGGTCCTATTGCCCACGTGGGTCCTAAGACCCACCTAATTCTCTCTTTACCTGCTCCGTAACTCTTTCATATTAAATTTTTATAACTATTAGTTAAAAGTATAAATCAAATTTGTTATAAAAAAGTATAAAATACCCGTCATTCGGACTCCCACCACATAGTGAAATTATTCTAATTGTCACAATTTTTAAAAAATAATAATATGCGAAATTAAAATTGTACAACAAAAAAGTTTAGAATAAAAAGATACTAAAGTCTATTATAAAGGATCGAAAATAGCACAAATAAACATTACAGAAAGAACTAAAAAAACATAACAATTAAAAACAACTTTAAAAAATAAGAAAAAATACCGATAGAATCTAAATAACATAAAATATTAGGAAAATAAAATTAAAAAAGTAGAAGAAGAATATATACATATATATATAGTGAGGACTGGAGAGAAAAAAAACTTAAAAAGAAGACATAACAACATACAACAATAAATAATAAACTAATAAACATATGTTATATATATAAATTTACATAAATATTTTTAATATAAATTATTTTAAATTTGACTCTGATTCAAATTGATATATTAAAAAATATTTATAAATTTCATATGATCAATTTCAAATTCAATTATATATATTGAATTTTTTATTAATATCTCAAGGAAAAGTCAATATAAATTATCTTAAATTTGACTATGATCTAAACCGGTTCTGTATTTTTAATAACATTTATAATAACAAGATCTGTTGGGGCGGGTGAGAACGATGCCAAGCGGGTGGAGATGATGCGAGTTGGGTGGGATAGGGCAGGTACAAAGACATATTTACGCCTTCTCCACCACCCACGACGAATCTAATTTTTATCTTCATCCCCGCTCCACAACCTGCGAAATTTATAACCATCCCTATCCAATTGAATGCGAAGTGGGACGAATTCCCACAAAATTCGCCTCATTAACATCCCTATTTAGGTTTAATGACAAATTTAACTTATTATCAGTTTAAATTTATCCAAATTAAACAAATCATTTTTTTTTATTTTTAAAATATTAAAATATTTATTTTAAAATAAAAATATTTAAATATTTATTAAATCGGTACTAATTTTGAAATTAAACGATTTAACCATTTTAATGTCTATTTCAAATTGGACCCCCCCCCCATCCGATAAACGTGTAATGACTTTTGGGGTTCGACTTTGCCTATGCCTTGGGATTTGGAAATTTCTGCAGGTTGAAAAGACACTGGATATTTTAATTGGAACCTTTGTAGAAACCGTTTTATTCTATCCTCGTCCGGCTAAAAACAGCACAATTTAAATAATAAACAACATGGCTACTTAAAATATTATCATATAATTGAAATATTATAAAATATATATAATACTTTAAATTAAAAAATTTAGACTTGTATTTGAGTGAGTTTTGACTCACTTAAAATTAAAACTTTCAATTTAAAAGGTTATTTTCTATAATATTTTGATTGTGTAATAATTTTTTTAAATTATCGTATTTTTTAATATTTTAATTATATTATTTTTTAACCACATTTTAAGATGTTGTACCGTAGACTTGCCTTGAGAGAATACGTAGTTTATAAACTCCTGTTGTAGGGGTTTCTTTTCATAATTTACCTTATGTTTAGGGCTAAATCAGCCAAATATACCCTAAAAATAGCTAACTAGATAAATAATTCTTTTGAAAATTATTTAGATAAATATCATCCTTTCAATTCACGTTAGATAACTCAAGTCTAGCTAAACATGAGTTCAAGAATCACGTTTAATCCAGTGTGAGGTTTGTGTAACAAAGTAATTAATTAAATTGTTTGTCTTTTTACCTACTCATGCAACACAAAATTCGCTTTTAGAGAAGTGCGAGTTCGTAACTTACTTTTTATAAAACGCGAGTTTATTCTATGTGGACTAAAAGGGTGATATTATCTAAATAATTTTCAAATGAGGCTATGTATTTAATTATAATTATTTTTAGGGGTATATTTGGCTGATTTAACCGTTGCTTAGAGATGAATGGCAAAAATCAAGACTAGGGTGCAATTGAGTTGAGTTCGAGTAACGTGCAACTCGACTTGGTTTGTTAAAAATTTGAGTCAAGCTCAAGCTGAGTCTGAGTAATGTTGAGCTCGACTTGGCTCCTTAAGAATTCTAGTCAAGTCGAGCTTGAGTTGAGTCTGATTAGTGTTGAGCTTGACTAATTCAAAATTTGAGCCGAGTTCAATTAAATCAAGTTGTACTCAAGTAACTAACGATTTGTCTCTTCTCATTTACAACCTCAATAATAATAATAATAATAGTAATTTAAAAAAAATAAAAATTTAGTATATTATATTCTTGAGTAGTTCACGAACTTTCAAAGTCGAGTATTGAGTAATTTGACTCGACTCATTAAGAACTCGAATCGAACTTGAACTCAAGCTTTAGTCCAATCAATTTGAATGTTAACCGAATTTTAAAATTATCAAACTTGAGTAATTCCATCTCATTTATAACCCTAATAAAACCACATAGACTATTCCTCGAAATAATAATTCTTGAAAATACAAATCTGACCCCGGATATAGTGAAAAGTGGTACAATTCACGATGGGTGACGGGATATCCACGTTGTCGGTGATGAGTTCCGTTGCCGCTTCGGCATTTGTTCGACGATGTCTTGCATCTGATATTGGGGGAATGGGGTTATATTATCTGGGGTAATCCCAAATAGCACTTTTTCTAGGATTATTTTCTAAAATAGCATCCGAACTCTATTATTTCTCAGCATTGTACATTTACAGGGAATTAGTTATGTATGCTGAATGAGTTTCAACAATTTCTTTTTGATAATATCTTATTAAACTCGTCTAACATGCACGACGAGTTAAAAAAATTTTAAAATTATTTTTTATATTTTAATTTAACTAATTAGTTAATTAGCAAGTGGTTAAATAAATCCTAATCAGAACTCGTTTAGCTTGCACGACGAGTTCCACCTCTTTTTTTTACAAAAATAAAAAATAAACTACTAAGAACCTACTTCACATTTTCGATGTATTGAACGAAAATAAAAAAATAAACTATTAAGAACCAATTTTGAGATTTCGCTCCATGAATTGCAATCGAGGATATTGACAAAATAGATCTTAAAATTTTGGATTTAATTTACAAATTAAAAAAAAAATCTAAACATTGTTTTAAAATATACAAAATTAAACTGAGGGGTGCTGCTATCAGAGAAGGGATGGTTCAAGATTAATACTGATAGTGCTTGCGCCGTTATTTATGGCGGTGTGACACGGGATCATTTTGGAAGTTGGAGATTAGGCTTTACGAAATATATCGGAGTTTGTATTTGTATTGGATGTAAAACTCCGGGAGTATATATATAGGATTATTTTGTGCATGGA
Source organism: Hibiscus mutabilis (assembly GCA_019671005.1). Lineage (NCBI taxonomy): Eukaryota > Viridiplantae > Streptophyta > Magnoliopsida > Malvales > Malvaceae > Hibiscus > Hibiscus mutabilis. The sequence continues at coordinate 3,854,071 of CM033734.1, read as the reverse complement.
ATATTGGGTTACAACATAGTGTGTTTGAAGTGGATAACTTAGATGCTTTTAGTTTGTTGCAAGATGATGATAATCGGCGCAGGTCATCTTCTTTAGTCATGCATATTAGAGACATGCGGAACCGTGAATGGACCGTTTGATTTCAACATGTCTACCGTACTAGTAATATGTGAGATTAATGATGAAGAAAAGAGAAATGAGGAAGGAGAGACGATACTCTGAATATTTACCAACTTGCTATATCTGTCGGAGTGCTTCTTCACTTGCTCCTTAGCCTACACAAAAAGTTTAAGGCAACTTTTAGATCCCCACAAAATAAAATGTTAGTAATTTACCAATGTTTGTTTGTGCAGGATACCTTTTTTAACAGCTTGTTTGTGGTGGCGATAACCCTGCATTTTACAAAAAATTAATCCCTTCTTACTTTTTCACCATTTCTTTCTATCATTTTCACTCTTAATTTTTGTTAATCAAATAATTAATATTCGTATTCACTTATTATTTTAAAACTTAAGCATTGGATTAACAGTTTGTCTTACCTTATCAGTTCCATAAATATAATCACAATAAGTAAAAACAGATGCGAAATTGCTCTGGCATTGTCTCCCAACAAAATGGTGAAAATCATGATATTCTGCCCCCCCATAAAATGGTATCAATTTGGTGGGACTCCATGGGAAGTCGTACCTACATAGATAAAAAAAAATAACCTTAAAACATTATACACCACGATCTCTGCTATTCAAAGTGGACATAAACAGAATGTTTAGGGTTTATGCAAATTGAACCAAATAAGTTGTCTTAATGAGAAGGACAATGATGTTCATCTTAGAACAATTTCATCTATAGGGGAGTGCGTGCGTCTTATGAAAAGTTTAGAAAAAAATGTGAGCAAATATTGTCTTATAATCACCTTAGAACTATTAAAACAAGTTGATGGAAATTAGTTACCCGCTATGGGTCTCAATGGCCTCGACTTGGCGTAAGGCAGACCAGAGCCACAATGTGATGACATGGCATGGAACCATTGCTGGGCCGAGAAATGTTGGGATCCCCAAGATTACGATCTCTGCCCAATGGGCGTATGGTGCTGCAAACCCTATGGGGGCACTGTATTCATGGTGCACGTGATGGATATTTTCGTAGCCCCATTTACTGTGCAGGAACCGATGAATCCAGTAGTTAGTATAGTCCTCAACCAGGAAATACACTACCAATTGGCTCAACACCTCCCATTTTGATGGCAATGGCAAACTTGTACGGATCCCCACCCACTGCCATCGACATAATCGAATCATTCAATACTCCCATTTTTTTATTAAATACTCTCAAACTATATCATCAAGATACGTTAATGTAATAATATGAAGTATTTGAATCAAGACCTCATGAATGAAACAAATTGAATTGAAAAATTCATTCATAATAACTTTTATAGTATTCGATCCGAATTAATAGACTAACAAAATTAATACCGAAACTCATAAAAAAATAACTTATTGTTTGTAACGAATTGGGAAAGAAAGAAACAAATAATCAAATGTTTCAACTTTCATATAGATAATTTACTAAGTACAAAGTAGAACATATTTAAAAAAAAAAAAAAAACTTGCCATAGCCGGCATGTATCTTCCAAATATAAATCATCTTCTTCTTTTTTGTGTCATTATTTATGTCTTATGTTAAAAATTAGGTTTAGTGGTTTGAGATTAAATTTAAAGTTTATAATTGGGGCGTATTGAATTAGGGATAAAGTATATTTTTACGGTTTAAGGAATTAGGATATATTATTTAAATATTAAGATTACTTCAAATTTAAGTTTTTAATATTAAACAGTACACGGAAAGAAACACGAAAAGGGGAAAAAATTTGTTATGTACGGCTGTACCTTCCTTCTTCATCACTAAACCCTTCATGCAGAAAGTAGTTGCGAGGACGTACCTTTAGAACAGGGAAGGAAACAAGGATGAGAGGAGCCACAACAAGAATAAACTTGATGATAACATCCTTGTAACACTCGAGCAACTCCGGGAACGATCTCTTGATCCCGGGCTGAACCTTGAACTTTTTCATGGCGTCGAACCGATGGAGCTCGACCAACACCCATGGGAGAGGTACCAAAGAGAACACCAGGAACAAGAAAAGGCAGCTATGGGTATACAAAACGTAGTCTGATTTCTCAGCTGAGTAAGCATACCACAATCTCTCCGCTACTGTTAAGTTTCCCCCCAGAGCCAACTCTGCTCCTTCAAGGCTCCCGTACTGCAACATCTTTACTCTCTTCTTTTTCACTGTGTTTTTATCATATGCTGAATTCCAATTACCAACTCTGTGTGTGTATATGAATCATTGTAATTGTATTATAGAGAAGAGAAGCTATTTCAAGATAGGGTTTTCCTGGTTTGTATTAATTGTATGATTTGTGTTTCAGTACTAGAGTCGTGGAGGACACTTCGCCATGTGAATATTGCAGTAATGATCGTCCCAGTAATAATTGCAGCATGATAGCACGTGGAGTTTTATAAAATCCGTGTTTTATTTAAAAATAGAATCGCCACCAGCCACTTAAGGTGGACCGGACACCGTAAAAACCAGAGATTTATAATTGATGGGTTCGGGAGTCGGTTACGGATGGGGAAGGATTAGCACCCCACACCGCCCAAAATTGGTACTTTAATAATTACCGCTTTATTAATATTAAACTTTCCGGATTAAAGTGACGATTAAATTAAAATTTGGTTATAAGTGCGAGTAGATTTTAAAGGCCTCGTTATCCGAGAGTAAACGCCCAACCACCATCACTACGCCTGATACTGGCCCGTTTACGCTCGGATAAAAGGGCACCGCATTGACAATAATATATATCCGAAATGTAACCTTAAAACACGGTAAACATAAATAAATACAATGCAGTAAAAATATAAATAAATTCTAACATAATAAAATACTAATCTAACATAAATATTAATCTAACTTAAAATATAATAATAATAATAATAATAATAATAATAATAATAATAATAATAATAATCATGCTAAAATATGTGAACCAGATAAAAAAAAGGACTAGTGATTAAAATACATGATGCGATAATAATGCATGATTCATACTAATATACATAAAACAACATGGAAATAGAAAAATAAAGACTAAAATAATACAAAATGTATAGGCAAAAACGTGGAATGTATGAAACAACCTAAAATTAAATTCAAAGACTAGAATGCATAATTATTAAATAACATGGCAAGAAAACAAACATAAAATAGGACTAAAATCCAATTAAATGTGAAATGCATGAGCATAAATGTGAAAACATGTTAAATGAAGAGGTGCAAATGCAAACAAACCATAGTTAAAGGGCTGAAAATAAAAAATATAATAACAATAAAAACAGTGATCGAACTGAATAAAATGTAAATTAGAGATTCAAGATTAAAATAAAAATAGGTGAAAATGGATGTGGGAATAAAGTATAGGGACTGAAACTGAGATTAGACCATGAACAAAACATAAGCGGGTTGAAACTTTAGGGACTGTCACGGTAATTTCCCCCTTAACCAAAAGACGCGGATCCTCACCGGATCCGGGTCACCGCGTCGGGTTAGGCACCAAAACGGTGCCGTTTTGTTGAGCCAGCTTAAAACATTAAGATATGGGTATTTTTATTTCGAACTAGGTTTAAACAAAACCCTAAAAATTATCTTCCTCTCAACACTCACTCGACGGCAGCGTCTTGCCTACCGTTTTCGCGCCGTTCATCGGCATGCAGCCTCACGGTGGCGGACCTCCAGGCGAAGAATGGGTCTCTGGCAACCCCCCCCCCCCGCGGGTAAGATTCGAAACTTACCTCTTATTTTTTTGAGTTTGTGATTCGAAATGAAAAAAAGATTTGAAACCCAAACAAATTTCAATCAAAAAAACAAATGAATATTTTTGCTTTTGTATTGATTTCAAGACAAACTTTTTAGATTACAAAGAATTTTTTAACTGAAATCCCCTTTTCAAAAGCTCTCTGATTTTTTAGATCTGATAATCCAGCCCCTTTCTTCGAATATCAGCCACCCTTTTTACATTTTCGTTTGGTTTTTTATAAACCAACCCTTACACTAACCCTCTATTTTTTAATTTGTTATTGTAGATCTGATGAGGCAGCCGGATTCAAGTCGGATTTTACGGGATTGTTGAAGACAGGGTATGGGTAGGTTTAGGGATGACAGGGTATGGGTAGATGGTAGAGGGTTTATTTTAATTTTAGGGTTGATTTGGTTTCTAGAAGATGGGATTTAGGGTTTGGTGGGTTATCGGAGATGGGCGGCGTCGAATAGGAGCGGCCACGACAGAAGGTGCGGCGGCGGTGGCGGTTATAGAGATATTAGGGTTAGGGTTTTTTAGTTTAGGGTTTTTTTGGATGTCAGGTCGGGTTAATGGGTTTGGACTCGGGTCAGGTCATGGTTTAGGGTCAAAACGGGTTATGACAGTTGCCCCTCTTTGCTCATTGTTGTGTAACAGCAATAGAGCAAAGACTAAGAATGACCCATTTTGGTTTGGTCCGGCTAGGCTTCTCCTCTTGACGTACGTCTTCGTTCTTTCGGTAGGTCTTCTTTCTCTTTGATGCTGGTCTTCTTTCTTGACTTGATCGATCCACTTTGTCACTCTTAGGAAGCTAAGTCTTCAAAATAGGGGGTTGTCTGTTGGGGAAGCAAAATGAGTCCAACTTGCTACATTATTGATAATAAACTAATACCTAAAGAAAATTTGACTCAACTGCAACACCGACGAAGAGGCAGGGTCTACAAAATTTGATCCAGCTGCAACACTGAAGAAGAGGCAGGATCGGAGGATGAAAGTTCCCATGTCTGACCCAGCTACAACTCTGACGAAGAGGCAGTATCAAAATTTAAAACTTCCCCCTTTTTTATTTTTCTTCTTTGTTTTCCTTTTTCTTTTGCTTTTTCTTTTCTACTTTTTTTCATTTTGCTTTCTTTTTTCTTTTTTTAGATACAACATTGATAAAACTTGAAAGTTGGTAAATTTTGACCAAGCTACAACACCGACAAAGATGCATGGTCTAAAGTTAGTAATGTTGATCCAGCTACGACACCGACGAAGAGGCGGGATCAAGAGTTAGTGAATTTGGTCTAGCTACAACACCGACAAAGATGCATGGTCTAAAGTTAGTAATGTTGATCCAGCTACGACACCGACGAAGAGGCGGGATCAAGAGTTAGTGAATTTGGTCTAGCTATAACACCGACGAAGAGGCAAGATCGGGGACATTCAAGGCATCTTATGAAGTCATGACAAGAAAAGTTTTATTGATTTTTGAGTTTGTGATTCGAAATGAAAAAAGATTTGAAACCCAAACAAATTTCAATCGAAAAACAAAGGAATATTTTTGCTTTTGTATTGATTTCAAGACAAACTTTTCAGATTACAAAAAAAAATTTAACCAAAATCCCCTTTTCAAAAGCTCTCTGATTTTTTAGATCTGATAATCCAGCCCCCTTTTTTCCGAATATCAGCCCTCTTTTTTACATTTTCGTTTGGTTTTTTATAAACCAACCCTTACACTAACCCTCTATTTTTTAATTTGTTGTTGTAGATCTGATGAGGCAGCCGGATTCAAGCCGAATTTCACGAGATTGTTGAAGACAGGGTATGGGTTGGTTTAGGGATGACAGGGTATGGGTAAATGACCGAGGGTTTATTTTAATTTTAGGGTTGATTTGGTTCCTAGAAGATGGGATTTGGGGTTTGGTGGGTTATCGGAGATGGACGGCGTCGAATAGGAGCGGCCACGACAGAAGGTGCAGTGGCGACGGCGGTTATAGAGATATTAGGGTTAGGGTTTTTTAGTCTAGGGTTTTTTTGATTGTCGGGTTGGGTTAATGGGTTTGGACTCGGGTCGGGTCGGGTCATGGTTTGGGGTCAAAACGGGTTATGACACAGATATGAAAGGCAGCAATGCTTTCTGTTACTGGTTGGTACAGTGTCCTTTTCAATATAAAGTAGTTGGTATTAAGTTTCGTTCTATGTTTGCTTCTATACATTAGGAAATTTAGACATATGATTATGACTTTAATTATAAGAGATTTTCTGGTTAATTTTTTTAAAGTTCCTTTTAAAAGTTGAGATTTTTCTTTTCTTTTTCCTTTATGTGTTGGAAGTGCTCCGGTAAAGAGCGATGAAACGCCGGTGAGTAAATCGAAAGGGACGACGGGTGAGAAAAAAAAAATTATTAACCAAATAGAGAAAAAAGGGTTTACTTGTTTTATTAAAACTTAAAGAATATTGGGAAAAACAAGATGGGTTGCCTTTTAGAGTTGAGACCCACTGCCTATATATCCTAGACAATGTAACAGATCATATAACAAACTAACTATAAGTCGGTACGGGCCAGCTGTCAATGGGCCACTCTTTGACTTTTTTAAGTCTTCAAGAGAAACAACATTCATTCTTCTGCGAAATAATTCAAAGTGAGACAAAATGTAGGTCCAAATCTACATACTTCGTCTTGGCATGCATCACCGGATTGGCTGTCATAGCAATAGCGCTGGTGTTATCACACCATATTTTTGGCAAATCTGACGATTGAACTTGCATATCTCTCAATAAATTTTGAACCCACATAACCTCAGACGTGGCATCAGCTAGACTTCTATACTTGGTTTCGGCAGTGGACCTCGAAACCGAGCGTTGTTTCTTAGAACTCCAAGAGAAAGTGATCTCCATAGTACACACAATGACCACATATAGATCTTCTATCATCCTCATCGCTACCCCAATCAGCATCGAAAAAGGCAACAAGGTTGGGAAAGTTTAAGCAACCTTTTCCCTTTAGATATCGCAACATTCTTTTGACAACACCCCAATGTGCAACAGTAGATAATTGCATATATTAAGCAACATTATTTACAGTATAAGAGATATTCGAGCGTGTATGACACACGTAAAGTAACGCGCTAACAGTGCTTCGATACTTTGTAATATCGACAAATATCTCACTATCATATTTACGAAGTTTTGGCGAAACTACCATTGGCATGTCTACTGGTTTCACACCATCCATTTGTGTACACTGCAATAACTCAAGGATATACTTCCTTTGGCTAAGGAAAATTTCATCCATCCTCGTTGAAGCTTGAATTCCCAAGAAGTAATCCAAGACACCAAGGTCTTTTAATGAATATTTCTCATGAAGTTGCTGTTTAACGAGCTGAATATGCTGCTCCGAACTGCCTGAAAGCAAGATATCATCGACATAAACAATAACATAAGTAATCACTCCATCATTCTTATACACGAACACTGATGTATCAGCAAGTGAACAGTAAAACTCTAAAGATTTTAAGAAGCCTTTGAGTTTAAGAAACCAGTTGCGTGGTGCTTGTCGCAGTCCATATAATGCTTTCACCAATTTACATACAAGTGAAATTCTATTCGAGGCCTTTTTCTCAAATTCGGGTGGTTGCTGCATAAAAACTTCTGCATGTAGATCGCCCTTCGAAAATGCATTGTTTATGACGACTTGATGTACCACCCAATTGTTAGAAACAACTAAAGAAATCAAGATATTTATGTAAGAGACTTAATTACCAGACTAAATGTGTCCTTAAAGCATGGCCAGGGACTTGAGAGTAGCCCTTTGCTACCAACCGAGTCTTGTAACGGCTAACTGACCCATCAGCATTTCGTTTAATCTTGAACAACCATTTGCAGCCGATGACTTTACGTTCAGTTGGTGCTTCGATCAACTCCATGTACCATTAGCTATCAAAGCTGAATATTCAGCCACAACTGCTTGTCTCCAGTCCATATGTTCCATGGCTTCATGGACCGACCTTGGCACATCATCACAACTTATCGTATAAGCCTTTGGTTTGAAAATTCCATGTTTGCTACGAGTAAGCATCGAGTGTGTATTTCCCTGCATCCTACCATTAGACACAACAGCAGGTATGGCCCCTTGAGGCTCTGATACTATGTTGGAAGTGCTCTGATGAAGAGCGATAAAACGCCGGTGGGTAAATCGAAAGAGACGACGGGTGAGAAAAGGAAAAAATTATTAACCAAACAAAGAAAAAAGGGTCTACTTGTTTTATTAAAACTTAAAAAATAATGGGGAAAACAAGATGGGTTTCCTTTTTGGGCTGAGACCTACTGCCTATATATCCTAGACAATGTAACAGATCACATAACAAACTAACTATGAGTTGGTACGGACCAGCTGTCAAAGACTTGAAACCTCTTTTACAATAGGTCTAACATTCTGATCATCTATGAGTCTCCAGGATGAAGATGAACCTACAGAATTTTCAAAGAAAGAAAAGGAAAAAAATTTGGCAAAACTTTCACAAATTGAAACAGTGGTAGCAGAAGGGAAAGCAAAACTAAACAAATTTGATGAAGACAATTTCGCTTTTATGTTTCATCAGGTGGAATAGATAGGTAAATTTGAAGGGCTAAATATTAATTTATCAAAATTTGGGACAGACTCAACTGTTCCATTAGGAGAAAAAAGAGATTTTCTGGTAACATTCTTAGGACATTAATGACCTCAACAACAACATTGCAGTCAAATGAGTCAAAAGTAATTATTAAATTTGAAGAAATGGAACAAATTCATAAGGCAACTTGGTAGATGATTTCCATGTTTTTCAATCTCTTAATATGGAAACTTGGACTATTCAGATATGTCTAGTTTAAACGTTATAAATAACGGGTCAAAACCCTAAAAATAAGTTATATATATATAGAAGCATCTGAAGCTAGTAAATATGAGCTTGTACATGAAAATAACTTTCTTCCCCATACACATATGAACAAGAGCAAGATGGCTATCTCAGTTGAATCCAACACAAACACTGTATGTGCAGGTGTTACTGTTTTACTTGTGGATTCCGATTCAACCTGTCTCACTATCATATCAAAAATGCTTCGCACCATTGGCTATCAAGGTATTTTTATGTTCTAAATTGATCCATCTTCACTTCTTTGACCTCAAACTTAGATAGTATTTTGATATGCTTCTTGATCTGCTAAAAAGTTTGTGCTTGATTTCCCTTGCAGTGATTACGGCTAAACGTGCAACCGATGCATTCTGCATAATACAGGATCGAGAACATGAAATCAACCTTATCCTAGCGGAAGCTTGGCTGCCTGACATGGATAAATATGAGCTACTCGAGACAATTAGCAACATGTCTGCCATTCCTATTATTCGTAAGCAGTTGCCTTCTGTATTGTTTCTGCAATCGCTTTCGTTTCTGTTAGTGTAAAACATTCATTTTCTGATGTTGTTTTTTAGTGGTTGTTTGTTAATCTCGTTCGTAGTCATGTCGGCAGATTACGATAGGAATGCCGTTATAGGTAGCCTCTTTAAAGGTGCTATGTTATACATGGTCAAGCTAATCACCATGTATGATCTCAAGAACCTGTGGCAGTTTGCATTCATTCAGCAACGAGAAAATGTATCAACCGTGGATGAGACTAGCGATATCGAGGAGGCAACGGGTGTTGACGAGAGGCGGAATCTCCGAAACCGGAAAAGGAAAAGATCAGATGAATTAAAAGACGATAAAGAGGAAGATATTGATGGTTCTGTAATTCAAAAGAAGCCAAAGATGATTTGGACTGATGAACTGCATAATAGATTCCTCCTATTGGGAATCAAAGTGCAGAACAATTCCTCTCTTGAGATTAACCGGCTAAAATAGAGAAATAAATTAGAAAACAATACAATAAAAGAACACAAGATTTTTACGTGGAAATTCCCGGCCGGAGAAAAACCATGACCGTTGTCAAATACAACCCGAGAAACCACTATGTGAAAATTGTTACAACACATAGACTATTCTCACAATCTCGGTACCCCAATTACACCCGAGAAAATATTTAACTACACCTTTCACCACTCTAATACAAAAGAATAAAAAGGAATTTAGAAGCCAAATAGAACTCTCAATACTTGACTTGGTACATTTGAAAATGGAAATAGTTAGGCCTATTTATAGTTGAGTTCTAAGGACTAACTTACAAATAACTTAATCTTTAGGGACCAGAAAATAATTTTCCTATTAATTATTTTCAACTTGCCCAACCAGTGCAACCACTTTGGACTTTGTGGTTGCCATCTTTGACAATTGAAATTTCAAGCCAATTTTTCAACAAATCTCCACCATGATTTGAAATTTCACCGCTTTCACAATTTCAAAACAGAAATTGTCGTACTCCACCATAAAAAGTACACCTTTATAAGACCTCGACATGTCGAAAATGCTGAAACTTATGGTGCAACTTCCATGTTGGCTCCCTCTGGAAGTTCATCAGCCATCGACGCCATACACCTTGCATCAATGCCAATCAATGCCTGTGTATACCATCAGATCCGCTAGCAGCAATACATCATCTTCCATGGTAAAGCGAAGATACCATGAAGACGTCATTCTCAACTTCATAGAAGAAAATCATCTCATGTGACAAGCGAGACTATGCTAGTTTCTGATTCGGAGCCTTTTGTCAAACTTTCTCCTCCTGGACAATTTTTCTTTAAATGCCCATCCTTGTGCGTCCTCAATTGTATTAATATGTCTTTCATGTTTATTTGTCATAAACCAAAGTCAATCTTTCCATCAAATTTCTCTATGTCACACTTCATGGCGGATGTCATCACAACTGAATGTAGTTCGTGAAAAATGCACCAGGTAGTTCTCAGGAAAGAGAGGTGGATTACAAGGATCGCTCAAATACCAAATCTTTCCTTAGCCAGAACTTTCCTAGACGTGCACTTCCACACTACCACAGTAACCACCAATTGAGAAGAAGCCAAGAACAATATTCAAGCAACCGCGAACTCAAAGTAACCGTGAAAAATTTTCTTTTCCAAAATGGAGGTTCAGACATTGCTGCAACTACGAGGATAAGAAAATTATCACTCTTTCAACCTCGTTTTGATGCCAATTATTGGGAATCAAAGTGCGGAACAATTCCCCTCTTGAGATTAACCGGCTAAAATAGAGAAATAAACTAGAAAACAATACAATAAAAGAACACAAGATTTTTACGTGGAAACTCCCAAGAAACCACTATGTGAAAATTGTTACAACAAACAGACTATTCTCACAATCCCGGTACCCCAAGTACACTCGAGAAAATATTTAACTACACCTTTCACCACTCTAATACAAGAGAATAGAAAGGAATTTAGAAGCCAAATAGAACTCTCAATACTTGACTTGGTACATTTGAAAATGGAAATGTTTAGACCTATTTATAGTTGAGTTCTAAGGACTAACTTACAAATAGCCTAATTTTTAGGGACCAGAAAATAATTTTCCCATTAATTATTTTCAACTTGCCCAACCACTTTTAGGTGCAACCACTTTGGACTTTGTGGTTGCCATCTTTGACAATTGAAATTTCAAGCCAATTTTTCAACACCTTCGAGCTATCAAATTGCTGGGTATTAAAGCTCATCCAAAGAAAATGCTTGAGCTTATGAACGTCCCAGGACTGAAGAAAGTAAATGTTGCAAGCCATTTGCAGGTTTGTTAATGTAACTTATCCTAAGTTTGCTAAAGTAACATCATTTAGTCGGGCAATCAGATTTGTTTTGACGTTAATTTTGCAGAAATATCGTCTATCTGTGAAACGGCAGCAAGAAACAATTCAGAAAACAGTGGACACAGGTTCCACTGAAGAACATGTTGCATCTAATCATGTTTTGTCTGAATTCGATCCACGAACAGTGCTTCATCATTTTCCGGATACGCAAACAATGATGGTAGCACAACAACAAGATATCGTCAAGGGCCTAACTTGGGAGAGTCTTAATGGTTACATGCCTGTTCCTTACACAGATTGTAACCAAACCGGGGACAATGTGACAAATAATGGAGGGCTGGAATTTTTTCAACAGATGGGGAATTCAGAGCGAGTTCTGATGGAAGAAACTGGTTTTTTCAACAATGGAGATTATGCTTCAACCCTGTTTAATGATTTCTGGTAGATCCATCAGTTCCAATTGTCCAGACATAGAACAAAATACATAGCCTGGCTTGGTTTAGAAGCCAAAGTGCTGTATCTTTTAGTTTTAAATATGATTACAATTCGACAATGAAATTAAGGATGGCGAAATGAATACAATTTAAGCAATGAAACTCTGTTAATTTCTTAAGAACAAAGAACAATATCAGGATCCTCCCAATATTCTTCTTTTGAGCTGTTAACTATTAAACCAGGTAGTAAAAAGAGAAAAGAAGCCATTTTTCTAGACAAATTCTATTGAACCTTAGACTAGGCTGACTCAAGAGTAGCAAAGACTAAGATCAAATATATATTCCGTACGTAGCACAGATGTAAAGCAGAGGTTATCACCTTATAAAGGAATCTAATCAAGGTTTATATATATATCTACACCTTTTTTATTTTATCATTGCTTCCCTTGGAATTTTGCTGCCAAAACAGGCTACCATGTGAAGTGTCAACCGGCTGATATACTAAAATCTAAGAACTTGGAGGGTCCAGAGGGGTTACAAAGGGGACCCCTTGACTGCAATTCCAAAGATGAAAGAACAAGGAAACCAACTTTCTTCTTTCTCAAATCTCATCAAACCATCCATTCATGGCCCCTCAATCTATTTGACTCCATCCAAACCATATAGTTTCCATATGGGAATCTGAGGGTGTTGTTGTGTTTCTCCCTTTGTTTTTTACATCTTGGTTTGGTTATTTGGATGATGGGTTCAGGCATGAATTTGATCCCAACGGTCGTTGCTTTTGTAATGAGTGCCACTTTTATTGTGTTTGTTTGTACAATAATCATTTGTGGGAGGATTCGAAGGTCCCAGTTTCAGACCCAGTCCGGGATTGATCTTGAACAGGTACATTTCCATCTCCGAACTGAATTTTCTTGTCTGATAAGAACAACTAAACGCGGTCGCAACTGCAATTTAAATCCCTGGTGCGATAGAAATATTTACCAGATGTTGGTATTGTCATAAAATCATATCACCTGCTAGTTGTCAGATCAGATGCTTGATTTGAGCTTTGGGGTTTTTCATCATTTTTTTTATTTATTTGTTGGCAGCCAGAAGAACAGATAAGAGGCCTTGAACTGGTTGTAGTTGCTGCAATGCCCACATTGAAGTTCAACAGTGAAGGTTTCAATTCCATTGAAGATACACAGTAAATTCAGAGTCCTCATAAACAATCAAATATTCAGTTTTAAAATGGGAAATTTACATATTTTGTTTAGGACTTTTTGCATCAAAATGGAAGATATTACCATATTTGGTTTGTATGCACTATGCAGATGCTCCATATGTTTGGGTGAGTACCAAGAGAAAGAAGTGCTCAGAATCATGCCTAAATGCGGCCACAATTTTCACCTTTCCTGCATCGACTTGTGGCTAAGAAAACAATCCACATGCCCGGTCTGCCGTATACCGTTGCAGGACATTTCCGAAGCAACAACCGAGAGCATCCCGAATACGTGATCTTTTTATTGAAAGGCACAGTGTTTGGCTGTTTGCACTTTGCATATTAGCCATTCTTGTTTAGTGATAAACTTTGTAAGCAACACGAGATCTCATGTTAATTCAATGATAATATATGTTGATGCTTTTTTAATCCATTAATAAGATACACGGACAAAATTGCTCAAACTCGAATCTCCTAATATAAATATCATCATTCTTTCTATTAGAATCACTCATTGAGTTAATTTAGTTTAATGTTTTAATTATGCAAACCGAAAGAGAAAAACAAACAAAACACCAATTTTCTAATTGTAGTTTAAGATTAACCATGCCTTCAACCTCGGGTTCCATGGATTATAAACTAAAGAAACCTCGAAAGGAAAGCCCCATTGGCCGAAAGTGAAGGGAGGCAAACGTGGGAAACTCCACGTGTCATTCCACATGTGTCATGGTGCGCAAAAATCCACGTGCTAAAAGACAAATCTGGCAACCTCCTTCCTTTGAGGAATCTAAGGCCACGTTTGGATGACTATAGTCATAATCCAAGGGACCAAAGTTGGGAGATTAAGACGAAAGGTTATGGAAATGAAATAATGTTTTAAGCATGTAATTAAAGGCAGGTTCTGGCAAGGGGAAATACAACCAACACAAAGGACACGGTACGGAGCTAAGGCCTGAAAAGGTTAGCCCCACTAATCATTCAATTACCAACTGCTAAATGCCAACCGTTAGCCTCCACGTCACTCTTAATCAAACTTAACTTTCCCCACCAATTTTTTAAAATAAAGGACCGCCCTTGGTTTCTTGTCACTTTTCTCATGTAATTTCATACCTTTAATCTGTTTTACATTCAGTTCGTTCACGGTTTATATTAATTTAATTTATATTTTTTGTAAATTATGAAACGTCAAAAGTTGGAATTTGTTTATACTAAACTCAATTCTTCGAGTCATTGAAAAATAAATAAATATTTTTGTATTGGTCAAATTATTGTATTAGTCCTTATACTATGTTAAAATCTAAGATTTTAGCTCTTATACTAAATCCCATATTTTAGTATAGTAGAGGCTCAAAATTACAACTTGACCTTTTGTATATAATTGATATGGAATTGTAGGCAAGTTGAACGTAGGGCATCTTTAAGCGAAGCCGAAAGCAATTGGATACTAAAAAAACAAATAAGAAAAGAAGAAAACTAATAATGGAGATGGGTATATACTTACGCTGACGTCATTATTTTGGACCCACCTTATTGTATATGTGTATATATAGTGGCGGATTACTACAATCCACACCACATGCAATTATTTCAAAAGCCTTTCAGTGAATCAAAAAGACTAATTTCTCAGTTAAATAATCGGAAGTTGTTCAAGTTTTAATGTTAATGGCAGGTTCTGAGACTGTCGAGACAACCGCTATCATCACCAACGCCGACAACATCGTGCCTCAACCAACCAAACCAATGGTACGAAGGTTTGTTGGTGTCCGGCAAAGACCGTCGGGAAGATGGGTGGCGGAGATCAAGGATTCGTGTCAACGTGTGAGATTGTGGCTAGGCACTTATGATACACCTGAAGAAGCTGCCCGTGCTTATGATGAAGCCGCTCGTGCTCTGCGTGGGGAAAATGCTCGAACCAATTTCACATCGGTTAACCACGGTTCGACACAGCCAGTATCCGGTTCCGCTCCTTGTAATAACGGGCGGCAGCCTGGGATTAGCTTCTCTTCGTTCAAGGCTAAACTGAGCAAGAACCTACAGAGTATCATGGCTAGGAATGGCGAAAACAAATCGGCGAAAAGCAGAGTGAGTGACCACTTCACTTTCGCTAGCATATTCCACTTTAGAAACTATCAGTTCCGGAACCCGGATGTTGATATGAAGAATATTCAGAAAGTGGTGCAACCGAGCATCGTTGTGCCACGCATGGGTGGTGAGCCGCCATATCCACCACCCTTGTCCTGGGACAGCTCCAGCGTTTCAGATTGTAGCAACGAATGGATCGGGTTCCGCCAACATGGGTTGGATTATGACGGGTCGGATATCGGTGAAGTGAGCTTCGGTTGTGAACACCATGGATTCACAGATGAAACGATTGGGTGCATCGATAGCCTCGACAATAACAATATTGGTCCGAGACTAATCGGTGGTATCGATGATCATAATCATGGTTCGAGGAGTAAGAGGTTGAAGGTTTCTTCTTCTGTTTTGGTTCCTCCAAGTTTTAGTGGATCAAACCATAATTAAAAGCTTAATTATTTGTTGTTGTTGTTTTTAGTGATGTAGAACATAAATGTATGGTTGAAGAAACTCTAAAAAGAGCTTAAGAAACCTTTTAATGTTGGATTTATATTAATTATATATGGTATTAAAAATGAATGAAAGTAGCATGCAATAGAATGAATATGCCTTACAGAAGAATAACTGCATGCCTGTAATAATTATGTATCTAAGGACAGAAATAAACTTTTACGGGAAGAAAATGAAATAAAGATGAACTTGTAACAAACAACATAAAGGACAAATTAACACATATAAGTAGCATCCTTTCTTGTAATGGCTGATGTAAGAAGAGTCGGATTAGCAACAAAATTTTGATTAGACTCTTGTATTATCTCGTCAAAATTTGTTATTGTATTTTTGTCTAATTTTTTATTACTTGCGCTTAAAGTTGCAACGGTTAGAGTCGGTTTTTTATATTATTTTATTTTTCAACAATTGATTTGTGAAAAAATAGTTTTTTAGAAAATAAAAAAGTATTTTATGGGGTTTGGAGATTTTTAGGTAGAATACTTTTTATTATTTGACAATTGATATGAAAATCTAAGAAGATATGATGTTTTGGTCCTTTTTGGAGATGGTACTTGGAAGCGGACTTGCTCATGAGCTCGATTAGGCAGACTCAAAGCCTACTACCATAAAGATGTCTAGACTCAAACTTGACCCGTACAAATAATTTAATTTATTATATAAAAATGATAAAATATAATTTGATATTAATATTTAGGTATACATATCTGGGCATGAATCAGGCCCGCCCATATTTCCCATTTTCAATTTATAAAAAAATATGGATTTATATTAATTTTCATATATCTTATAACTAAAATATATTCTAAATTATTTAATTAATATTTAGATTCACACACCATGTTTTAGAGAGAGATAATTACCATATGAAAACAGAAAATTGGCAGCGGAAGTCGGGAAATGCTGCTTCAAACCAGCTTAAAGTAGTAAAGCTCATAATTCCCTAGCAGACAATCATCCGGTAATATTTCAGCAAATTGCCAACCATTTCCAAAGAGGCAAATATGAGTGACGAGTGATGATATTGATGACTTCCAAGTCCACAAACCACGCCGCTGGCCGCCCCACTAATTATGTATAATGGACAAACAGCACCCACTCTCTAAATACCTGGCCTGGACTCGGCCTATTCCTCCCCACTCTATTGCTATGGCTGCTAACCTTATTTCATACTTGCCTTTCCTCCTCCTTCTCAATCCAAATTCTTCGCTTCTCGTCAGCTCCACCCATATCCAACGCACAGCCACCTAAAGAAGAGCACTGACCGGCCTCCGACAAGGTCTCACCGACCCTTCAGGCAGGCTCACTTCCTGGCTCGGTGAAGATTGTTGCACATGGGAAGGCATCGAGTGCCACAACCGAACAGGACGTGTCACCAAGCTCGACCTTAGAAACCCCTACCACTTAATCAACGGTGATCGAACAGCATACAAAAGCTCCTGTTTGGGAGGTAAGATCAACCAGTCTCTGCTTCAATTGGAATATCTCACTTATCTGGACCTTAGCCTCAATGATTTTGAAGGCCTTGAAATTCCTCGCTTCTTCGGGGAGCTCAAACATTTGCTGTACCTCAACCTCTCGTTCGCGTCTTTCGCCGGAGAGATTCCACCTTCGCTGGGGAATTTGTCCAAGTTGGAGTATCTGGACCTCTATGCCGACTCCTTCAGCACTACAGGCCCCTGGGAGTTACGTTCACAGAGCCTGGAATGGCTCACGCCTCTCTCTTCTTTGAAACATCTAAACCTGGGATTCGCCAAACTCAATGGCGTAGCTGATCACTGGCTGCACATGTTGAATATGCTTCCCTCCTTGGTAGACTTACGCTTGCACTGGTGTGAACTTCAAGGTCTACCATCGACATTGCCGTCCATTAACTTCACCTCGCTTTCACTTCTTGATTTGTCGGAGAATTCTTTCAACTCTTTGTTTCCCCGGTGGTTGTTCAATCTCACCGGTCTCGCGGAACTGTATCTGACATGGGACGTTTTCACCGGTTCCATTCCTGCTGATTTTGCAAACCTCAAAACGCTCCGAGTCCTTGACTTGTCTGATAATTTGAACCTCAAGGGCCAAATTCCTGGATTCTTTGGCAATCTTACCAAACTAGAGTTCCTAGATCTCTCTGCAAACAATTTCCATGGTGACATCTACGACTTCTTTAGTGGTTTCTCAAATAGCACAAATAATAAGTTAGAGTCACTTGATCTCAGTTCTAACTCGTTGATCGGGAAACTGCCCGATTCGTTAGGATCTGTTAAACATTTACAGCACCTGGATCTCTCTAGCAACTCTTTCTGGGGTTCGATTCCATCATCGATAGGAAGCTTGTCGCATCTGAGAAAATTAGACCTTTCGTATAACAAGATGAATGGTACAATTCCTGAAAGTCTCGGGCAACTTTCTCGGCTGGTTGATATCAACCTTATTGCGAATTCTTGGAATGGTATATTAAAAGAAGCCCACTTCATGAACCTCAGAAAACTAGAGAATGTTCGTCTCACGACAGAGCCAACGAGGTCCTTGGTTATCAGTGTGTCGGACGGATGGTCTCCTCCTTTCAAACTTAAGTCCATCCAACTTGAGAACTGCATGATAGGTCCCTCGTTTCCTCTATGGCTTCAAGCTCAAAATCAACTTACCTCTGTCAGCTTGAGAAATGTTGGCATATCCGACATCATACCAGGGGAATGGTTTTCTCAAGTGTCTGCTCACGTAACCTATTTGGTTCTGTCTCAAAATCGAATCAGGGGAGAGTTGCCACACCAGTTGAGTTATCCGAATTTAAACGTCATAGATCTGAGTTACAATAACTTCGATGGTCCTTTCCCTTCTTGGTCAACTAATGCAACCGATGTATTGCTCCAAGAAAATTCGTTTTCGGGGCCAATACCTGAAAATATCGGTGCCTTGATGCCAAGATTGCAGAAATTATATGTTTCTAGGAATCATCTGAGCGGGAGAATCCCATCAACCATGTGTGATATAGAGGGCCTCAACATTGTTTCTCTAAGAAACAACAAGTTGAGTGGACAACTCCCAAACTGTTGGCATCGATCGCTAGTGTTATGGGGAATCGATATATCAAATAATAGCTTGACAGGGAACATCCCGTGTTCCTTCGGTGTCCTTTCTTCTCTAAGTGTGCTGCTGTTGAGCAACAACAATCTTGATAGGGAAATCCCTTCATCGTTGCGAAACTGCTCCGGTTTGACAAGCCTAGACCTCGGAGGGAATGGGAACATACCTGATGAGTTCTGCAGGCTTCAAAATGTTCACATATTCGATCTTTCCAGGAACAAGTTTTCAGGGACCATTCCTAAGTGTATCGGCAACCTCACCGCCCTGCTGAACGGAAAGGGCAGCGAGGTATTCGAAGGGCTAATAAAGGTGGTAACTAGAGGAAGAGATCCCGAATACGGTAGCGTGAGGCAAACGTGAATAGCATAGACCCAGGGCCGTCCTAGGCCAGGGCAATAGGGGCACCCGCTCAGGACCCCCACCCTGCCCAGGGCCCTCCTAAGAAAATTAAAATATAGTTCTTAATTTTTATAAGTGGATAAAAAAAATTTAGTGATGAACATATATATAGTTTGATAACTTTCGAGAGCCCCAATAACAAGTATTAAAAAAATTAAATCGTAAGGGTATGCTCATATTAATAAATATTAGGGGCAAATTGGGGCCTAATAATAAGTATAAAAAATAATTCAATTTTTAAGAGTATGCTCGTAATAACAAATATTAAAATTAAATTTTTTAATACTTGTTATTAGGGGACTTATTTTTCCCCACTATTTATTATCATGAGCATACTCTTAAAATTTATTTTTTTATATTTGTTATTATAGATGTACTCTTAAATTTTTTTTCAATACTTGATATTATAGGCATGTATTTAAATAGTGGTATGTAAGCACAACAAAGACCGGTATATAGCGGTAAATACACTATCCAAAACCACAATACATGCAACCGTTTTGTCCACAATATCATATGTTATTAAAAATTTTCACAACTGCGATGCCTGCAGTGATAGAAATAACATTCGCCATGTCTGCAACCGTGATAAACACAATATGACCAAATATACTACCGCAACCGCAATTTAAATTTCTAATTTAGGGCCTAATTTTTAAGTTCGCTCTAGGGTCACTAAAATTTCAGAAACGCCCTCTCACGGACCAGAGAAATCCCGGATGAGATGACAAACCTGTTGGCGCTGCGCATCTTGAACCTGTCACACAACCATCTTTGAGGGAGCAATTCCGACAAGCTTGGCATCTCTAGCTGCTTTGACTCGATTGAACTTGTCGTACAACTTTTTTTCTGGTTTTATACCGAAATTCAATGATTCCTCCATTTATGAGGGGAATCCATTGCTTTGCGGGACTCCACTTCCTACCAAGTGTCAACTTCCTATATAGAATATTGCATCAGCTTTGCAAGTTTCTGATACGAGGGAAATCCATCTATTTGAACACAAATAAATATGTTGTACCTTCACGTAAATCCTAGTATTTGAAGATAATTATCATGTAAATTTACTTATATTTCAAATAAATTATTATTACATGTAATCTATTCGATTTACTTTTTTTAATTTATGAATATAATTCGATTCAATTCAATAAGATTTTTAAATAATAATAATAAAATAAAAGTCTCAACTTTCAACATAGAAATCATAAAGTAAACAGAATTCAAATTAACATAAACCTACTTATATATAATGCCTAGAAAGAACTATGAACAACTAAAAATCAATTACTATATTAGTCCATCCATCAGAAATCGGGAATATCAGCCGCCGCAATAATTGACGCCGTCGGAGACGGGGCAGCCACGGCTGCATCAGAAGAACAACTGCAGTATCAAGTCCAAGTAGTACATTTGGCGGGTCAATTCCATTTGCCGAGCTCTTAACGCGTTGTTGGCAGACTCCTTCTCGTTGAATAGTTCTTCCATTGTCCTGATCGATTCGGGGAGCTCGCTGATCTCTTTCTCCAATGCGCTTCCTTCATTGCCCAAAGCTTCCAGATGCTTCTCTTTCCTCTCACGTGATCGCCTTGCCGATTCACGATTCGACTCCATCCTCTTCCTTTTTTTTTTCTCATCCAAATCGGAGGAGCTCGCCGGCTTTTGTACAGTAGCCATTTCAGAGTAAAACTTTTTTTTTCCTTTACTTTTTGCACAGGATAAGATTTAATCAGAAATAACAAAATCCAATTTCCAAAAACTAAGGATTTAGCGTAGCCAGATTAATCAACAACGTAGAACCAGTAAAGGAAGATGACGGAGAACGACTGAATAATATGGCGGGTGCATAAGGATAGCGTAGCTCATTCGCAACCTAAGATCATTCCGACGATTCCACAAATATTCAAATATCACAGAGCAAATAATCAAAGAAGAAAAAAAAATTCTTAGCTGCTTGACGACAAGAAACGCATAGCAGAAGATAACACGAGCAATGTGAAGACGAAGAAGGTTTTAGAAGGAGGACGAAGGTCTGCTTTTATAGGCAGCGGAGGAGACTGGTTATCATGTTTATGATAATGGCGGTGGAGGGGTATTTAACGTCTTTAATTCTGGTTTGCTTAAAATTTTATTCTATCTATCTCATTCAACGTTTTGTATTTTGAAATTATCTCACTTAAAATATTTTATCGGTAAAAATAACAATTTTTACATGGCACATTTTTCTTTTATTTCATTGTAAGTTTTCGCCAGTATAACCAGAGATAGCGAGATATGGCAGCCCAAATTCAACCTCTATTGTTGAAAAATGAGATTACTCTAATATTTTTGAAGACTTTAAATAGTCCTTTCTATGACCATATGTTAAACCATGCCACCAAAGGATTTTACAGAGATGGTCATAAACAGGGAGTTGACATTGGCAGCTATCAAAAGTGGAAAGGTTCGAAGAAAGAGAATATAACGAGCACCTATAGCCTGAACTACTCCAGCAATGGAATCTTGTCATGGAGTAGCTTGGCTGCAATTCACTTATGCCTTTCTGGAATAATGCTCAGACAATAAAGAATTTTCCTAGACGATATTGGGGTCATGCTTATAACCAACCCTTTTGTTTTTGCTCGGAAACATTAGGGGCTTCTATATTAATTTTAATTACGCATTCCCTTTATTTTCTCAAGTGGCAAACATTTTATTTTTTCGATTTTTTTTATTTTTCATCCATTTATCTTCCAAAATACATCATTTAACAGAGTCCGTATGAAAGATTTGTGAATCTAACCCCGAGATAGAAGGGAAATAAAGTGCGTTTAGGATTAATGGGGAAATCCCATATACAGATTTTGAGTGAATTTTTCTTTCAAACGTTGTTGTTAAAATCTTTGAATGAAGTGATAACTCTAAAATATCTACCAACTGAAGACTATTTCTCTTCAATGATATTTGTGTGTGAAATGACATTTGACATTCCTTCATTTCCCTTCACGAATAAGAAAATAAAAACACATATTGTTATCCCTTTTGAACCTAATATTTTTCTTCTGGTTGAACCCTAACTAAGGATCACTCCTCACACTAAGGGATAAAGAAGATAAAAGGTTGTTTGCAAGCAAGAAAGAAAACTTATCAGATCAATTTGAACGTCCTAAGTTGAAAATGAAAGGACAAAGAGAGAAAAAGAAGAAAAAAAGAAAATGAAAGCCAAAATGCAAAAGAAGAAAAAAAAACATGTACAAAATCTTTTAAGTGAGACATGTGCCAGAAAAGAAAATGAACTTTAGGGTGAAAACTTAAAATGAGCAGTCTAGAGTGATCCAGAGAATAAAAAAATAACAAAAAATTTATCAAGAAAGATTGATCCTTGGTTTAATTACCCTTAAAACATGTATTTTGAGCATATATATCTTTTTCGTAACCTGAGTCTAGCCTACATTACAAGCCATTAAAGACCATTTGGATCACACACAAATATATGAGAAAAGGGGGTTGTTTTCAGAATACATTCCACCTAATTGAGTTAACCTTTATTTAGGAATTCCAAACTTCTAATGTCTGATTGAGATTAGAAAAGTGGGAAGGTTGAAATTTGGGGAATTGGTGAGTTAAAGAGAGCCACCAAAAAATGGGACACTGTCCGATTGATGGATTCGAGAATCATTCATACTATGAATTTTGGGGCATCTGACTTTGCTCTTTTCCATGTTTGACATGACTTTTTCCTTTAAATCTTCATTTCTAGCATTTTCTTGCATCTTACAAGTAGATTGGCATATATTCATGAAAAACAAAAGATTTCTTGATATTGATCCCAACCGTAAGGAACTAGGAGCAAATGTTCACCATCCCATTAGGAAATAATGAAGCGGCTACCAAATAAAGAGACGACAATTGAACCTCAGATTGAACAGGGGCATCACCTAGCATGAGGAAGGTGAAAACACATGTGTTGAAGAGTGTAAGGTTGACCATGTGTTAAGAAAAACTCGCACATAAGATATAAAATCCCCAAAACACGAGAAAGGGATAGAGTTGCGCCCAGTGGGCAAATTGCGCAACCAATTGGGACAATTTATGTTGACTAATGATTCAAGATCGATGACTTTGATAGGCGCAAAAAGAATAGATTAAAGTGCCAATATCATTCGAAGACATTTAAGGTGGAGATTCTCCTATGAGTAATCTGAAAAGTCACAAGGAACTTTAAAAGGGCTTGACTGTATTTCAAGAGACATTTGAAGATCTAAAGCTTTTAAAATCGCTTAAAAGGCCTTTCACTCAATGTTGATGTATCAAATACAATAATAGTAGGATTTGTGGAATGTAAGACATTTGCGTCCGAAGACCAAATGTTTCCTGCGAAGTAAAAAGGTACAAAGAGTGAGAATGACAAAGCAGAGACAATAGAGATAGCTGGTTGTCTGGACTAAGCGAGCAACTATGCAAAGATCATGTTAAATAAAAAAAACATTAAAAACTAACATGCATTCATATTCCAAGCATCCCTATAAACATAATTATCATAAGCATAATCATTTCTGCAGGATTTTTGAATTATCCCGCGATGATGACATTAGTTGGTTACTTACTCATGCCCCGGTTTAAAGTGATAAGTTGACTATGTTTTTGTCACTATCTTCAGATAATGGCATTAGTTGGTTACGTTCTCATGCCCTGCTATTTAAAGCAATCAGTTGACTCCGTTCCTATCACTACCTTCCGAAGTTGACATTAGTTGGTTATGTCCTCATGTCGCTTCATTTTCAAGCTGGAGGCATTTGTTGGTTATGTCCTCATGCCCCTTGTTTAAAGTGATCAGTTGACTTCATTCTTATCACTATCCTTAGATGATGGTACTGGTTGGTTATGTCCCCATGCCACATCAAGCAAAAGAGGAATGAACTCGCCCAAGCATAAAGAGGATGGAACCCACCTATCCGTTCAGGCATGAAGAGAATGAAAACCACCTATCTGCTCAGGTATTAAGAGAATGGAACCTTGTTTTGAGGTCCAACGAGCTTGTGATTGGTGAAAATCAGTACATTTTATTTTTTTTTCTCTATCTCTGTTTCACCGGAATGAGCAAAAAAGGCGTAGCTGTTGTCACTCGATTTTTACCCATATTTTCATTTTCATTTTTTATTTAATTGTTGTTGTTATATATTAATTATTATATAGTATTAGTCATGCTAAACAAAATATAAAAAAAAATTAAAAAGAGTCTATTAAATTTAAAAAAGAGTCCATGTTACAAGAAATGCTCAATTTGGCCCAAAAAGAGGAACAAATAAAAACCTAGCTGACATATTTTTTATCCTCATACGCGAGAGGTCCACGCGCGCGCACTCCCAACATCTGTGCCTCTTCGATTCTATAACCACTGATGCCGACAGCCGCGACGCCGGGCAGTTACAAGGCCACCAGAAGACGCTGGTGATTGCTCTACCTGCACAGCCGTGATTCACGTCCACCGACCGCAACGCGCAGCATACCCAGGCCGGCTCCTATATCTGCGGCACCATACTGTTGTCGGCCGCCGTACAACATCGTCCCCGCTTCCTCACCGTGGTCCGCATCCGCCGGTGGCCACTGTTCCACCGTCCATTTCGATACCGGCGTACATCCGCCCCTCACCACTCGGCCAAAAATTACACAAAAAAGGAAGAGGAGAAAGTCAGGTTTTCGAGTCGAATATGGAAAGAAAATAAAGGGAAATTAGTCCCAAATCAAAGCAAATTTGGAATCAAACACAGGGGGCAAGGAATCGAGCATAATCAAGTAAACATGGCAAGAAAATCAAACGGATTTTTGGGATTTTTTATTCTGATTTTTTTTGTATTTTTGGTATGAAAAATGCCTATTTAAACTCATTCATCCCTTGTAATTTTTAACAACACCCACTACGAATTGTAAACACTACAATTTTGAAGAGAATACCAGAAGCAAGCAAGCAAGATTCTAGGTATTCTATTGTTTTTGTTTCGAATCTAAAAAGGAAAGGGATCCTTTTTACCATTTTGTACTGTTGATGGCGGTGTTCGTGTTAATTTGCCGAATTTCGGACGTTTTTTAAAGGGGAGATCCGAAGAATTTTCTTTTTAATTCGGATTTATTTTTTAAAAAATGAATTTTGAAGGAAAGTTTTTGTTCGAATTTTGAAAGAAAAAAAAGATTTTATTTTTATTATTCTGCTATTGAAGGACTGTTGCCGAAGCTGATGTACGACAGCTGCTGCGGCGGATGATCATTGTGTTCTTCATTTACGAAGAACATGGATAAACACTTGAGAGAAAGTAAGTGAGAGATTTTTTTATCTAAAATTCTTTAAATGGGAGTTTATAAATTGTGTTTTATGAAGTTGAATTTTATACCTACATGTTTTAAAACAAAATGGGTTAATTGAGCTTATTAAATCCCTCCGTCCCACTTTTTCTTACTCCGCGAGATACTAGGTTTTCATTGATTTTAATTTAGTCACCGTATTTTAACTTCTTTTTTAATTCGGAATTTTTATTATTAACCTTTTTTTTAAAATTTGTTTTTTATTAACTAAATTTTTATCTGCAATTTTTATAAAATTGACTCATGCACCAAGTGGTGACCCAATTTAAAAAAGGAAGTACTTTTTCAAAAATCGCAAATCTGATCCATTTTCTTTAATGTTCATTTATTTACGTGTACTTATTTAATTTTATATATTTGTATGCTTTTATATTATCTTGTTAGATTAATCTAATTGAATATGTTTCTTGATGTCATGCTTAATAATGAAATATAAGTTGCAATGCGGTGTCTCACTAAAAGAGGTAATTAGTTAGAGCCAGAAATATTGACAATGGTTAAAGTTTATTCTCAATATGAGGCCATTAAAATAGAATCATATTCATAAATGGATAATAAGTTAAATTTTTACGAACTTATAAATTCCGACATAAAAACGTTTTGTAATCGGCTAGATACCAATTTTTGGGCGCTGTGGGGCGCTAACCGACTAATCGACTTCTGAACTTATTTTTGTTTTTCGCAGACTAAAATTATTGTTTTAATAAAAAAATAATTTTATTAAAATAACTCGCTTTTAGGTGATTAAATCACACATTTTTAAAAAGATTAATGACGACTTCATTATTTTGTTTTTAAAATGTCAAGCCCGAAAAAAAGTTGCGACACCATTCAAAATAATAAAAAAAATTGTTGATTATGTTATGTTTATTTGGAATTTGATTTTAAGGTATAATTTAGTATTTAAGTTTTATTATTTAACGTTGGATTTGAGCCAAGGCCCCGACCCACTACCATCTGTCACTGTCGTTGCTATTTTTATTTTTCAACATTATTTGTAACACATTACTTCGTCAGATAAATATAAGCTTTTACTTATAAAAATAGTAATATTAAATGAAATATTTTAATATATAAGTCAGTTTACACTAATTCGTTAATTGTAAGTTTAGGGTCCTATTAAAAGTTTAGAAATTATGAGTCAAGCTTATAATTTAGAGTTTACGATTTAGGTAAAATTTTAATATACAGGATGTATAAAATAAATTTTACAGAATCGTGTACTTTTACCTTATAAAATATAAATATTAAATTTCTAACCCTAAAGCCTAAATCTAAACTCTAAACCCTAAACTCTAAATTCTAAATACTAATCTTAAATTTTAAACTTTAAACCTAAACTACAACCATATCCTCTAAAATCAAAATGCTCGTGACTTTAATTTACATGTATAAACTTTAGTTTATACACCACGTGTATTGAAATTTTTCTCATACAGTTTATAGTTTAAAGTTCAAAATTTTAAATTTTAAGATTTTAACTTAAAATAGACAAATTATATGGTCTTTGTATAAAAAAAAGTATAATAAATTAATATTTAATTGATGACAATTTAATGCGCTTACAATAATCACAACCGTACAGTCCCACAAAGTTGCTCGACATTTAAACACTCATTTCTGAACACTGAATAAACAAGCACTCGTCTCTTTCTTTAGAAACCCCACCAGCAACTTGCAAGGGTTAAACAAATACTCGTATTTTCTTCTCTCTTTTTTCCCGTTAACAGAGAGAAACGTCAGAATCTGAAAGACCCACATACCTCCTTCTATTATATTTTATAGAGAGAGAGAGAGAGAGAGATTTGAAGAAGGTTCAATTTTTGAATCTGATTTATGATCGTTGCTACAGTTGCATTTATTTCTCCTTTGTCTGGTTCTGGTTTTGTTAAAGCTCGAATATTTTAGATAAACAAACAAATAAACTGTCTTTCATTTGTTTTTTCCAGTTTTTAAATCTTGAGCTGGGGTTTATCTTCATAGTTTAAGAGACCCTTCATTAGGAAACGAAAACTGAGTTCTGGGTATTTCTGATTCTTATATAGAGATCTGATTGCTGATTTTGGAAGTATCACTGCCTCTGCAGGTTTCCAATTCAGAGTGTAAAAAGAAAGGGTTTTTCTTTCTTTTAGTAAAAAAAAATACAGTAGTCTGCTGCTGCTGTTGATTCTTAGATGCATTTTCTGGGAAAGGGAAGTTTAAGGATTAAGCTACTACACTCGATTGCTTGATAGAGAAAAAAGGACAAATCTTGGAGCATCTGAGTCTTAAAGGTTGGTCTCAATGGTCCTGTAAGTTGTTTTAGCTTTGCTTTCTTTGATCCCTAACCTGATAAAAGGGAAGAAAAGAAAAGTGGTTTTTATTTTTTTGTTTCCTTCTCTTTTTCTGATGCAATTATTCATCCTTCTGGCTCTCATCATATCTCTAAAATTGATCGTTTTGATTGGACAGAACAGTAATGGTGACTATCTGGTGGCTGTAAATGGTAGAGTACTGTGAATTTCAAGGAAACTCCAAGCAATTTGAGGTATATTTCTTCCAATAATTTATTACTTTGAATTTGTGGTTTGGATAGGGACTCTCTCCAATGGCCTATCTTCTCTTCCAAGGGAAGTCTATGCTATGGCTCGCAAAGTCATGCAACAAGTTAAAACACAATTTCTTGGGGTTTAAATGGGGATTGCAGCTAAGAATCCAGCTTTTGCTTTCATTGCCATGGAAATTCTTGACCTTTGGGTTTAGATTAAGTCAAGATATATCAAAGATCTCTACCAAAATCCGAAACCATGATTTTCCTTGTAAAAAATAAAGTTGGTTTGATCTTTTTGTTTGCAATTTTCTAGCTACTTTCCAGTATACCCCCTAAATTATATTATTTCACTTGGTTTGCAAAGGGTATTCTTGTACTTTGCTAAAATATTCATGGACGGCTGCTTGATTAAACTGCCGTCTTTTTTAGTAGTTAAAAAGTAACTTCTCTCATTTTCATAAACTATAATATCTTGTAGGTTTTTAATATATGTGGATGATTACATGGTTTCCTAAAATCATTAGTTTTTAGTTGGCATTTAATGATCACTTGATAAAGCAAAAGAAAGAACTCGTGTGAGCAATATTTGTTGGTTGGGTCTTATTTTCAGTAAACAAGCTGTGTGATCAACACAAGATTCTCGAAACTCTTTAGTTTATGATGTAAATCTTGAATGATTCCACCTGCTCCACCGCTTTTTCCCTTTTTTCTCTATGAAAAATATCATTTCTTCTACTACTTATCCTTTTTCCTCATATGTTTCTGTGAATTTCACTTGATGCAGCTCTAGTAATATCTACATTCATATCTGAATCATGGGAGAAGATGCTGGAAATGGGATTTCAGCAGATGCTCGATCTGCGGAGGAATTTTTATCCTATGCTAAAGAGCTTGTTCCCATGGCACTTGTTAAGGCAAGGGAGGTGAAGGGGTTCCCTGGTAGGTGGAAGATGATAATTTCCAAATTGGAGCAGATCCCTTCGCTCCTATCGGACTTGTCGAGCCATCCTTTCTTCTCGAAAAATGCTCTTTGTAAGGAGCAATTGCAGGTTGTGTCGAAAACATTGAAGGAATCAATTGAATTGGCAGATTTATGTCTAAAGGAGAAGTTTGAGGGAAAGCTTAAGATGCAGAGTGATCTTGATGTGTTGTCGGGGAAATTGGATCTGAATTTACGGGATATTGGACTTCTAATTAAGACCGGTGTACTTGGTGAAGCTAGTTTGCCTTTATCTTCTGTCAGTTCTTCATCGGAGTCAGAGACTGCAGCATGTTGCCATCTAAAGGAATTGCTTGCGCGGCTTCAGATCGGGCACTTGGAAGCAAAGCACAAAGCTGTTGACAACCTTGTTGTGGTCATGCAGGAGGATGAAAAGAGTGTTTTGTCTGTTATGGGACGGAGTAACGTTGCTGCTCTTGTCCAGCTGTTAACAGCAACTTCAACTTGTATCCGGGAAAAGACGGTGACTGTAATCTGCTCGATTGCAGAATCTGGGAGTTGTGGCAG
This sequence comes from Hibiscus mutabilis, assembly GCA_019671005.1. NCBI lineage: Eukaryota > Viridiplantae > Streptophyta > Magnoliopsida > Malvales > Malvaceae > Hibiscus > Hibiscus mutabilis. The sequence goes on along the minus strand of CM033734.1, from coordinate 3,824,427 downwards.
CTGGCTTGTTTCAGAAGGTGTTCTGCCACCTCTCATAAGGCTCGTCGAATCTGGCAGCTCAGTTGGTAGAGAGAAAGCAACGATTTCACTGCAGAGATTATCGAATCTGGCAGCTCAGTTGGGCATGGTGGGGTTCGACCACTAATTGAAATCTGTCAGACTGGAGACTCCATTTCACAGGCGGCAGTTGCTTGTACCTTAAATAAATATCAGCTGTTCCCGAAGTTCGACAAATACTAGCTGAGGAAGGAATAATAAAGGTGTAATGATCAATCTACTCGACTGCCGAATTTTGTTGGGCTCCAAAGAATATGCTGCAGAGTGCTTGCAGAATCTAACAGCCAGCAATGAGAATCTGAGAAGGTCTGTCATCGCCGAAGGTGGAATTCAAAGTCTATTGGTGGTATACCTCGATGGCCCTTTGCCCCAAGAATCTCCGGTTGCAGCCTTGAGGAATTTGGTTGGTTTCGGTTTCTATAGAAATCCTGATGTCACACGATTTCCTCCCTCGATTGGTTCACGTGCTTAAATCCGGATCGTTAGGCGCACAACAAGCCGCTGCATCAGCCATCTGCCGAGTTTTGCAGTTCGAGTGAAATGAAAAAACTGGTAGGTGAAGCTGAGGCTGCATCACTCTTCTCATTAGAATGCTCGAAGCTAAATCAAACAGTGCAAGAGAGGTAGCAGCTCAAGCCCTATCAAGCTTAGTAACCGTCTCCCATAATTGCAGAGAAGTAAAAAAGGATGATAAAAGCGTGCCGAATCTGGTACAGTTGCTTGATCCAAGCCCCCAAAACACTGCAAAGAAGTAGTATGCAGTATCATGCCTATCATCTCTCTCATCGAGTAAGAAATGCAAGAAGCTCATGATATCATATGGAGCAATTGGGTATCTCAAGAAGCTTTCAGAGATGGAAATCACCGGTGCCAAGAAGCTACTCGAGAGGTTGGAAAGAGGAAAGCTCAAAAGTTTGTTCATCCGAAAATAGGAGAAGAAAAACACTCTTTCCTTCTGTATAATGAGATAGTCCTCTCTTTTTCTGTTCACCTTCTTTCCTTGCATGTAATCTTATGTTTCAGTCTGTATGAAACAAAGGAGTTCATAATGATATGAAAACCAAGGCAATGTTATAATACTTATTATTCAAACTTTAAGATTCCCGTTTTTGTGTTCCATGAGATTCATATTCTGCAACTATTGCTTGTAACTCAAGGCAAGCTTTCGTTCAATTCGATTCCATTCAAGTTTGTTGTTTGGTTTGGGGACAGATATTTCATTTCAGCAGCAAACCAGTGTTCCAACGACTCTTTCAAACATATAATGCTAGACAATTTTCATTCAAGCAGCTTTCCTATCAGCAAATACTCTTCCTACGAGAAAGGGCTAAGACTTTGAAGACGGGAACAATATTATGACATCATATAAGATGGGTTTTTTAGTAGTAATTAAAGCATCAAAAAGTTATAAAACCCCACCACTTGGTGAGTTTGGTGTAGTAAACATGACAATTTGTATATTTTATATCTTATATTTGTATTATGAATGTATGTCATTATCCAAAATTTTCAATTTAAATTGGATGTATGTATCTTTCAGAATTAAGGTCAATCAAATGAATGAGCTTCAAACATGATAATACCAGTGCAAAACACACCTGCAAGTATATAGACACTATTTCTCACACAATTCAACCCTACGAGAGCTACCAAAAGAACCTTGATTTTACATGTGGTTGGTATTTACTATTTACACCTTAATTTCTCACGAACATGATTTAACCTCTTTCCCTACACTGCTGGGGTATATTAATGCAGCATCGACACAGAGGCCGCCTTTGGTATGAGTGCAGTTGATCTGTGTCAATGAAAATTTGATTTTTGTCAATGCATTAGAGTTCTCAACAACAAAATCTCCGACATGGTAAAGAACCCAGATCCCTGAATTGCCTAAATGACACCGAGATACGGCGTGCTGACCGTCCGAAGTTGTTAACCGCAATTGGACCGGTTTTATGTCCCATCCATGGACGTGCTCTGTGTTGCAAACCCAACGACCGAGTCTCTTCGAGGATTTTCCTAGCTGGAGTCTGAAGAATAGGCTATATGTGCCTGCAGGGAATTGAAACTCGAGCTCGCCATCTACTTCGAGCCACCATGTTTGTTGAAGGTATGCTACTGTAGGATATCTGCAGCAAAGACCAAATCAGAGGGAAGAGCTTGGGTTAAAAATATGGCCAAAAAGGATTAATCACACCATAAAACATATGGAAATGATAAACACACCTAGATTCCTCGGTGGAGATTTGATTCCAATATCTCCGATCATCGATCCCGGTGATCGTCAACGCCTTGGATGAAATCGATAAACAAACCCCACCTGTGTTCTTATCTAACCATACCTCCTACACATTAGTCAAAAATCAACATTGTTAGATCAATAACCTAAACCACAGGGAAACCATAAGAATTAGTACGAAATAATGCTAACCTTTGAGCCACCATCAAAGGGATTAGGCCTGCACAACCTGGCATAAAGTTGTTTCTTCTGCAGATTTTTCAAAGTTCCATCAACCACCAGTATTTTCTCCATAATGAACTTATAATTGGAGGGTAATTTCGATTCCCATATAAAATCAGCTGCTGAAGCACTCCGAAACGATCGGTTCAATCTAGCCAATCGGCAAATCTCAGGCGGGTTTAACTGCGCTAAGATCAAGGCCGCGCAGCTCTCTGGTATGTCACCGAGTCTTGGCCTCAATGGAGGACCGCCGTCATCCCCTACAACAGCAGCACCAGATAGGTTGGCACCCATCAAGTACGTTTCTTTTTAACCCGAAAGGTCAAAGCCCAGAGTTCTGTTCTCGAATCAGAGAGAATAAACTAAAAGAATTTGAGAAGGTAGAGATTTGCAGAGAAATATGAAACAGAATTTGTCATTTGAAATCAGAGAAAAAATGTCCAAAATCTGTGTAGAGACAAAAGGAAGTTTTCTGACCGAGAGTGGATCATTGGAGATCTTATCCACTTGATCAACATTTAAAAGTGACAGCTTGTTTCACTTGGTTCTCTAAATCCCAGGTTAGGTACTTATAATACTAATCCTAGTTTATGACAAATTTATTCTATACCTCAACCTTATCCGTTTAAACAGGTTGGACCTTCCTTTTTTTATTACACAAAAAGGTAAGATTTTAATTTCCTTTGGAGTTGGTGGCTGACTACCGACAGAGAAACAAAAGCTACAACCAAAACATAAAACATGGTCTGAACAGTTTGAAAGAAGAAGAAGAAGAAGAAAACAGGGTCTATTAAGAGACGCATGGGGTACGCACTTCAATCAATCAGCTGGGATCAAATTATTGTTTAATGAAATGATAAAGCTTGGATAATCCTTTGTTAATGAACTGGAGATACGTATTTTATTTAAAGTGAACTACTCTACTCTACTCTACTAGTCATCTACGCCAACCTATACTTTGAAAGCCCAGAAATTAACAGATTGAATACGTATTCCATTAAAAGCTTCAAAGCATACGAACTTGAGAATGTGGAAAAGGGTGCTTTTCTCACAACAATGGATGGAGTAGGCCAATCCTTACCTAATTCTGGTCATGGTCTCTGATTAAACTAATGGAAAAGCAACAACCTAGATTTCTCTTTTTGGTTTGTTTAATTCAAAAAAATAAAGAAGCAAATGACATTATTATATAAAAAACTTTTTTAAATAATTATTTCTATAAAAATGATTCAACAACGTGAGGCATGATGCGATGCATTATTATGTTTGTAAATATTCTCCACTATCGATGTCTTGTTGTGCTAAGTACACAACAACTTGGATGAATTAACAATTAGCAAGAGTTGCGTGGAACTGAGTCAGCACCCATGGACCAGAAACCAGCCTTCCTGGATCACCAACGGCAACACGTTTCACCGGATGACACCGCTTCATCTATTACATTATCCATTCCGCTTGAGAGAATTAAGTTTATGTAAAGTTCGAATCATAAAATAAAACTCGAATAAGTTAAAAAATTTAATAATTAATCGATTGATTTTTAAGTTTGAATTCAAATCTTTTAATTTTGCATGGTATAAACAGAGATTCAAACAACTTAATTTGACTTAAATCTTTTTTAAAATAAAATATGAGTTATAAAAACTTAATTTATAATCTAATCAATACCCACCCTAATCTTCAACCTATCATCAATAAAAAATAAACAATAATAAAATATTATTTCAGCATAAATTATTACTATTTCATTTAAATTTAATAATAAAATAAAATATATTATTAAAAAATTAAAAATATATATAAACAGATATTATCTTATCATAGTTAGATTATTCAAAATAAAAATAAGTCCCGGTCTGCTTCGAACAAACAAATGAAAGGTTTTTTTTAAATGATTTTAGTACAGCTTGCGAACTAATCTATTAACCGCAAGCGGATTAAACGGAGCTGTTACGTCGGCAAGCAAGCACTTAAAGACGTCACGTGCCCCCCATTCCCCTTCTCCTCCTTCCAAAACAATTCACAAATAGACAAGCCCTAACCCTAAAACCTCTGAATCCCATTCCCTTCCATTTTTAGTTCTTTGTTTTTCTTCCCAATGGATGGCGAAGAGGACGCTTCATATCCAATGATCGATGCTAACGGAACCGTTGGCGAAGCTCCGTTGTCTTCAACAGCGACACGGAAGAACCGGCCTATTATAAGCGCCGAACCACTGGACATCGAGGCGTACGCTGGGCTTTACACGGGTCGGACCAAGATCAAGCGGCTCATATTCATAGCCAGCCACTGTGACAATCCCACGATGCAATTGGAAGCATTAAGGATGGCTTATGACGAGATCAAAAAGGGAGAGAACACGCAGCTTTTCCGTGAAGTAGTTCAGAAGATCGAAGGTCGACTGGGTCCCAACTATGAAATGGATGCTGCATGGTGTTCGACGATAGAGCGAAAAGCCGAGCAGAGGAAAGAAAAGCTCGAAAGCGAACTCAATTCTTACAGGGTAATTCAATTTATTCTACTCAACATTTTATTTCCTTTCAAATTGTGTAGGTAGGGTAACTTTGTTCTTTATTTTTAAATTTTCAGACGAATTTAATTAAAGAAAGTATAAGAATGGGATACAATGATTTTGGAGACTTTTACTATGCTCATGGTGCATTGGGGGATTCTTTTAAAAACTATGTTCGAACTCGCGATTATTGCACTACGTCAAAGCATATTATTCAGATGTGTTTGAATGCAATTCTTGTGAGCATTGAGATGGGCCAATTTAGTAATGTGACTAGCTACGTTAGTAAAGCTGAGCAAACACCTGAGGCACTTGACCCCCACACTGTTGCTAAGCTATGTTGTGCTGCTGGGTTGGCTCATTTGGAGGCTAAGAATTACAAGCTTGCTGCTCGTAAGGTTTGTCAACTCTTGTTTTTCTGCTTGCCATTGGTTGATATCACATGCTATCTTTTATTGGCCAGGCGTATCGAAGTTAACATGCCCAAAATCTGTAGAAGAGAATAGTAGCATATATGATTAATTTGGCTTTTGCATAGGCACTAACCATTCCATTTTTCATTTTTTACCCACTCATTGTCTTGTCACTAGTGAGTAGTGACTGGCATTTGAGTTCAAAACCTATTTTAGAAGGAAGCCTGAAATCCTCTTTTAGTTTGCATTTTTGTTGTAGATTACGCTTAGCTGGGCTGACAAAGGAAAACCAACATCATAGTGTTCTTTTGATCATAAAGCCGTAGGTTGTGTGCCTTGAGGGTCTAATTAATTTGAAGTTTCTTGACAACATTAATTTGATATTGTAACAGGGGGTTCTGACTTCTGAGATTAGTTCTATTTTGACCAATTACCAATCTGGGATTGATTTTCTGTGAATGCAGTTTTTGGAGGTGGGTCCAGAATTGGGGAATTCATACAGTGAGGTTATTGCTCCTCAAGATGTCGCTACATATGGTGGGCTTTGTGCACTTGCAAGCTTTGATCGAACTGAGCTAAAGGCATCTATTCTGTCTCTACTTCCCCCATCCCTCCTTTATTTTCCATTCTTGTCTTATGGTCATTTAATAGGTTTCTTAGTAATTGAATGCTTTTACTTTTCAGAACAAAGTTATAGACAATATCAACTTCCGTGATTTCTTGGAGCTAGTACCTGAAGTAAGGGAGCTTATTAATGATTTTTACTCAAGGTATCTCATCTTGTTTTAGTCTGGTGTAAAGGAAAAAATTTCGGCATCAAAGAATCTTATAGAACTTGTTTGGTTTTTGTTCTGGATTATTACTTGAGGCAAAGAATAAGAGGAAATATTGTAAGGAGGCAAGGTGGTAAGTGTGTTTTATGCCTTCATTCTTGTTGGTAATAACTATGATAAATAACATAATATGTACTTGATTACTTTGATTACTAATGAGAAGCACTTATTTATTACTATTACTCCAACTGATGATAACTATTATAAATAACATAATATGTACTTGATTGCTCGGGTTTTCGAGCAAGCCATTATTTGTTATTATTGCAACGGATGAGAAGCACTTATTGCTGTCTGGTGGTTTAGATTGTAACTCTTATTTTCTTATTGCAGTCATTACGCTTCTTGCTTGGAATATCTTGGAAACCTCAAACCAAACCTGATGTTTGACATCCATTTATATGACCATGTTGAAACCCTATATCATCAAATCCGCAACAAAGCCCTCATCCAGTATACCCTCCCATTTGTTTCTGTTGACATGCGAATGATGGCCGATGCCTTTAAAACAAGTGTTGCAGGGCTAGAGAAAGAACTAGAAGCTTTGATTACTGACAACCAGATACAGGTATTTGCGGCACGAGTATGTTGCTTACATAAGTTTTATCAGTGCATAGCTACATATGTTGTATGCAGGCTTTCAGATATTAGGCGCAATTGGTTTGTTAATTATTCTTCATTTCTTCAGCAGTTAATGAGTAAAAGTTTCATATTTAGACTGAAAATGGTTATTCACCATTTAAATAGGATATATAAATTGTGATAGTGGAGAGGAATAAAGGGAATGGTTGCCTATTGATTAGAACCTTCCAAAACAGCGAGAATAAATAGAGGAAGGAGTAGAGTCGGTCTTTGTTAATGTGCTTAATTCTTTGGGGCAAAGTTAAAACATTTAAAATGTAGACCCATGCATTAGAAACAGCCAGAAAGGGTATCATTTCTAATGAAGATTATAATGTCTCTGCAGGCTCGGATTGACTCGCACAACAAAATTCTTTATGCACGGCATGCAGATCAAAGAAATGCAACTTTCCAGCCGGTTTTGCAAACCGGAAATGAATTTGATCAGGATGTTAGGGCCATGCTTCTAAGGGCCAATCTTCTCAAGCGTGACTGCAATCTTACGGCTTCCAGGAAAGTCTGAACCATGGACTTAAGCATGACCCAGAATTTGGTAATAAGGTTAAGCCCGGTTTCCTGATATGCAAAGATTGGATTCATGATGATGGAGAGTGCATTTAATGGATTTGGGGCTACATTGTTTTGTACATACTCAAGTTTTTTTCTCACGGGTTTTAAATTATTCGTTTTCCTTTACATTTTTAAAGTTTCTGCTCATGATCCCAGTTCTTTTGTTCTATTTTATTTTAAAAACTACCATAACACTTACCATAACACTTGTTTGACTGTAATTTTTAAAAAATGATCATTTGATCTATGATTGAAAGTAATGACTCACTCGCTTTTATAATTTTACCATTAAAGTTTATTTTACAATTAGAGACTTATTTAATATATAAGTCAATATCAAACTTTATTTTAAACAAATTTAGTTAAAGTTTATAATTTGGCCGGTTGGCTAAGCTATGCATCTTTGTTCTCTCGTATTTTTTTAAGTCATGGGTTTTAGACCACTAGGAACACTCACATTCTTTCCCCTTTCCTCGACAACAACCATGTGTTGGGGGGAGATGGATCAAACGACACAAGTATTAGTATGTGTTGGGGTTGGATGATTTTGATGATAGGATTCATGTTAACCAAAACAAGAATGCTGAATGCGGCATGATTCATGTCTCTGCTTATTTCAGAATGCACTTGAGACAAACAAGGGTTGAAAGAGAAGGTCCATCCCTATAAATTTAGGTCCTTTGAATCTTGGAAAAAGAAATGCCGATGCCTATTAAAACTGAAGTATAGTCAAGAATACCACTCCTCTGTACCAATATGCCCATCATTGTAGTTGTAGGTACTTAGCATCTTATTGCTATCTTTAGATTACCGACTCTGTGATTGTGCATGAAAGGTAAAGCATTTCACACACGTGATTGGTTAGAACTACTGTCCTATTGCTGACAAAACAGTATTCAGTTCCATTTGCTGATCTTACAACTTGACCCATGACAGCTACTGTTATCGGCCGATGCTTACCCTGTTGTCCTTAATATTATATGTCAGCCGGTCATTTGTTTGTAGGATTCGATTTCTTTAGGCCTAAGGCCTAAAGCTTATTCGATCTCTATATAAAACTGATCTGCCATTGTCATGACTCAAAGACAACTAACCTTGGGGAGCCTGTCTTCATCAAGTTGTACCTGCAACATTTTAGTAGCAATAACTATAGGAATGGGGCAGTGCTTACTGTTTTCAACCTCCCAATGGAAAAAATGGAGAGAAGGTCAAAGTTATTACTATAGAAACAAGTATGTATATACATGCGACCAACTTTAATGATGAGATCCAAAACCCTAAACATGAAACATGTACATATTAGTAATTGGATGGATCAAAAGCTTTTGAAAAACATCATGTGCTTTCTAAAGGCTCAACTTTGAGGGATTGTTGAGGGCTTGGTGTTGGGACCGTGAAAAGCAAGGCGAGGGTTTTGCTTTGCTTTTCTTTTTTCTTATGTGGAAACAGTGTTTCTGAAAAGAAGATCCAAAGGCGTTTTTAATGTAAGCTGCATGGGGATAGGCTGGAAATAGTAGGAGAAGCCATTAATGCAACGGCAAAAGAAAAGATGGCAGGGAGGAGGGTGGGTTGGTGGAGTGGGGCTTGCCCTTTACTCAAACTTCTGCAATCAAAATGTTAGCTCAAATTCAATGCTTTTTTCGGTGATCTTGAATCTTGATGTTATAAATGAAATTACATTGAACGATTGCTCGCACTAACCGAGCCACCTTGGATCATCTGCCCTTTCCATTTACATTGCCATTGATAGTTCTTTGATTTCATCAATGGCAGCTAGCTTCTGTATTCTCTTTTTCGCGGTACATTATTACCGGTGTCGTCTAGATCATTACCTACTCCGACAGTATTTGCAAGAAAGAGAGGTGAAATTCGTAAAAACAAAACAGGAAGCAAGTTCTGGTCTGGATGTATAGTACAGAGATTATTACAGTACTTTTGGTGAAAAACAAGAAGAAAAAAGATGGATTGTGGAGCATAAAATTGCGAGATGAAATGGGTCCTTTGACGAGAGTGATGTGTTTCCCAGTGCAGTGCGGAACAGTCATGGTTAAGTCTTATGATTGCCTTGTGTCGGCAAAACATACCACGTGCCTTTCTAATTTCTATACTAACCAATGTAAAGGGTGCAAGCATCAACTTTAGGCTTATTATAATAAATTTGCTCTAACAAATTAGGCGATAATTATAATTTTTTTAGTGAAATATTATTTGAATTGAGTCATTATTATTAAAAAATTACATTAGATAAGTTTTTGAATATTTCTTTTTATATACTGATTGAGTTGGGTTTTTTTTTTCAATTTTATAATTTTATTTTATCACGAGTTTTTAAATAAGAACTCAATTAACATAACATCTTACTCAAAAGCTTATTTGATTATAGCCTTATTCGTTAAAGATTAATTTATATATTAAGCCTAAAATTCATGCTTATTGTATAAATTTGGGCCTAAAATTGGTAGTTTTCTGTAATTGGTATCCAAAATTTATGTCTCGAATTGATATTTAAATTTTAAATAATATTTTTAAAAATTGATACATGACCTTAAAAGTATTATTTCAATAACTAATTAAATTCATATGCGACACTAAATGAGGTTAGCACTTCAAAACACATTGACAACCTAATCGACGGTGGAACTCATATGTCAACATAGGTACCAATTTGTAAATTGTTTTCAAAGTTGTCAATTTATGATATAGAAATTTTCGCGAACTAATTTTAAAAGTATATTAAAATTAACTATCAATTTATATAATGAACTTACAATTCATTAATTTTGTTGAATCAAAAAAATGAAAAAAGACACATGCTCATAAAAGATAAAGAAAAACAAATACTTATGTACTCCTTAAGTTTTTATTTTAATCAAATGAATTTTAAATAAAAACATTACTCTGTCTCTTTGATAATAATTTATTATTTGTTTTAGTATAAATGTATCTAATTTAGTGTAGTGGTTAATGTATAATTTTATTTTAAGGTGATTTAGATTTAACTTTCTGATAAACTTTCGAGTAGTTTTAGGGGAAGGGATAATGTTATTGTTTTTAGAAAATCCAGATTTAAATTATCTATTTATATGTGCGTATCTTATCAAATGAACATATACTGTCAAAAGACCTCTAACATAAAAACATAATTTTAAAAGACACTGGTTAAAACATCATTGAACGCCCTTAATACTAGTTTAGGTAAAATTAGATTATACAAATTGTTACTTCTTCTGTCTTACAAACTGTTATATGTTGATATTTTTCTAGTAAATTCTTTTAACTAATTAATTAAAATTTGACTCAAAAAATATCAACATATGACGATTGTGAGTATATTTTATTCATATTTTGCATAATATTCAATTCCACAATATATTATTAAATTACACCGATTATTAGGATTTTGATAGCATTTTGTGTAATTGCACAAGATATTTGTGTACAATTTGATAATACTTTATATGATTTTTCTTAAAATATACCTTTTTTTTTCTTTCTAAATTTGTTCTGTAGAACTATCTCGGATTTATGTCTAATAATCATGTGATCTATCACATTCATGTTTAATAATCATAGGATCTATCCGAAAATTATAGACGTAAACAATTCCATGATAGCAAAATAAAAACCAAAGGATTATGATAAAGAAAGAAAATCAACGGAAGGAGAAAAAGGAAAGAAAGAAAGAAAAAAAAGAAGAGCAAATTGACTATGATCCGTTGTCCATAAATTTAGTATTTTACAGATCCCGATGTTTTGAATTTTCCTTTAGAGCGAGGGAGAGAAAAGGAGGGGACAATAAATTTAAAAAACATAATAGGCATATAGGTGTTTAAATTATATTTTCTTAGTTAGGTGTCTAAATTATTTTTTGAGCTAAATAGGTGTTTAACGTTTTATTCTGTGACTTATTTAAAGTTTTTTTGTTAATTCTTATTGTTAAAAGACACATGTCACCTCTTAAAAATTTCAAAATCATATTAAAATAAATAAAATTAGTAAAACAAAATAAAAATATATGCTGAAAATTTTCAAATATTCTTAAAATAGTCTCAAAATCTCTAAATTCTTAAATTCGACCACTCCCTCCGACGTTGGCTGGGTTGCCGGTGATAGAATGAAGCGTCCTCCCCTCGTCGAACAACTCACACGCCGTTCGTCGCCTCTCCTATCGTCGTTTGTCGTGAATCTTTCGAAAGAACCATCCGACTATTTCGACAATTCACACGGCGTCAGTCAATTTCTAATGACAGAGTGGTAGAAGAAATGGTCGTGATGGTCAATCAACTGATTGGTGGGCAGCGACGTGGTAATCGACGGCAGAATCAGTTCAAATCGAAATTTAGGTTTTGGGGAGTTAGGAATTTTAAAATTGGGGGCTGCTTTGTAAAATTTAGAAAACTTTGAGAATTTTTGAAAATTAAATAATTTTATTTATTTTTAATATATTTTTAAAATTTTCAGAAGATGACATGTGTCCTTTAACCGTGGGAATTAACAAAAAACTTTAAATAAATCACGAAATAAAATTTTAAATACTTATTTAACCTAAAAAATAATTTAAATATTTAACTAAAAAATATAATTTAAACACTTATTTAACGATTAAGCCGAATTATGTCCCCCATCAATGTCGACGTAAGAAATTGGACTTCTCTCTTTTGTTTGACTTACCTTGTCCGAAAATCAGGTTAAAATGACCAAAAAAAAGATAAAATATAATCACTGTCAGTCACAGACTCTCGAAGAGAAATAGAGTCAACCGACCTTTTTCGTTGGTATGTAAGGCTTCAAAGAGTCCACACATTACGTCTTAACTTCAGCTTTTCCCCCTTTTTGTTTTCTCTTTTTTTCTATTTTTTTAAAATCTCAAGCCTTTAGAAATAGTAGCAAGAGTGTGAACTGTAAAGCATGCAGATAACGAGCCAAAGATAACATGAATACATGATAATATCACACAAACTCCTTGCCAAAACTAGGGTTCGCATTTACTATCTTCTTTCAAACGCTCCAGGCTCCAGCCAACTGGTTTTAGAGTTTTTTTTTTTTTTTTTTACTTTCCCAGACCTTAAAAACTAAGAAAAAAAAGTTTTTTTTTGTTAAAGAGAGAGGGATTGAGAACGAAGGGCTAAGCAGCAATAAACAAGCACAAAAGGGGTTTCGCTTGCCTTCTTTCTCTTTCTTTCTCTCCATTCAAAATCACTTCTTTTGTAGAGAGGAAGTTGGAGACATTTGGAGTTTGTTCATCCTTTTGTCTCCTCTATCCTCTCTTTATTCCATTTTTTTTTCACTTTTCATTTGTTTGGTTTTTGTTGGACACAGTTTTTTTTTTTTTATGTATATGTTTTAGTCTGCAAATTTGGGTTTTGATGGGAGTGGGAGTGGAAGTGTAAATGAAGTGCTTGTAAATTTGTAGGGAAAAGAAAGGACCTAAATCAAAGCTGAGTTTTTTTTAGGTACTGAAAAACAAAGAAAAAGTTGCATAGAAAAAAGAACTTCCTTTGATGAGTTTTGGGGGATTTCTAGATGACAGTTCTGGTACTAATGAAGGCCTTGTGGGTGCAAGACTAGTTGCAGACATCCCTTATAGCAGCAACAACAACATGCCCACTGGTGCTTTTGCTCAGCCTCCTCGCTTTGTCTCCCCTTCACTTCCTCAGAACATGTTCAACTCCCCAGGCCTCTCTCTTGCTCTTGTAATGATAAAAACATGAACACTCTTCCCTGATGTTTTGTTTTTGAAAGAAAAATACCGATCTGGGTTGTTTTGTTTTCGTCTCCTGATGTTTTGCAGCAGCAACCTAATATAGATAATAACCAAGGAGCTGAGACCAGACTGGGTGAGAATTTTGAGGGGAGTATTGGGAGAAGAAGCAGAGAAGAGGAACATGAGAGCAGATCTGGTAGTGATAACATGGATGGTGTTTCGGGTGATGATCAAGACGCCGCCGCCGACAAACCTCCGAGGAAGAAGAGATACCACCGACACACTCCTCAGCAAATCCAAGAGCTTGAAGCGTATGATTTCATGTTCATTTTTTCTTTCTCTCCTATGGAACATCGCTTTAGCAAGTTTTACCTTTTTGATTCTTTCCTTGGTTTTGGTTTAGTCTCTTTAAGGAGTGCCCTCATCCCGATGAAAAACAGAGATTGGAGCTTAGCAAAAGGCTTTGCTTAGAAACCAGACAGGTCAAGTTCTGGTTTCAAAATCGCCGTACTCAAATGAAGGTACACGCAAGAACCAACCTTTTTTTAAAAAAAATATTTTGGGGTTACTTTTAAATGTTGAAAGTTTGATAATTTTTCAGACTCAATTAGAACGCCATGAGAACTCTTTGCTGAGGCAAGAGAACGACAAGCTTCGAGCTGAGAACATGTCTATTAGGGATGCTATGAGGAATCCGATGTGTACGAACTGTGGGGGTCCGGTAATTGTTGGTGACATATCACTTGAAGAGCAGCATCTTAGGATTGAGAACGCTCGTTTAAAAGATGAGTTAGATCGAGTTTGTGCACTCGCCGGGAAGTTTTTAGGGCGTCCGATTTCGACACCTCCAATGCCCAACTCAAGTTTGGAGCTTGCTGTTGGTAGCAATGACTTTGACGGTCTAAGCACCGTGCCCGTGACCACTACAACGCTGCCTCTGGGGCCTGATTTTGGAGGTGGGATTACAAATGCCTTGCCACCGGTGGTTACTCCTCCTAACAGACCAACAACCGGAGTCACCGGACTCGATCGATCAGTGGAAAGATTGATGTTTTTGGAACTCGCTTTGGCCGCCATGGATGAACTGGTTAAGATGGCTCAAACTGATGAACCACTTTGGATTAGGAGCTTGGAAGGTGGAAGAGAAATGTTGAACCATGAAGAGTACTTGAGAACATTCACTCCCTGCATTGGCTTGAAACCAACCGGATTTGTGAGTGAGGCTTCTAGAGAGACCGGTGTGGTGATTATCAACAGTTTGGCCCTAGTTGAAACTTTGATGGACTCGGTTAGCCAACTATATTTCACTCCATTAATTAACCAGTTTTCCACTAGAATTTAAGGATTTTGAACTCATTTTCAAAGCATTTTTCTTTTTTTCCTCCACAGAATCGTTGAGCGGAGATGTTTCCTTGTATAATTGCTAGAACATCAACTACTGATGTGATATCTAATGGCATGGGAGGAACCAGGAATGGTGCACTTCAACTGGTATATATATGTTAATTTGCTGCAAAAGTTAATTGCTTATACCATAAGTGTTATAATAAATAATTCTCCATATTTCTGCTTTGGTTTCAGATGCATGCTGAGCTCCAAGTTCTTTCTCCGTTGGTTCCAGTTCGCGAGGTCAGTTTCTTAAGGTTCTGCAAGCAACATGCAGAAGGGGTTTGGGCGGTGGTGGATGTGTCCATTGATAGCATCCGGGAAACTACTTCAGGTGTACCCACGTTTGTGAGCTGTAGGAGGCTTCCTTCTGGCTGTGTTGTCCAAGATATGCCCAATGGGTACTCCAAGGTAACTTTTTTAATACCAAATTACTCATATTTTGGGGGAAGTCCAACTTTCAAGAGGATTATCTTGTGCATATAAGAAACTTTGTTTTGTCTAGTGATTACTCAGTGCGAACCCCACACTGTCAGTTCCTGGTTCGCTTCCAATTCAATCTGAACCTTCCTAGTGTGTTAATTTATTGATTTCGATGCTTCTAATGTCAAAATATTTGTATAAATTTCAAGTTTCGACAACTGGGTTTGCTTCATCACAATAAAATAATCTCTCTGCAACACCACAAAACGAGGCTGCTCCAGCTCCCATTGGTTTTTACTCTTTTTTTTATATCAATGGAAGCCTCTATTACTACTCTTTTAGCTAGTTTTCTGAGGCTTAGAACACGTTAATTTCATAAATATATATATCCACAAAATGCATTGTAATCCGGAGTTTCTTTTTGAATAGAATATTGCATTCTTTGATGCCGCCTCGGTTTAAGCCATGCATGTAACCGCGTGTGGACCTGGTTTCCAGCCCCGGCTGATGTTTTGTTTTTGTTGGTTTTCGTTTCCTATCACGTAGAGAAAGAGCCTTTAGTCAAAATGCCATCGGCTAGCTCTTTTGTTTGTATTCGAGTATCTGTGATTTTGAGGCGACACTAGTACACATCTCGATGTCACACCGCACTCAAACTAATACATTCATTGAGCCCATTATTTCAGCCATTTTCGAGGATTTTTGCCTGTATTTTTCTATTGCACAAATTGAAATCATTTTGTCAATTACTTGTTTTAATTATTTACTGAGAAAATTGCAGGTTACATGGGTTGAACATGCTGAATATGACAAGAGTGATGTTCACCAACTCTACCGCCCATTACTGAGCTCCGGTATGGGCTTTGGTGCCCAACGGTGGGTGGCCACCCTTCAACGGCAGTGCGAATGCTTTGCTATACTTATGTCCACTGTTCCCACTAGAGGTAGCACTGGTATTAACATATAAATAATACTTTTTAATTACTATACTGTGCAATGTACAGGCATGGATGATTATTTGTTTCCTCTTTGTAGCTATAACAGCAAGTGGGAGACGAAGCATGTTAAAGCTAGCTCAACGCATGACCGATAACTTTTGTGCCGGAGTTTGTGCCTCCACGGTTCATAAATGGAACAAGTTGAGCGCCGGGAACGTGGATGAAAACGTCAGGGTTATGACTCGGAAGAGTGTCGACGACCCCGGCGAACCGTCGGGCATCGTGTTGAGCGCTGCCACATCGGTTTGGTTGCCGGTGTCGCCTCAAAGACTGTTCGATTTTCTACGTGATGAACGGTTGAGGAGTGAGTGGGACATATTGTCCAACGAGGGACCCATGCAAGAAATGGCCCACATTGCTAAAGGCCAAGATCCTGGCAACTGCGTCTCCCTCCTCCGTGCCAGTGTAAATATACCCCCTCTCTCGTTTCTTGTCATTTTCACACGCAGCGATGGTAAAAAAAATATATATATTTTTGAAGGAAATGGGTAAATAATTTATGGGGCAATTTTAAATCAGTATCTTTTTTTATTAAAAGAATAACTTTCATCTAGGATTGTTTTTAAAAATAACCTCAAATCGTCGTGAATTTACGTTTTTTTTAGGACATAAATTTAAAATTTACTTTTAACAAATCGTAAATTTCGTGTTAAATAATCTGTTAAAAAAATAAATTTATCATGTTTTTAACATAAACTTGCATCCTATTAAATGGATTGACAAATGATTGTTTTTCTAAATAATTAAATTTGAGATTTATTTTTTTAATTAATTAAAAAAATATATATTCATTTAAAATTGTCAATTTATGGTTGAGTAGTAAAATTGAAAGGACGAGACAAGTCTGGAATTTCGAAGTATCTATGATTACAGTTTATTATTGGTAAAAAGTCAAAGCACGGGACGGTTTTAAACTTTTTCCACTTGGGTGCAGACCATGAACCCGAACCAGAGCAGCATGCTGATACTGCAGGAGACTTGCATAGACGCGGCCGGGTCGCTTGTGGTTTACGCGCCTGTTGATATTCCAGCCATGCACGTGGTTATGAACGGTGGCGGTTCTGCTTACGTGGCACTCCTGCCTTCGGGTTTCGCCATCGTCCCGGACGGCCAGGGATCTCGTGGGCCTATTTCTAATGGACATGTTATCGAGAAAGGCGGTGGCAATGGAGGGTCGCCGAGAGTGGGTGGATCGCTTCTCACAGTGGCGTTCCAAATATTGGTCAACAGTTTACCCACGGCAAAGCTGACGGTAGATTCGGTGGAGACGGTCAATAATCTGATTTCGTGCACTATCCAGAAGATCAAAGTTGCCCTTCAGTGCGAAAGCTGAAAGGATAAAATCTAACGTGAATTCGATCCGATGGTTGTTTCTGTACTAAACTCTTTTTCCCTTTCCATTTTTGTTGAATTTCTCCGTGCAACTCTTTGTGTATTTAGTTACTATTTAGGTTTGATTGTAGTTAAAGACTAAAGAAAGTATGCGACTCAGTTAGTTCGGGGGTGTTGAGTCAAGAGCGAACCGCGCGTGGAGACTCCTTGCGTGGTGATGATCGGCTTAATCAAGTTGACAGCACGAGGCAAGGGTGGTGGTTCGGGTATTGACTCAGGTCGACCCTTGGAGATGGCTGAGCTAAAGTACAAAAACTTAAAAAGCGAGAAATCTTTGGAAACAGCGTCTTATTGTTGTATTAATCAAATCTGTTTTTCCAAGGTTGGGGGTTTAGACTTTTCGATTGCATGGTCCTGTCGTACTCATCATGTCATGGAACATATTTGTGTTGAGTTGTCACTTTTTTAGGGTTTTGGCTTCTGGAAACGAGAAACTAAAAGGTTGGACAACCATCCAGTTCCCAGGGCATTCATGGAGTCGAGTCTTTCTAGCAACCCAATCGGCAACCTTATTACAATTCCTACGAACAAAAGAAAAAGAACATGATGAGAACAGTGCGGCAGAAACAAGCAGGTCTCGTTCAATAGTGGTTATTTCCCAGCTGCTTTGGTCATTGAGACTAAGACGTTTAATAAGGTCGGAACAATTCGATTCAACAATCACTTTGTCATAGCCTTGTCGAAGGGCAGCAAAAACACCCAGTCTGCAGGCCATAGCTTCAGCAGCAGTAGCCGATGCCGCCAACACACATTTATTGGCTCCTCCAACAATTTCTCCGGAACAGTCTCGGAACATTGCTGCTAGCCCTGCTCGCTTAGTCACAGAATCAAATGAAGCATCTCAACAGATTTTAACACAACCTGCAACCGGCGGACTCCAAATCTCATCAGGTATTTGCAAAGGTTGCCTAATATTAGAACCGGAATCAGAGGCATAAACCCCATGAAACTCAGAAAAATCATTCCAAGCAGCAAACCAAACCTCAATTGGATTACCAAGCCTGGCCTGAAAACAAAAAGAGTTTCTTGCCTTCCATAAATGCCAACACAAAAAGGCTAAAAGGCTCATAGTGTCAAAAGAAGGATAAGTAGTAGAAGAATTCATTAAATCTTTCCACCACTTTACAAAACCTGGGAAACCTTCTTCTCTTGGGCAATAACTAAATGTAGAGGCTCTCCAAACAGCTTGAGAGAAAGGACAAAAAAAAGAAAGATATGCTCAATCGTTTCCTTGCAATTCTCACACCTTCTACATAGCGGAAGAACGTTGTTTGTCCTGCGGCTCAAATTACAAAAAGAGGCTAAAGCATCATGCCCAACTTTCCATAAGAAGGATCTAAGTTTATGTGGGACATGTAACTTCCAGATAGCTTTCCAGAAGGTCCTATCTTCCCTTAAATCATCACTTGAACTTGGATCATTTGATGGTATAGAAGATTGAAGAATAGAAAAGTAGACTGATCTTACAGAATACTTTCCACCCCTATTTAAAGGCCAAACTAATTGGTCCTCACAGTTTTGACCACCAATGGGAATATTTCGATAGCTTTTTTTTCCTCTTCCGAGAATAAAGATAACTTGGACATTCTCCATTCCCTTCTTTCAGCATTGATCAAGTGACAAACCCGAAAATCTTCCCCGTCCACTTGTTTCTCGGAATAAATGGAGAAATTTGGTAAAGAAGGAACCCATCTATCCTTCCAAATGCCAATACATTCTCCATTTCCAGCGTTCCATCGTGAGCCTTTTTTAATTGTCTCCACACCATCCATTATACTGGTTCATGCCCATGAAGGTGATTTACCAATCTTGGCTGTAAAAGCAGAGATTTAAATACCGTTCGCGGTCGCGTCGCGGTTATCGTGGTTGCGGACATAACGGAGGCTATTGCGATCATTGCGGGTGTTGCGGTCGTGATTTTTTTAAAATTTGCACAACTTATGTAAAACATAATAATAATTATTATTATTATAATAATTATAATTATAAAAAGTGTTGTGAATAAAGTAAAGAATAAGAACAAAATAGATGAACAAGAACAAGATGTAAGACAAAGAGAGAGACTTGTATTATATTCTCAAAGTAGGGTTGTATACAATGCTTTCCAAACTCTATATTTATATGTAAGACAAAGAGAGAGACTTGTATTATATTCTCAAAGTAGGGTTGTATACAATGCTTTCCAAACTCTATATTTATAGGCATAAGATGGAAACCCTAATAATAAAGTACATTAAAATCTCATTTAATATATAGATATCCACCATAAATAAAGATATTCATAACACTCCCTATTGGATATCCATGAAGATAACGTGCCTCGTTAAAACCTTACTAAGATAAAAATCCAGTGGGAAAAAAATTCTTTAGTGAAAAAAAGAGAGTACACACATCTTTGATACGCGTAACATGTTGTCTCATTAAAAATCTTACCAAGAAAACCCATTAGGATAAAACCTCGGTTAAGGGAAAAAGAGTGCAGCGCGTATTTACTCCCCTTCATGAAAATATCACATAAGATCTTTGAATATTCATAATTCAATCTTGAATACTATTTTTCTAAAAATTGTGAGGGATGAAACTTTGGAGTAATATGTTCCATGATATATCCATGATGTATCTACCTTGCATTATCTCTACACAATATAGCTTTGTATCATATCTTGTGAGAGTAAATCACACATCTTCTGAATATGTTGGGTCAATGGTCTTAGCCAAACACATTTTTTGGCTTGCCTCGTGCGTAACAATTATTTCTACAAGATTTGAGGAGGCATCGACAAATGTTTGAAGATCTAAAGGTAATGATCTTTGTATATTCATAGATATTTCTTGACCAACTAATATATGGTGATTCAAGACTAAGAAAATATATAATTATCTTTATTCACATCCAACAATCTTACAATTATTGAGATACTCAATAGATATACTTTATCCATATTGAATCTTCTTTAAGATTCTTTCAGCTTATGTCCATTCATAGACAAAAACGCATGTGTTTGATCTTTAGGTCAAGACAAAACCACATCTCAAAATTCTTTTTCTCAATACTTTCATTGAATACTTTGAAAGCTCTTCATGAGTTTCCAATTTGAAGCTCTTCAGGAGTTCTAATGATATTCAAATTATCATAATGAATCTTAATCCAAACTCCTTTATAAAATACATAAGGAAATATGATCATTCTTACAATATTTCCTCAATTAGTACTCACTAAGGCGATTATACCAAATGCGCCAAAATATAAATATTCAAGAGGCATATCTAAATAAATTTTCTCGGAAATTTCCAAATGCTTCTCGCATTTTAAATCTGTCAATGATAACTTTCCTTTTATAGGAATCCACAAAATGATTAGACGCATATAAAATATTTCATAACTGCCAAAGTAATTGCATCTACCATGAAGTAATTAAAACTCTTCATAAATCATAATTCAAGTCGTATTTACGAATACTTATTTGTGCCTCACTTGCATTACACCTTTAGGTGTTTCGACTGTTAGTCTAAATACTTCTCTTTTAGAAGTTCAAAGCGTCTTTCTACATTGGCCAATTCAATATCTATACTTTTGAATAGATTTCTATACATGATCCTCATTTTGTTCATTTACTTTTATAGAAACATTATTTGAAAAATCGTTGTCGACAACTTTTCTATTTCGGTTTCATTCTCGTAGTGACATAACTAATCGAGATCTCATCAAGATTTCAATCTTTGTTTCAGGTACCTAAAACTCTTTAAGAGTTTTATTATTAGTTATGTTTTCGATCTCTTTAGGAGCACCCGCCTCCAATATATGACCATCTCATACTATTTTCCATTTACGAGAATTTTGATTAATGAAACCAATTTTCCTGCTTCATGCATGATTTACATCTATTCGCTCTAACATGTAATTCAAATTTAGAGCATTTTAGCTGGTATATGACACTTAGTTACTCTCATTGGGTCAGCAAATATGTCTGACAGTTGACATGTAATAACATGAATTATCTTATGAACTTCTGGTTCATATACGAGGATCTAGATAACGATAATTCATTTTTTTCTTTATCTAGCTGATTATTATCTCCCCCTGATGTTGAGAAAAATCATGTCATAAATGATTCTCCAATTAATGCTTAAACATAAAATGAGACCCATGCTCAATATATATTCTCAACCATTTTTATATACCCATTTTGTGTATTGTGGTGGAGCAATTCAACTATATATCGTACATTCAAAAATTAAAAAAATGGGAAATATATGGCTTCTGACTAAAAACCAATCATAATGAGGAGTTTATTATAACTCATTGGCTTGATGCGTATAAGTGTTGCTATGTGGAAATATCATATAAGTGTTTTGTTCTCATAGTTTAGCTATCAAAGAAGAGGCATCCAATCAAAATTTTGCTAAACTGTTTTGTTCATAATCAATAGGCTTTGTAATAGTTATTGTAACTGATATAGCCTAAAATATAAACCAACAAGCTTTTGCAAGACAAATAGTCTAATTGCATAATTTGAATCCTTTTAGAATCAATCTCACAAACTTCTGGTTGTAAGTTGATAAAACAATATAGATGCATCTACTAAAATCATATAAAACTTTCCACATTTGTGGATATATGGGCCCATATTCATTCAGATATGCAAGGCATGCAATCTCATCTTTAGTACAAGAACTTTAAGTTCTTTTGGTAAGTAGGATCAACTAAATCCTTTGAGAACAAACAACACAAGAACTCCAGGTTCTTTTAGTAATTGGAATTTAACCAATTCCTTTAAGCAACACAAGAACTTCATGTCATTTAATAAGTGGAATTTAATCAATTCCTTTAAGAATAAGCACCACAAGAACTTCAGGTTCTTTTAATACAATGTGTATGTAAATCTCAATAATTTCTGCATCATTATTGATCAGGATAACCTAACCGATCATGCCAACTATATATATGTGCATATATCTCTGAATTTGTAAACTTTTTATTTACCATAACATGTGATTCAATCTCACTTGAATATGTATGGTACAAATTTTGAAATACAAGTTTATTTGAAAATTGATAATACATTGTCCACCAAAAGTTGTTCCTTTGAATAGGAATATATTTAGCTCTTTCAGAGCTTTCAATGGAAATTATTCTTTTGGTAGCAATATATAACTCTTCTAGAGCTTTCAACTGACTTTTTGGCTACCAGAACTTATATCCAGATTGACTTATTTCAAATGCCAATTGATAATATATGTTATCTATAATTCCCAAAGGATTATTTTGCGGAATCATATTGCTCTCTTAAAATTTTCACTTCTAGTGGTGACGATATCATTACCATTAGCGATAAATTATTACAATATTCGCAATGCTGCACTTTTCATAATGTGCTTTCTCTCGAGAACTTATTGCTCTTCTGGAGCATCAATATTTTCTGTACTTTGAGATATAGTACTCACATTATTCCCTTGCATTTAAATGGAAAAATATATCTTATGTTTCTGCTGAGCATAAATCGTCACCATAGATTGTATTTGACAAGTAATCATGTGAAACAAAATAAATAAATATCATAATATATATATATATATACAAACCAACATAAAACAAAAATTTAATCATCGTACGCGGCATTGTTAAACCAGTTCACAAGGTCCTTTAGAAACCTCATTTGAGACTAGTAGCCTCGCAGAACGGGATGTCTAGCGAATATATTTGGATTAAACCAACAGAAACAGATAACATATTAACTAATTAAAGAATATACTTTCGGTATTAAATTAATATATAAAGCACAAATAATTAACGCGTAAAGTAAATAAATATAAATTAAATTAAATTAAAAGATCAATAATTCTCTTCATGGTTATGAGAATAATTAGAAGATGATATATTTCTTTCAAGGGTTATAAAGAAATCAACAACGTCCAAATGAGATGGACCAATATCATCTTCTTTATTTCGCAAACAAAATTTGCTTACATTTTCTTTTCTTTATCAATCAATTATTGTTAATTTTTCAGCGTACGACAAGTACGAGACCAATAGTTTATATCGTCACATTGGTAATAAAAATAATTTCACTTCCTTATAATGATCTTTATTACTCTTGTCATCCTTATAACCTCACTACCGGTGGGAAGAAATATTCTTAAAATGACCATATTTCCCATGTCTATATTCATAGCTTCAATCGCGACCACAACTATTAATGTGATCTTTATTCTTTCCATAATATAATCTCACATTCACTTCAGAGAATGGAGTGGAGCCAGCGGGCCTTTAAAACTTTTTTTCACGATATTGTGTCTGAGGACAACATTATTTGCATGAAAAATTGAGTATGTTTTATTAACATATCATCATCATTGATAATCGCATGGAATAACATCACGCTTGCATTCACTTCAGCGAATGCCTCCTACAAAAAATTTTGGATCAAGATGAATTTTCGTAACTTGAACTTGGGAGAAGTCTATAGTCGAGTTTTTCGACATAGAAAAATTATTGCTTTCGAGCAAATATAGACTTTATAATAATATTCTTTTAGATTCAAAATCACCCTGATTTACCGCACTTTAAAATCGTTATTTAAAGAATAAAAATAAAAATAGAGTTTACCGATATTGATTTTCTTCTTGAGGACAATGGGATATAGCAAATGACCAAGACAGCTTGTCATAATCTCTTTATGTCATGTCTCTTTCCAAGCCATTTAAGGAATGCAAAACTCAAAATACGGTTAAGAATATAAACTCTCGTTTATAGAATAACGTAAATAAAAATTAATCTCAATATAACATATTGAAGAAACGTACCTCTTTAGATTTTATCTTGATTCAAACCATGATTTTTAAGCCATTGAAGCATATCATGTAAAACTTAAAACACGGTTAAAAATATCAACTTTTATCAATAGAATATCATAAACAAATATTGATGTTTAATTCTAAACTAAATAAATAGGGAAATCTCAATAAACTTACATCAATGATGTTCACACATAATTTTAATTAAGAAGTTATTGGTATGACATATTTAGTAGAAAACACCAATTGTTCATGGTTAAAATTGAATTTGAAGTAAGTGTGGACTAAACTAAATAAAATAGAAACATGAGGAACCATATGCAAGATTATCCCTTCCCATGAAAAAAATAGGCGCACATGCGCATATGTGTTTTCTTTTACTTTTAATTTAATATTTTTCTTTTTAAGTTACACTAATATGTACCAGTTATTGTTTTTGGTTCAAACATGTCAAAGGTAGATCAATAAAGATAGTAATTTAAAATTATATAATTTATACCGAACACGGTCTCTCAATCTCTGTCAATTCGTCCTTTGATTTGTGAGAAGCCACAAATTCATCTCTGTCCAATGCTCAACTATAATCAAACATGTCTCTATGATTTTTTAAAAATTAAAATTTAAAGCGAAAGACTATCAATAACTAAAAAAATAGGAAAAGTAACTTATCTTTGGTTCAACGTAGAATCAATTTTTTCGGTAATTCCTTTGGGACTCGAACGAAGAGCACCAAAATCTTTCGAGCGAACTCGTGCTGATAATGTGTTGTGAATAATGTAAAGAGCAAGAACAAAATAGATGAACAAGAACAAGATGTGAGACAAAGAGAGTGACTTGTATTATATTCTAAAAGTAAGGTTGTATACAATGCTTTCCAAGCTCTATATTTATAGGCATAAGATGAAAACCCTAATAATAAAGTACATTAAAGTCTCATTTAATATATGAATATCCCCAAAAATAAAGATATTCATAACAAAAAAAGTCATTTTTAATGATATTTAGAGTATTTTCTAAACATAAATGAACATAAATAAATTAAAATAGATTAAATAATATCTATTATAATTGTGGGATAGGAGATTAAATTCCTTACGATTTTATCAAAGACTTCTTTTCTATTGGCAAACTCAAGAATAATATATATATATATTTGTTCTAACGATCAATACCTAAATTAAAAAAATTATCAAGGTAAATATCAACAATGAGATAATTTAATTATAATTATAAAAAATCACTTTTAATGATTTTTAGAGTGTTTTCCAACACTTATAAAAGGATTTAATTGAAAGAAAATAAGACTTAGAGGCTCAATTGGAAGTTTCATTATGGATTTGAGGACTTAATTGGAAATAGAATAAAACAAAACATCTTAATTAAACTAAAAATCTACCTTAAAAGACTAAATTGTGAGCGTACTAAAACCTTTAATCCTCTCCAAAAATTCACTAAAACTTGAACCCTCGTTCTCGTCATTTACCATTTTTAATGTTGTAAGTTCATCTTCCTCACTTTCTCTCCCTCCCTTTCTCTGCAACATTCTCCTCCTCCCTATTTTCTTCTTCGGCCACCAACCATTCACCATCCGTGAAATGCACCACTCACACCATTCAACTCTTCATCCCATCCCGAACAAACTCCTATCAACCGTTTATCTTCCCCGTCGGTCGTTAACGAGTTTCGAGCCAAAAAACTTCGACAAACCATCCGTGATTGGTCTAAAAACAGGGATAGCGTCCTGTTATCATCGCGACGGACTGCTATATCGTTATATTGCGGCCGCGACGGACCGTTATCAACGTGATTTCGTTGCACACCGTTTTTTAGCTGATTACGGTTTCGGCCGACGGTGTTACCGTTAAATAACGGTTGTTATAGCGATCGCGGACCGTTTTTTGAATCCCTGGTAAAGAGATTCCCACTCTGAAAGTAAATGCCTCTCAAGATCTTTGCCTATAGAGCATCGGGATTTTGAAACAATCTCCATTATTGTTTAGCTATAAGAGCTTTATTAAAGCTGCGAAGTCTCGAAAGCCCATCCCTCCAAAATCCTTTCCCTTCACAATTTTATCCCATCTAATCCAGTGAATACCACTTCTTGGTTTAGTCGAGTTTGCCTACCAAAATCTCCCTATCAACTAATTAAGATCGTCACAAAAAGTAGAAGGAAGAAGAAAACTCTGCATAATATAGGTCGGAATTGTTGTAGCTGTAGCTTTGATTAAAATTTCCCTACCTGCTAGAGAAAGGAGTTTCCCCTTCCATACTTTTAGCTTTGCTCTAACACGGTCAAGAATGAACTGAAGAGCCTCTTTTTTCCTTCTTCCCCACATTGATGGAAGGCCAAGGTATTTATAGTTGCTCTCTATTTTAGAGACACCCAGCACAATACATAAAAGATTTTGCTGTTGAAGCTTAATGTTTGGCGAGAAAAACACAGCTGACTTTTCAAAGTTTACGGTTTGCCCAGTCGCCAAGTAAAATGAATGAATCATTTTTTTGATGTTATCACAGTTATCAAAATTTACTTTAGAAAAGATTAAGCAGTCATCCGCAAACAATAAGTGGCTAAGGATAGGACATCTTCTACTAATTTGAAAACCCGAGAAAGATCCATTCACAATTTCCTTTTCAATCAACAGGGAGAACACATTAGCAATGAGTGTAAAAAGAAAAAAATAGAAAGGGGTTCACCTTGTCGAAGCCCCATTTGGGGCTTAAAATTTCTTCCTCTTTCTCCGTTAATGATAATAGAAAGAAACGTAATTGTCACATACTCCATAATCCTTGTGATTCACCATTCGCAGAATCCCATCTTTCTCAACAACTTTTCCAAGAACAACCAATCAACTTTATCATACGCTTTTGCAAGATCAAGTTTCAATGCCATGATCCCGTTGTGCCCTTTTCTTCCTCTTTTTAATTGCATGAAAAACCTCATGAACGATAAGGATATTGTCTTGGATTTGTCGTCCACCCACAAAAGCCGACCGACCTTGTGAAATAACGTTCAGAAGATGGATCCCAAGTCTTGAAGCTAGAATTTTGGATATTATCTTATACGAAAAATTGCACAGGCTTATTGGTCTAAATTGACCAATTACCTCTGGATCATTATTTTTAGGAATGAGAACCGCATTTTTATTGTTCATATATGCACAGAGTCTCCCTGATAAAAAGGACTCATTGACCATGCCATACACATCATCTTTAATTATCTCCTAGAAAGAATGGTAGAAACTCCCAGGGAATCCATCCGATCATGGAGCCTTATAAGCTCCCAGGTTGAAAACAGCTTCTTAAATCTAATCTTCAGTAACATTTCTTCTAAGCATTTCATTTACATCCTCCAAGATACATACAAGGATAGCCCTTAAGCTACTTTTATGGTTGGATGTCGAGTGTCTTTGAAAAGTATTGGAAAAATGGCTCTGTATGAATTCTTTTATCTCGAGGTCATCTTCCGTCCAAGTGCAATCATTATTTTTGATCTTACAGATTGAGTTCTTATGTATGTTCTGCACAGTTGTTGTTGGAGTATGCCCAAAGACTAATCATAAGATGATTGTAAAAAACATACTTATTTTTATCTTGTTTATTAATATAAAGCAATTATTATTATTTCAATCTTATTATGTGTATCTATAAATAAACTAAATTATAATAAAGTCCTTAGAATAATATAGTTATTCTTGAATGTCCTTAGTCAAGAATTATTGTGGGCTTGGACAACAATAATGTATTAAGACTAATATGTAGTTGATTGATAACAAAGTGTTGTCATTGACATGGAGATGTCAAAATCAATACATAAGTATGTGTTAGGGAACAACATATTGGACTGACCCGCTATGAGCATGTTTTTTGGATTATTATATGACAATCACAACATTGCTTGTGGTGATAACTACATGTATGATCCTCAGACTTGAGATCATCATTATTTCAACATCGTGAGTGACTACACTATAAAGACTGATATTGGATGTGTCCCTCCTACATAATAGAAGTAATATCATAGGCCACTTGATTGTGTGAGACTAGAAAATGCATGACCATGCTCGAATAAATTGATATGTGATATCATAGTTATTCGTTTATAATAGTTTACTCAAGATATCAAGAAACATTAGATGGACTATACAAGTGTGACTAATCCATGACTTGTGTCCGATCTAGATATGAGGACAAAATGATAAAATACATAAAAGAAGTTGATCACGGAAAAAGGTTAAATCGAACCACAATTTCATGTAACTTAGGTAGCAATGATGTATTGCTAGATGCCACTCATTGCTTGTAATGTTAGAATTGTTCTGAATATTACTACTAACGTTTCATGAACCTAAAAGGGTCACACCCTATAATTGAAACGAACAAATATCGACTAGGTAGCATGTGTACAAACTTGTTGTACACGTAATTAGTGAGAAACCGAAATTGTTATAATTATTGTAATTATGGATAATTTCGTTTTTATATATATATGTTAATATTTGATAAGTCATTGTAATTATCAAATATTATTAAAGTATATATATATCTAAAAGAAACCTAATTAAAGTAGAATCAGATTCTACATATTTAATTATATTCGGTTAAATATATTGTATATTTAAAGAATCTGAATTTAATTAGAATTAAGTTTTTAAATGCTATATAAAGGCATAAGGTCTAACAGTTATTTATCCCTCTTTTTCGAAATCCTCTCTAAACAGTTAGAGAAGAGAAAAATTGTTTGTTTTATTCGGGTGGACTACGTACAGGCCGGAACGCTGTTGTGACGACTCGGATTCGATTTGGATTCTCCTATACTCGTTGCGGAATTCCAGATTACTTGAGGTAATGTTTTTCATCCTTTATCACCCCGATTTCGTCCCTTGTACATGGATCACTGGTGGATTACGTCAGATAATTTTTTTGCTGCGCCATGGGATGTACCGGCGTTTCCCAACAGTTGTAGCATGGGAGAACTTAGAGTTTCAGCCCCCCAACTTAAGATATTTCACCCTTGATCTTTGATGTCAATACACTTATTCTCTTTTCCATATATCATCAAGAATGGTTTTTAAATCTTGAGCTTCCTGCTTGGATTTCAATGTAAAAGGGCGTTGTTAGATTTCTGCAATTTTCTTAGATATCTCCTCAGCCGTGATCCTTTTCGAACCTTATTTTTCCTTACACCAGGTCCTTAACTTTGTTCTTGACTTTTTCAGTTTACACAACATCCTAGAACCCTTTGAGTTCTGATTCTGGTTTTCCCAAGCCTCCTTCACCACTTAATGACACTCATTTTCCAATAACCATTTATTTTCAAACTTAAAATCTCTTTTAACTCTTTTAGGCCAACCCTTTAACATAAGAATTATTGGACAGTGATTCGAGCCTATAGCCAGTTCCTTCATCTAATGGCCTTGCTTAACATTGACTTCCATACCAAGTTGAAAAGGACGCTGTTAAGCTTCTCAATAATAGCTTCTTCATCAAATATATAATTCAACGTATGGCTGATAGATTATCACAGAAAAGTCTTACTCGATAGTCTGTTGGCTGATGAAGATCTTTCATTAATTGTTTTAGCCAAGTGTTTTCTTGTGCTGCTGATTCCACTGGTTGATATTCCGCTTCGGTGCTCGATAATGATACCGTTCGTTGTCTCTTACTGCAGCACGATATTGCTCCTGATCCAAGACTGAAGATGTATCCAGTTGTAGATGGTCGTGTATCATGGTCTCCAGTATAGTCGACATCACAATATCCAGTCACCTGCCATTCTTTTTCTTTCTTGTATAGGATACCAAAATTGATGGTGCCTTTAACATACCTCAGAATACGTCTCACTGCATTAAGATGTGGCTTCTAAGGATTGCTCATGTATCAACTAGCCACACCAACTGCATAAGTAATGTCTGGTCAGCTTAAAGTAAGATAAATGAGGCTTCCAACTAGCTGTCGGTACATGGTTGTATCTTCTAAATCTTTTTCTTTATCTACTTGTAGCTTTATATTAATATCCATGAGAGTATAGATAGGCTTGCATTCAAGCATTCCATACCTCTACAGAAGATCCTTTGCATATTTTGTTGACCCAAAAATATTCATTCCTTCGTGTGCTCTACTTCTAGCCTAATAAAATGTTTGAGTTCTCCGAGTTCCTTCATATGAAATTTGATAGAAAGTTTTTCCTTGTTCATTATATTTCCTCATAATATTCTCTGTAATGATTAAGTCATCTACGTATACTAGCACTATAGCTAGTTTTCCTTGATTTTATTTCACGAATAAGCTAGAATGTAAAGGAGCAATTGTAAAACCACTTTGTATTAAGAACTCACCAATTTTTCCATACCATGCTCTTGGAGCCTACTTTAAGCCGTATAATGCCTTTTTCAATTTACAGACATACCCAGGGTGGCTTTTGCTCTCAAAGCCTCTTGGTTGCTCCATATAGATTTCTTTGTCAAGTTCTCCATGTAAGAAAGCATTCTTGACATCCATCTGCCACAACTTCCAAGATTTGTTGGCTGCCAATTCTAGTAAGACTCGAACAGTCATGATCTTTGCCACTGGGTTGAATGTTTCTTCATAATCTAGCCTGTATTGTTGAGAGAAACCTTAAGCAACAAGTCGAGCCTTATACCTTTCAATTGATCTATCAGGTCGAATCTTTACCTTGTAGACCCATTTGCAAGATATTGGCTTTACATCTTTTGGCTTTGGCACTAAATCTCATGTTTGATTTTCTTTTAGTGCCTTAATCTCTTCTTCCATAGCTTTCTTCCACTCAAGACTCTGTGTAGCTTCTTCATAATTAGATGGTTCAATCGGTATAGACTCATCTATGAAGACAGTTTTGGCATACCTTGAGTTAGGTTGCCTTTTTATTGTTGATCTTCGTAGTTCTTGTGCATGTTCGTCATCTTCTATTTGGCTTGGACGAAGCTCTTCAAATATAGGTTGGTGTGCACCTGTCTTCCAAGGACTTTTATCTTTAGAGGGTGAGCTTTCCCTTTCTCCACTTGGATCTAGTGCTAACGTTTTACCTTCTTTATTGTCTTCTGAAACCTCTTATAAGTCATAAGGTTAAGAAAACTTAATCTTCTGCGGCGACCATTATGAAGAGGCTTCATCAAACACCATATTCCTTGAAGTGTAGCGCGTGTCTGTGGTTGGATCACAATATTTCCAACCTTTTCGTGCATCATCATAGCCAAACTAAGATGCATCAAATTGCCTTTTTGTCAAATTTGCTTCTTAGACGATCTGGCACGAAGACGTAGCATACACAACCAAATACCTTGAGATGGTTTATTGTTGGCTTGATTTTCCTTAGCTTTTCATGTGGTGAATAAATCCAAACTTAGCTTGTGGTAGCCTATTAATCACATAGGCTATTGTCCTCATACACTCGGCCCAAAATTTTCTTGGAATATTCTTAGCATAACGCATACTTTGACATGTTTCAGCAAGATGATGATTCTTCTGCTCCACCATTCTATTTTGTTGTGGAGTATTAGGGTAAGTTAATTGTTGTCTGATCTTATGCTCTTGAAGATAGGTAGTGAACTCCGTACATAAATATTTTTTCCCATTATCAGCGCGTAGACACTGAATTTTCTCATTGAGTTCACTTTCTATCTTTTCCTTAAACTCTTTGAACTTTGTAAAGGTCTCTGACTTCTCCTTCATAAAGTAAACTTACACGTACCTTGAGAAGTCATCAATAAATGTCACCATGTACTTCATACCTCCAAGTGATGTTTGCTTCACTGGGCCAAAGACATTTGAGTGTATGAGCTCCAATGGTGTCTTGGACTGATGCTCTGACTTTTTAAATGGCAACTGATGAGCTTTGTCGAATTGAAATCCAGCACAAACTACATATGTTCGAATGTCTGCTTAAGGAAGTCTTCTTAAAATTTGCTTCATCATCATTACCTTCAATTTGTTGTAGCTTACATATCAAAGACGCTCATGCCAAAGATCAATCGTCTCATTCTTTCGGGCCTTGTCAACATATGTTGACTCCGTAGATAACACATAAATTGATTCTATTTTTTCTTTCATAATTGGATCGACAATCACCTTTACGTTTTGGAATATGAACACATCTTCAGGCCCAAATAGCATACAATTTCCTGTTGTTGTCAGTTGGGGCACTGACAACAAATTTTTCTTCAAGACAAAAACCAGATAGACCTTCTCGAGTTAAAGCTGTTAAGAGTCATTCCTTGGAAGTGTTGTTTTCCCAATATGAGTAATAAACAATCTTGAATTATTGGCTATTAACACCACTATTTTTTCCCATATACTCGTCCATTTCTTATAGCTTCTTCTTGTCATTGGTCACCTAGAATCAACGATCCAATCCTTATCGTAGTCAATTTTTGACTTCATGGTTGTTGCGAAAGCTGGTTATTCTATGTCTTTTTCGAACTCTTCTTCATCCTTGTAGTTTGTCTTTGAGTCTGTGGTTGCTACAAGACATGGTTCTTGCATGTCTTTTATCAAATTCTCTTCAACATAAAGTCTAGCTTCTATATCCCATTCTTCCTCGCTGATGGAAGCTTCCAACATTACCTCATTCTCCTCCACTTTTTGGTGGTCATGTTTCCTTGGAAAGTCCTTTTAGAGAATCTACATTCTCAAGCAAAATGAGCATTCTTTCCACAATTGAAGCATTCACCATTTTCCTTCTATCATCCTCTTCATTTTGTTGACGATAGTTTTTTGTTTCGTGTCGAGCTCTCATTGAAGTGTTACTTCTTTCTTTTGAATAATGCTTGCTTTCTTGTGGCCTTCTTTCATTCGTCAATTCTTGTCTACGTGACGTGCCTTTCCTCTTGCTGGTGAAAAGTGCTTCATCTTTTATGATTACGTCGCTTATCTATTTGGCTAATGCCTCCTGATTAGCCAACAGGTTCTTCAGTTCCACTAAGGATGGTTGAGTAAGCCATCTCCTCACGGCGGCAATAAATGCACTATACTTGGGTCTTAGGCCATGGATGATAATTCTCTTCATCCTTGCCTCGCTCACATTCTCCTCTAGTCCAAGTTGAGATATCTCACGATAAATAGATTTCACCTTGGTAAAATAATAGGAAATAGATAAGTTTCCTTGTGAGATGCCCGTTAGTTCATTTTCTAAGAGTTGGAGGCGTGCTTCATTCTTCTTTGAAAATAACTTTGCCAAAGTTTCTTAGGCTGCCTTTGGTGTCTTTTCATCACAAATATGCTCCAATAGGTCCTCATCGATTGTGGTCTTCAATATATATAAAGCCTTCCCAACCTTGATCTTCCATTTCCTTAAGACTTTGGCATTCTCCCTCGGTGGATAAGTTGTGTCGGTGCCTGCGACTATGTCTCACATATCCTGACCTTGTAGGTAGGACTCTATGCATGTCTCCCAATAAACGT
The DNA here is from genome assembly GCA_019671005.1 of Hibiscus mutabilis. Classification (NCBI taxonomy): domain Eukaryota; kingdom Viridiplantae; phylum Streptophyta; class Magnoliopsida; order Malvales; family Malvaceae; genus Hibiscus; species Hibiscus mutabilis. The sequence goes on along the minus strand of CM033734.1, from coordinate 3,790,842 downwards.
AGTTGTGTTCATTGAGCTTCCCAATCCCGTTGATTATGCTTCCAAAGTCTGCCATGCTGACTAACGCCCGACGTCCACTAAGCTTGGTTCTAAACCAATATCTTTACAGTCCCTGACTATATTCTGACAGAGTCTCCCCTTAGCACCTTGATGCAACGTCGATCAATGTAAGAGTCCAAGGATTACCGAAACTTTCTCTACTACTAACTGTCCTGAACGACCTGCTCTGATACCAATTGTTGGAAACCTGACGGACCCAACACACCTACTATGGAGGACTTAAGACTGACCACTACTACTACACCAACTCCCTGAGTCGGTTAGCCTTTCTATCTTCTAATTTCTTAATGCATAACTTAGGCGGCAGTGCCAACCATACACCATTTAGGCGGTATAATCGACCATATATCACCTAGGCGCAAAGACGACCATATAGTAACCAATTCAAGTGCACTAAAAAAATACATAAACTAAGGTTCAACCAGGAAACTTTTAATTACAAGAGAAAAGAACACTTCCATTAATATATAAGAGTACTAAAATACAACAAAGACGTACCTTACTCGTATATTTCATTGGACACTAATTTCTTTTTTTCTCTTACACTAGCACTCCACTCACACTACACCTCACATCACTTGCACACACCTCACTAACACATTCTCAACTTACACTCAATTCTAACAAATGCAAGGCCTATATATAGGCGCAGTAAGTCAGTGTAAGTTTGAGATATTTTACATATATATTATTATAATATATACATATATTCTAGAACTTTGGACAGAAGATGCACTTGTATGGTTGTCTCTAGAAATATGGAGAGAGGTAGGTGACTTTAACGATTTATGACGAATATAATTTGATTCATATGTAAATTGTAATAATTAATTCTAATTACAGTTCATTTTTACATTGGATTGTTCAATTTTACTTGCAATTATATAGGTATAGATATAGATAAGCTATAATTGTAACTTAAATGAATTGTTGGTAAAGCGTTTAAGAACACAAGTGTCCTTGTTGATAAGTGCGTTGGAGGTTTTACCTTTCCGACTCAATAATTGAATTTATGCCCAAAAATCTTCATTATTAATGGGAAAAGGTTTCTTGTGTAGAAAACAAGACAAAATGACGTGATTAGACATTTTTCTTTATATATTTTGGAGTAATTTAATTTATATAGGTGATGTTGAAGTTTTACATTGGCTTCGAACAAAATTATTTTTGCATGTTTCATTTTATCTTCTTCTTCTTGTTCGTAATTTTTGTTGACTTAATCGGGAGAGAAGTTTAGTAACTTTATGTTTGAAAGTTTGATGCGTAATTCAATGGCAGAACTATGTAGAGGCGGGAGAGGATTATGCCCCCAAACTTTGGAGATATTATTATTAAACCTTTTAGAATTTTATAATTTTTTAATTTGATCCTTCAAAATATATGAACAAAAATTAAAATATTAAAATTTCATATTAATATATAAAAATTAATCTAATATTCCCAGAATAAAAATTTCATATATACAACTTAAATTATCATAAATAGAAATCACAAATATATGAATTTAATCTTATTTTTCAAAAATATTAGTTTCTCTTACAAGTAAAATCTTCAAAACTAATAAAACATTGGTAAGATATAATTTATACCTACAAACAGACTTAGTTATTTTCTTGAATTTTTGTTTCAAGATTTTTTTTATTCTTATTTCTCAATCATGGATCCCTCTCCTTTTCTTTTTCTTTTTTATAATATTTTCAAATGATTTTTCTTAAAAAAAATATTAGAAGAAATCAAAATTTCATCTTCCTTCTCAATTTTTAATATTTTCATCGATTTTATATTTTAAACACTTTTAGGCTTATAATATATTCTAAATTAAAAGTAAATTTATATTAATTTACTCATCATTTTAAGAGTTTCTTCGACAAATTGAGTATCAAAATCCGCTACTATAATTTCATTATGTTTTCTGTCTAAGAAAATCTCAATAAAAATTTTGTCAGAAAAAACACATTATAAACATACATTTATTTTATGTAGTCACATATAAATAAAACATTTGGAGTTTTGAATATGTGCGAGATGAGTGACTGCACAGGATCCCAAGAAAAGAAGGTCCCAAATAAGTTAAATTTATTGGTTATAGGGGAAACCAAAGATTTCGGTTTAATAAATTACAAGAAATAAAAAATAAAAAAATAACTTTAAAGATAGTCCAGTAATATATTTTTTACTAAAATAAAAAAAAAAATTAAAAAAAATTTACTTATCTTTAAGATTATAAACTAAAGGGTCTTATTTTAATAAATTGTACATTCTCGTAAACCTTTGAACCACCTAGTAAATAAACTTTTAAGCGATGAAATTACTATTAAAATTACTTTAAATAATTAATTTCCTAAAATAAAATATCTAGTTATGTCGCTAATGATGATGGTTTTCAAAGGAGGGTAGGGCGGATGGAACCCACAAGCATGTGAAAAAGGTAAGTCCAAAAAAGCTGCTCCTCTCATAAGCCATAAAGGCCAACTGCTATTTCCTCTTTCGAGTAAACCAAATAATTTTTCCTCTATTTATATTATTTCCAAAATTTCATAATTGAATGAATTATATGATTATTTCGTATTGATTTCGTATACACGTAAAGGTCATTGATTCTCACACTTTCTGCTCATGTACGTGCATGCATGAAAGAAATAGAGTGTCCTCAAATTACATTGTACTTAATAATCTTCTGAAAGAGAAGTGATATTATGTTTCCCGGTATGATTTCCCTCCATTTTATTTCCTTGTTCAAGGCGGCTGAAACCAAACATATCCAACAGGCGACACCTGAAATTCAAACAAAAAATATGTTTAGGGAGGGGTTTAAGCTATACCTGTTGTTATACTTCTTGTCCACAAACAACTTGGGTCTGAAAAAACAGACAAAGCACAATCATATCAACTAAAACGTCCAAAACTCATATTCCTCGGTGCCAACGCGAAAGGGTTTAACGCTTAGCCTGTTGGCTGTTGCACCCATGACCCAACAAACATCAAAAAAGCTAGCAAACCAGAAGCCAAACCATACACGTCCCTTATCCTTTTTGTATCATGATCGGAAAACGCCGATTCTGTCCGGCCACTATCATGTCTGAGAAATACCCTCCAGAAACGTGGCCCCATTTCATTGGCCTTCTCCACGTATTCCTTGAGACAAAGCCAAACCCTTTGCATTTAAGGGAAGAAACGCTTTCTCCCAACAGCTTCTGCGCCTGCATTTAATGCCCCCTCCCTTGCAACTTTCAACCTAGCCCCCCCCCCCCTCTCTCATTCTCATATGATATCTAACTTGCATCGGTGGCGCGTTGGTTCTACTTGCTCAGCCGCCGTAGTGTGAGAAATGATACTTGAATTATGTTTTGGACTTGAGAAAAACAATATAATAATTTAGAGGATCAAAATCAACCCTTTAGCATTTTATATAATATACAAAAATAAGAAGCTTCAATTAATGAAACGTAAGATAGAGTACGAATTTTCGAGGAAGACTTGGTTCAATATTATGCAAATATTGATTATATATGCATGTTCATCATTAATTTAAAATTGAATATAAATAAAAACAACAACCACGAACTAAAATATAAATTATATATATATATGTAGTGCATTTTTAAAGGCTCTTCTCTGCTAATGATTTGGGACTTGGGGCAATGGGTGAACCGACTCATTGAATTTATAGTTTGTTAAACTGGACTGGCGGGCCTAACACCATGAGTTGTAGTCCAGTAAGCGATGTTCAGCCCCAACAAATCTTTTGTACACTATTGGGCTGAATTTGGGATGGACCAAATTTCTAGAGAATGTTTTTTAAATGATTTTAAAACTGTTCATCTAGCTGGATGTGGAGGCCGGCTATACCATTGTTAGTGGATGAAACTGGAAGAACGAAACCGGTATTTTTGTGTGTGTGTGTGTTTTACGTTCAGCACGATTAACTGCTCGTCTGGGTTGTAATTTGGTTGTCTTTGTCTAATCACATTTTTCAAATGAAATATTTTTCCTAAAACATTTTTGAAATGTCAGCCGAGTTTTTGAACAAACAGGTGGAGTGCGTTAGTTCAGTTTCGAGTTGAATAGAGCACGTAATAATTTTTACGTTACTTGGCGGGAACTTCCATGGGAACCGTGCTGATTCATGTCTCAGGTGTCTTTGTTTGCGCTTTGGTTCCATTTTCATCTCTTGGCTTCTTCTATTACCTTTTTGTAATTGGTTAGAGTACTAGTTTATCTTTTTATGAGCCTTTAATCTGAATTCAAAGTTTCGGGTACAGTAAATCCAAATAAACCCACCAAAATATTCAAGTTCTTACCAAATTTGATTTGAATCCTTTCTCTTAAAGCCCCGTTTTCACTTCCTTTTTTACTATCCCCTTATAATTCGCATTAAAGTCTGTGTTTTCATCATCATTACTGGATAATAATTCTTTCTCTTACAACCTTGATTTCCTCAAAGAGATTACTTTACCCTTAAAAAATGGACTCATGTAACTCTCAGCCATCATCGGATGCGGTGGACACGGCACCCCTCCTGACCCATTCGGCTCCCCTCCTCAGTAGCCGCCGCTTCCTCCGTCGTTCGCCTCCACCTTTACGTGACGCGGCAGCTAGGCTCGTCCGTGTTGCTAGCACTCGTCGCTTCATGCTCCGTGAGCCGTCTGTTCGAGTACGGGAAACTGCAGCCGAGCATCTCGAAGAGCGTCAAAGCGGTTGGGCCTATTCGAAGCCCATTATAGTCGTCGACATTCTCTTGAACCTGGCGTTTGTGGTTATCGCCGTTGCCGTTTTGGGACTCAGCCGTGAAGAAAAACCCGTCGTCCCTTTAAGGATCTGGATTTCGGGTTACGGGTCAATGTGTTTACTTCACGTGGTTTGTGTCGTTTTAGAATATAGAAGAAGAAACGAAAGCAGAGCTCCGGTTCCGGGTTTGCAACATAACGATGCTCCTGGTTCGGATCAAAATTCTCGGCCCGGGAGTGAAACAGGGGATTCCGAGGATAATGAAACAGTGGAGCACATTAATGGAGATGAAATAAGGTAACTCACTAATTTTTTCTTTTAACTTGATTCTACCTAGGGGAGAGGGTGAAACTCTAGGAAAGGAAATGCTCATCTTGAATTCGGGACCTAAAATAACTCACTAATTGAATGTTAGAGTTAATTGCATCAAATGTTTTGCATTATCTTATTTATTATTTAAAGAGATTTAATTTAAAATTTAGAGATAAAAGTATAAGGTTTAAAATTTAGATTTTTTGTTTTAGAGTTTAAGGGTGGAATTTAAGTTTGAATTTTAATTTTAAAGTGAAATTAAATATGCTATTGGACTATTGTTTTTAATGTCAATCCATTAGATTTATAAGATTTAAATTTAAGCCGTTGCCAACAAACGATTCAAGAACAAAGTATTAACATAGTGCAAAAGAGAAAGAAAAATCTGAAAACAGACATTAGAGCAGTCGAAACCTAAAGGAAGGAATGCCAAAGCCAACAAAAGAACCAATTACTTTTGGAGTATGCCGACCGTTACCATGAGAGCTCAAAGTTTAATAAACGCCTTCCCAGATTAGAAGATCGATGCCGGATCCAGAATGTTTTTTAGGGTAGACTAAAGTCAAAATATTTTTTAACATTATCTTTTAAGTAAAGAAATCGAAATAAATGACATGCAAACAACAAAATCAAACATAAAAATAATGAATTTTTGTAAATATACAGTAAATTTAAAAAATATTTAAAGAAAAAATGAGAGATTTTGTGATAGATTGATGAGAAAAATAATTAAAACTTTAAATCTGATTAAAACAAAAGAAAGTAATATAGATTTGAAGAAAGTTGAAGAGAATGAAAAAAACAAAAAAACAAATGAGAAGATAAAAAAGCTGGAAACAATGAAATAAGAGAAGAAGGCCCCGTTCGGCTGCACTTTTTTAAGTGCTTTTACCATTTAAATGTGATTTTGCACTAAAAGTACAAAAGGACAGTCAATTTTTGGCTTATATAAGTGATGTGTAAAATCACTTCACCCCAAACGCAGCAGTATATTCTCAGCTTTTGGAATTCAAAAATCACGTTTAGAGTGTAATTTTTGTTTTACCCTTAATTTCTTTATACCAACTTTATATATTTTTTGTTATCTTTCCACTTTTAATGCCTTAAATATTTTTTTTTTTTACTTTTTAATCAAGTGTTTGTATATTTATTATTTATAATTTAGGGTAGCAAAACTCGACTCGATTCGAAAAATCAAATTTTTTAACTCGACTTGAGGCTAAAAAACTCTTCTTGACTCGATTCGAAAAAAATTCAAATTAAGTTTGAGTTGTAAAATATGTCTTTTCAATAAAAACATCACTGTTCATTTTCTTTGGATAAATTGTGCACTTACGTTCATTTATTTTTACTCTATATTATCATGTCTAAAATGGACATTTTATCTTTTCAAAAGTATTTTTTGACAGCAATATCAAACACTAAAATCTTACAATTAACTTTTTAAAATCACTTTCTAACAGCACTTTTAAAAATACTTTTCAAAAGCAATGTCAAACTGGCTCGAAATGAAAGGTGAAAAGGGGAGAACGGCCGAAGCAAATGGAAAAAAAGGTAAAAAAACAAAACCCTAATATATATATGTGGCATTTTTGTAAATATATTAAATGCATATTAAAGTAATATAAAATATATCGGGTCGGGTCGGATCAGGGAATTTTCACCCTAAATCTAAACCCGTCTCGCGCCAAAACCTGACTTTTAAAAATAAAACTCGTCTCTTTCGGGTCGGGTCGAGTCAATACGCGGCGGGAACGGGTTAAATTACCGACCTTAAGATTTACGGTTTGAAAATGGAAATAAAATTTTGGAGGACTATGTTGTACCACGTGTTTGTACGGTTTATATTATTTTATATATATAAAGGAATATTGTCATATGTCTCATTAATTTTTTTTTCTAAATTTAATAAAAAATACATATAATAACAATTACAGGAAAAAAATGCGTAAACACCGGAGTAAATAATTTATACTTGTTTAAGGGTAAAACTTTGACACACAAGCCGTGTAAAATTAATTTTACACAAGCCTGTGCATTTACACTATAAAACCCCAAATCTTAAATTCCTAACCCTAACCCTAAAAACTAAACCCCACACTCTAAACCCTAAACCCTACATTCTAAACACTAACCTTAAATTTTAAACCCTACAACCTAAACCCCTAAACCTTAAACCCTAAACTAAAATCCTAACCCCTAAAACTAAAAGTCACATGTAAACTAAAGTTTTCTAGGCCTGTGTATCAAAGTTTTTTCCATTGTTTAATGTTGTACCACGTGTTCGTAAGGTTGATATCATGTTTTAAATATGTTTTACGTTAAATTTGTACTATTGTTTAATGTTTACGTTAATAATTAGATCGATAAAAGGATATAATTGATACGATAATGATAAGTAAATAATTAAATAATAAAAATGTTTAGAAAAACTATTAGTTAAAATCTGGAAGATAATTGTTTGAGGACGCTGGATGAAATCAACTCGAGGGATTAATTAGGAATAAAATCAAGATTACTTAAAGCCAACGTCTATGATTTTGTTATTTTATCACCTTTTTTATTTCTTTTTGCAGTGTTGCCAAATGCTTGGAGTCTGCAAATAGGCTGTTTTCATTTGTTTGGTTGGTCATTGGATTTTGTTGGATAATTGCTAATAGACAAGTTTTATCACTTCATTCACCTCTGCTTTACTGGTACCATTTCATTTCATCGTTTCAACTTGGATCTTCTTCTTCTTCTGGCTAACTCCTTAAATGGTGGATTCTTAACTGCGCAGGCTGAGCGTTACGTTTCTCGCATTCGACGCCGCTTTTGCAGTAATATGTTGTGTTGTTGCATGCCTTATCAGCCTTGTTCTTTGCTGCTGTCTTCCTTGCATGATAGCACTTTTGTTTTTTCTCACAGACAGGGTAGAAATGTTCACTTTCAATGCGAATTCTTATTGCATTACCATATAGATGGTTTTTACTGTAATGTTATACTTTATCCTGCCTTGTTTTGCATAATCTTCAATTGTAAAACAGGAAGGTGCAACTGATGAAGAGATTGATCGATTGCCGAAGTACAAGTTTCGCAGGACCGGTCATTCCGAAGAAGTAAATGGTGAAATACAGGAATCTCACGCAGGGATAATGGTCGAATGTAACACCGATACACCTACGGAACGGATTCTTTCACACGAGGATGCCGTAAGTCGCCTATGCTGTTTTGGTCATCCATTATTGGATATAAAGTGCAGCATTTTGACATAAAATTTGTGCTTATGGATACATAGGAATGCTGCATCTGCCTGTGTCCTTATGAAGATGGGAGCGAATTGCGGGAACTTGCATGCCACCATCACTTTCATTGCAGCTGTATCGAGAAATGGTTGCACCTCAATGCAACATGTCCGCTCTGCAAGTTTAACACTCTGAACACCAGTGACTCAAATGGTAGTGAAGAAGGGTAAAAGAAAGAAGATAGAAACCAAACCTAAACTGGAGTTTTTAACAATGTTTCTTTCTTTCTCTGCTTTGCATGTAAAATGTAAGGTATATGAGTGGTCTTATTGCCATTTAAAAACATGTTTTGCCAGAGAAATTTATGGCTTTTCCTAAAGTATCACAATTAGAACTCAGATGCACCTAATCTCATCTTAGGTAGCTACCGTTTATATATAACTCATTGGCAGATTAATTCTTATCGAATTTAATAGGAACCTATTATAGAGCAGCACCTGATTTTTTCCGTTCATTATTTTGGCAAATTTCTTAGTGTTTCTAGGAAACCGAGATTTTAAAACTAAAAAGTATGGATGGACCCGGAGGGGCAGTAGCCTACTTAAAATTTAAAATTCATATATGATTTAGAATTTTTTAAAATATTTTTTATATATTTTTTATTTTTACCTCATAAAATTTTATAAATTCATCCTTTAAAATTTTATAGAATTATCCTCTAATATAAAATCCTTTCATATGTCCCGGCGGTAAGCATGCATCATGCTCTTTCAAAGGAAGTTCACGAGAAAGAAGAGAGAAGAGTGGATATTTCAACATCGTCACTAATACTACATATATGTATTTATAAACTTTATTAACACGACGGCTTGTATTTTCTCATGGACAAATTGGTGATCGGCGGCTTGACTATGATATTTGACTTCTTTAAAATGTTGGAATTAGTCTTATTAGATTTTTTTTTTCAAACCAATTAACCACCGTTATTTTATATAGCCGGTCTATTAATTGATTAGTTTAGATCAAATACTATAAAAACTTATAGTAAAGATTACCCTCCCAACCCAAATTTAAATTTCTAAGAGATCAATTGTCATTAAATATAATCTTTAATAGTAGTTGCAACAACAAAAAAATGGGTTTAATTATGTCTAAGGTTTTTGTACTATATTAGAATTTAAAATTTAATCATTATACTATATTTTTACGAAATTGAGTTCATGAACAATTTTTTATTTTACTTTTTAATTAAATAAAGAGTTATTACATTCTGCTGTCGAGATTCGAACCTATACAAGATTATATAATATGAGCATCCTTAGCTCACTAGGCCAACTAATGAATTTCTTTATTTAAAAAAAAAGTATCATTCGAATTAAAAAAAACAATCTAATTTAAAATCATCTCAATTCAAGAAATCTAACTACACTATAAACAACACACAAAAATGTTAGCAACATAATTAGTAAAACTCATACCGGAAATTGCGAGATTATTTCAAATTGAATTAGGAAAAGAAGATCATGGGTATAAATGTAAGTTTTTTTTTGTACAATTTAATCCCTCCAAAACCAAATCTATCTAAACAAAGAATTAGAAGGATAACCACTCCAAATTGGAATCCCAGTCACCACTCCAAAATCTCTTCGTCCATCAATGGGAATTCCGAGCCCAACACCACCAGCCGAAGCCGCCTGGGAAGAACAATTGTGTAAAGGCTCTTTCAATCTCAAACAAACATTAATAATCCCATTCTTCAGCCCCTTTGGTTCCCTCAACCGATAACTCAAATACTGCAAACAAGTCTCCGGCGAATGCCCTCCGATGAAATTCGTCACCGGAATTCTCGCAACCCCCACGGTTCTCTCCCCTCCCGAAGAGCCCTTCCGATATTTGACTTGCAAGGTAATGAAGCGTGTTTGCATTGGCATGTCCATCACTAGTTTGTCGTTCCACGTAGGGTAGCTCCCGCCTTCTCTATCAATCCTCATCGCCTTGTCGTTGAAAGCGTTGATCGAAACGACGACGAATGCGTTCTTTTTCACCGTTTTGTTGTCGATCCTAAGGTCTTCTGCAGACAATATTGTGATCTCCAGAGTGCTGGATTTGGTCTCCATTGCAACGAATAAAAGAAGAAGAATAATGAAAGCAAAGCAGAATGAAAGAAGGATTCTAAGTACGTGAAGGGTTTCGATAGAAATCTGAGAGGCGACGGCCGATGAGAGGAAATGATCGTTACGAAGAAGAGTTTTATAGATACGTACACAAAGGAATTTGATAAGAAAGGCAGTGGAAAGAGAGAGGCTGGTTCACGTTAGACTTGAATATTTTACACGTAATTCAGACTATAAATATAATAAAGGTTAAAAATATGTATATATAATAAGGGTTAATTACTCAAGACATCCCCAAATAACATCCAAATTTTAAATTAATCCTTAAACTTCAAAACATTTTTAAACAAATCTTCAGAGTATCAATGTAAGTTTAGGCATTGATACTAAAGAGAAATATGGTTGATCAATTTTTTATAAGGAAAAAGGATTGTTCAGGATTAAACATGAGAATTAATGTCTATAATGACTAAAATAATGTTTATAACCGGTAAATTATAAGTTTAATCCGTGTTGATCGAATTTTAAACATTTATACAACTATCTTACAAATGGTTTGAATTTATTGTGGTAAAAAAGAAAATAGCTCCTAAACTTTATCGACATCGTCTTTAAAAAAATAGATTCAAGCAATTTATATAGGCCGTACGAAATTTGATTCACGTACTTTAAACATTATGTAGATTCAAGATATCTAAATTGTTATCTAGCCTAACGAAATGACGTAATTAATACAATATTAAAAGGTTCAATTAAAATATTTTAGTTTATGACTAATTTAAATTCTATTATAATTTAAGGATGTTTGATAAAATTACTCAACGTAATAATATAAGCATGGGGACGTGGCATGGTTGGATATAATTCAATTTCGGCATGAGCTGCGGTTTTAATATTCTGCTCGCCGTAAACTCAAAATTAAAAAAAACAACAACAACAACAATTAATTTATTATTTAATATTTTAATTTTCTAATATTTAATATGTCTAAAGACAAATCTTCTTATCCTTAGACCTTATTTAAAATTATGAAATCTGCATTTGGAGATTGAAAATTTTAAATATGTTTGAGATTTGAATAACGTATTTATAAATTTTTATCTACTAAAAATTTTGAATTTAAATAATGAATATAAAAGATAAAAAATTGTAAGTAATAAAAAATTCAATTGTATTTTCGGGATAATTAACGCCCTGATATATGGGAAATTTTCCTTATATTTCCCTTCTCCTTTTCAATTTTTTATTTAAGGTAAATCGATAAGGAAAACATGTATATATGTGTGTATATATATATATATATAGGTAAAATGACAAAAAATGCCTCCAACGTTTGAATGTTTTGTTATTTGGCCTCATATTCTTTTTTTTGGAGCAAATAACCTCTAATGTTTGCATGTTTTCTCATTTGGCCTCCTATTCTTTTTTTTTTGAAGCAAACAACCCCCAACGTTTCAATTTGATCCAAATATACCCCAGTTGGATAGAAACCGTTAGTCAACTAACCGTCAGCGACTGATGTTGACTGAACTTGCCACGTGTTGCTGATGTATCAGCATCATATTTGCCATGTGTCACCATCAGGTTCGGCCACGTGTCAACGGTTAATTTTGACGTCGGCAGCTCTTAACACGCGACAAATCCAGTCAACATCAGCCGCTGACCGTTAGTTGACTAACGGTTTCCATCCAACTGGGGCATATTTGGACCAAATTGAAACGTTGGGAGGTTGTTTGCTCAAAAAAAAGAATAGGGGGTCAAATGACAAAATATGCAAACGTTGGGGGTTGTTTGCTCCAAAAAAAAACATAAGGTGACAAATGACTAAATATACAAACGTTGGGCATCTTTTATCATTTTACCATATATATATATATAAGTATTTAAGCCGTTTTCAATTATATATTAATATGTGAGCAGACGATATGTTTAAATTGTCCTTTTGTAACGATTTACTTTTGATGAAGTCTCAGAGTGTGTTCAGTCTCTCTTTGATCGAGACATTCATGGCCCTCCTTATCATAGGCTTGCTCGTCATTAGTTTTTAATTTCGAGCTCTCTTTCGATTAAAAAAAATACGTGAAGGATCCCACGTTCTCATTTGTTTATAGTTAAAAATTGTTAGGATAACTGTGGTAAGAGAAGTAATATAAGAATCAAACTCAAATTAAAATTGATTGTGAGAAAGGAAAAAAAAACTTGGTAAGCAAAGGCTTGCGGTCAAACTTCCTTTAATAAAACTTTAGAATTATAAAATCAAAGTCAGAATTAAGATATTATAATTCTTATATTAAAATCACGGTGGTATCTTTAAAAAAAAAGGAAATTCTTTAAAAAAAAATTCACGGTGGTAACTTGGGAAGGAACTACCATTACAACATCCAATTACTTTGAAATTGATTACTCCCATTATTAATTTGATGTCGACAAGTAATGCCAAAAAATTTGGACAATTCAAGGATGAATTTCGTGTTCAACAATGGGAGCTGTCGAGCTGAGCTGGGTATTAGTTAGGAGGAAACTTGGTGAGTGGTTTCTTGTTTGAATAATGATATTGAAAATAAATTAGTGAAATAAAGTGTTTCAGAGATTAATTGTCGAACTAAAAAATAAGAATATTGTTACAGTATTAAGACAAAGTTGTTTTATCTTTCTGATGAATTTGGTAATTCGTTAATATTATGATTTTGGTGAAAAATGTGATTGTTTTTGTAATTTTAAAAAGAACATTATTGGTTATTGTAATTTTATTCTTAGATGAACAAATAATCTAGAGAGCCCGATTTCTAAGTCTTGTTACGAGTCAAATCGGCAAAGCTGTGCATCATCGATCGTGAGTGTCCGGCGGATCGTGGATGGAAAACACGGCATTACTGCTAAAACAACAGCAACTTTCCATTGACTACAAAGTCTGGTTATAACCCTCTCACACGGTGCCTCAAACCAACGTGATCCGCACTTTGATTTTTACCAATTCCGGTTTTTTTCCCTTCTTTTTATAAGTACTGCTTCTAGTGATGCCTCCGTTACCACGTGTGCTGGAAAAATGTTCACTTTTTTTTTTAGGGAAAACTATTTCACTGATTACTCAATTATTGGCCGCGACTTGTTTTGACCGCCCAACTATTTAAATAGATCTATTTTGAACCAGCCGATTAAAATCTAACGGAAAGATAACGTGGCAGTTAAAGTAAATTTTGTATAATTACACTTTTAGTCCCTTTTAATTATATATTATATTAATTTAGTCTTAATTTTAATTTAATTAAATAAAATTAATCAACTAATCAGATAACGACACATGTCACTACCTTATTGGATGAATTTATTTTAATTTATTTAATATTATATATATATTCCTCCGATCAAGTGTCACCACCGGTTAAAGGAAAATTCAAGAGAATGGAGAATATGGCCATGGTGCTTAACCACTAGGCCAACTACCCTTTCATGATATAAAATGCATCATTCTGTATATATCTTATAATGAAGTAAGAGCTAGGGAAAAAAAAGAAAAAATATTTGAGAGAAGACTCGAACATGGGTCACATGAGATATATAAAAACACGCATATCACTAAATCAAATATATTTGATTTAATTAAAATTTGAAATTATTAAATATTCGATTTTAAAAAATATTAAAGAAAATAATTTCGATTTAAAATATTCGAATGTTTTTTTCATATTTAAATTAAATCGAATATTTATTAAAATATTATATATTCGATTTAAAAAATACTTGATTTAAAAGAAAATAAATTTGATTTAAAAAATATTCGAATATTTTAAAAATTCGATTTAATATTTTTAAATCAAATATTCGAATATTTTTTAAAAATATTTGAATACTTTTTAAAATCAAAATTCGTTTCATTTAAATCGAATACTTTTTAAATCTAATATTTGATGTGCGTATTTTTTATATATCTCATGTGACACATGTTCGAGTCTCTTCTCAAACATTTTTTCTTCTTTTTTCCTAGAACTTACTTCATTATAAGATATATATAGAATGATGCATTTTGTATCACAAAAGAGTAGTTAGCCCAGTGGTTAAGCCTGGGCTTTTCTCCCAAGAGGTCAAGGGTTAAAACCATCTATGGCCATATTCCCCTTCTCTTGAAGTTTATTTCACCACTTGATTGGAGAAAAATAAATTCATCCAGTGGGGTGACATGTGTTCTTATTTGATTAAATTAAAATTAGGACTAAATTGATATAATATATAATTAAAAGAGATTAAAAGTGTAATTATATAAATTTTACTTTAACTGTCACGTCACCTTTCCGTTAGATTTTAACGGCCGGTAGTCAAAATAGGTCTATTTAAATAATTTGGTGGTCAAATTTTGATTTTTTTTAGTTGGGTGGTCAAAATAGGTCGCGGCCAATAGTTGGGTGGTTACTAGGATAGTTTTCCCTTTTTTTTTATAGATATCCAACTTATTTACAAGTTAATACGGATTAAATTTTGCATTAGTTCAATATAAGAGCGATTGTTTCAATTAATTTTTTTTATTTATAATACTAGAATTTAAACACCTAATATTATTTAAAGATCTAACGTCTCATCCTATTAAATGAACCGGTTGCTTAGCGTTTAAATTGAACTTAGTGTATGTTTCATGGTGTTTAGACCAGGGAACAACGACCAAGACTCCAGGCTGACCATGTCAACTCAACTGTGTCTTTGGATAAACTGAAATTTTCGGTGAATCTTGGCCATCTATATAGCCAACAAGCTGGGCTTAAAAATAGACTAAAAAGACTTTATTTTTTAAGCCGTTGGATTAAACTAAATTAATAATAAACGTTGGATGAAAAAAAAAATAAAAAAAAAAATAACTGATTGCCATAGGGTAAAAAAGAATTAAACCCCATAAGGGAGCGGGAAATTGAAGCAAAGAGGTTATAGGAGATTTGGGAAAACGTAAACCTTAGATAAAGAGGTTACAAGCGATAGTCGAAGGGGAAAGAGTGGTAGTTTGTGACAGATGTGAGCAAAGATTTCATCTTTCATGCTCTAAGTTTTACAGGTCGTTTCCTTTTTCCTTTCCTTTGTGACGAATTTATGCTATAAAATAACAGTCTTTTTTTGCCTTCATTATTTTTCCCAGCAGTAAGAAAGCACTTCGGCTTTGATTCTTTTTCATGCTTGGTGGAGAAATAACAAAAGATAAAAAGAGATTTGTAGAATCGTAGCAATTGAAATATTTTTGTTTATGTAGGCTTTGGGTTGATTTTTAAGGTGGGTTTTGCTTGAATTTTGAAATGAGAGAGTTGAAGAACAATGAAGAGAGATTTTATGGGTTTGAATTCAAAAGAAGAGGTTAACACTGATTGGTACAAACAAATAGGTACATATGTTCTTCTTTTCTCTTTTATTTTCTTGGTAATTCTTTAAAATTGAGTTCTTTTATTTTCTGTTGGGGTTCTAAAATCTGAGTTATTGTTGAATTTTGAGTTGAATTTTGACATCTTAGTGAAAAAATAGAAGGGATTAAGTGAATTGTGTTTTTTTTTTCCTTTTATGTTTTAGTTAAATGAATGATATTTGTTAGTAGAAGTGTTTGTTTAATTCAATTTATTTATTTCTTAGTTTGAATCATGTTAGCAATTACATGGAAAAAAGAAGAAAGGTTTTGTTACTGGTGATTCTTCATACATAGTTATGTCAGTTTATTTAGTTATGAGAATTCTGCATGTTTCCTAATTATGTCATTTTTATTTGAGATTTTTTAAGTTTTACTAAAAGCTCAGAAATACAATGGCCCTTTTCAAGCAAGGTTTCTCCTGTTCCGCAACTGATGAACTTTAATTTTGTTCTAGGGATAAAACTAAACATGTTGGATATGATCCAAAAGTACCTCCCATGTTCATTCCTACCTCAACAATGGATGCTACTGAACTTCAGGTTTGGCACTATCCTCTTGATTTCACTGTTTTAGATTAGGCTTCTCGATTACGGTTTCAGTCAAGTCTTTAGGCATCTTTTCGTTATGCAAATAGAGATGCACATTGATTTACATGGTTTTTTGTTGGAAAGCTTTTCTATTTTGTCGGTTTGCTATGTCTTGAACTGATATTGTTTTTGCTTTCCCCTTTGGCTTTTGCTATCTAGAAATCATTCAACCACAATAGGATAGGTGGGAGTGGGGGTCATTTTTCATTGATACCTTTCTACGTTCAACACGATGGTAAGATGTTTCTGGCCTCAAACCATGGGCCGTTTACAAGGAATCATTATGCTACCACCAGTCAAAATTTGCCCGTTAATTGCATGAGACCACAATTGCTTGGAGGGATTTCGGTGACGACTCCACACACGATTCTTTCCACACTTAGTATTGCTATTATCTTATCGTTTTTGTGTTCCTTGTTTAAATATTATTTTCCTTACAATTCTAAATTGTATTGTTGCTTTATTTTTAGTTGATTTTGATTATGCAAAGATGTATCATTTTTTTTGTATTGTTGTAGCTTTAGGGTAGTGATTATGTTGGAATTGCGATGTTAGCCGACGCCACAACTTTCACATGTAGTTTAGTTCACACGATTGCAACTTAGAAAGTGCTATCAATAGATTGTGTTTTCTCTTTCATTCAATGCTTTCTTGCTCATAAATTTCTGTATAAAAATTAGAATGTTAAACCAAAGCTTATTGCAATATTGTATCCCAATTGTGAACCTAAGAAATAGTTTTTTGCCACGAAGTGCGGCTACAGATGAACTCAAATTTGAGATAAAGAGAGCTTATCACAGAAAAGCGTAGAATCATCCCAAAGAGGGAATAAGAGCTCTTTAGAAGGATGTTACTCTGCTACAGTTAGAGTTGTTGCCTTGACTTCTTCGCAGCTCGCAACATATGACAAATTCAAGTAGGTTAATATCTAAGTATGCCATTTTTTTAGTTTGATTTGGATATCAACAAAGTAATTTTTAAAGTTTTGGATGCCTTGTTTGATGTTTAATTTATCATGATGTTGGTGTGTCAGTTGTTGCTATTCTTTTTTCTCTGCATTTTTCACTTTTAAAATTTTAATAAAGCAGATATTGGTGAAATTAACTTCTCTTGAAGAAGGAATTTACATGCATCTCGCCCATGATACCTTTCATGCTTTTTTTCTTGGCCTTTTGTATCACGTTAATTGAAAGGAACGTATATTTGATATTAACAAGATACTTCAGCTTGTTAAGTTAATATGTTATAAATGAAATTGAAAATTATAGCAAACAAGAAGCATTCAAAAATACAAAGTAATTTTAAATGAAGCTATTTTTTTATTAGAGAACAAAGAAGAAAAATTTACAATTAATAATTTAACTATCAATTTAATATTTAGAATGTGTCATTTATGGTAACGAAATATTTTCTTTCTAACACTATTTGTTCTTGTTTAATACATGCTTCATGTGCTATGAAAGTTGTGTACTCAATGCTATATCTCCTACTCACTTATTTGCTAGTGAGTAAGTCCTATCCTTTTATGATTTTTGTCATTGTTTTCTTATTTGACTCACATTGTTTGTATAACTTTATTTATTTAGTTGTTTTAAATTTTAAAGAACTATCGAAATATAATTTTTTTATATATAATCATTGATCAACATATGTCTTAGTTTCAGACAACACATGCCTGCTTACAATTCTTTTGTGCGCAACGGATAATGTGCCTCTTGATATATATGAATATCTTGTATAATAGATTTGGTTCTCAAAAAGTTCCTAGAGTTGTAACACATGCAGTTAAAGCGGCATTTTAAAGATATAGTTCATCATCGTATGTGAACTAGAGATAGAAGTTTTGATGAGGTAGATTTGGATTCTCCACTAAATCTGTGCAAGATGATAAACGTAGCACTGGATCTGTACAAACTAATGTAACTTGTTAAATTTATCTTTTCTTATTCGTATGTGTATCATTTCCTATCTTTTCTTATTTGTAAGTGGCTTATATTCTTGCTTCTCATTGTTCTGTTGTGTTAGTGAAATGTAAGTATTCTAGATTGAGTGTAAATCGGAAGCTTTTCAGGAGAAATGATGGGACTTATAAAATTCTCATGATGAGTTCTATCATGTCGAGTTGTTCACCGACATCCACTAAATTTCATATTAGTTGTTCAAAATAGATTCTCTTTATTCGAGAGTCTAACGAAAATTATGCCCCGAGCGTAGGGGCGTAAATTTCTTTCGTACAAAGAAATATTCTTTTAAATATTTTAAAAGATCGCAAGCTTTAAATTGAATTCGAATTCATAATTTCCATCGTTAAAACAATTCGTAATCAACTAGGTACCAATTTTTGAGCATTGTGGGGATGCTCACCCTTCCCCACAACTAACCGACTCCCGAACTTATTTTTCTGGTTTCACAAAAAAACATGTTTATTAAAATAATTGGGTTTTCAGGTGATTCAATCTCACCTAAATGAAAAGGTGATTCAATCTCACCCATTCAAACCGTTAAAACCAATTTTTGTAATAAAAAACGCCAATCTCTCGTCTCGGGACCGTTATTACACCTATGAACTGGTGTTCTAAGTCGAATAGTAAAGAATTCGATGACTCGAATTCAAGATGAATATTGAGTATAAGTAATTATATACCTAAACAAATTATATAATTCATTTACCTTTGTTTGATTTAAGACCGGGAAATCAAAAGAGGAGAATAGCAAATTCAGTAAATAATTTATCTTTGCTTTAGCATCAAAATCTTTCTTGTACCCTTTTATGCTGCCTGATACCTTAAAAGAAAAAAGAATTATCTGCAGAAGATATTCTAGTTAATATTACTGAATGAATCCTTCACAATTCCATCGAATGCATATTCCGGGCGTTTCTCTACAGACTTTATGGAAGCTGTGGTTTCGAGTTTGGAAGACTTTGGAGGAGATAGACAGAGTTTCTTTGCATTGTCATTGCCAGTTTGTGTTCTAGTTTGAGAACTTCTTTTCCTAATGATTGATGGTATGTTTTTAAAACTCTTGGCTGCACTTCTCAATATTGATTCCGGACTAGATGCACTTCGGATGTAAGTATCCGTATCGGGAAATTTACCGATCGTCAGGTAAGTATTAAAATCCTTCAATTGAAGTGACTTGTACCTTAAGAAACCAACTCTGAATTCCATATCTTCAGTGTTACCACCACTTCTGTTATATGATCTACAACAATAATTAGACCCGTCAACGACGTATGCCGGAAGAGCACTCTTCCTATCACAAGCAGCAGAAATGGGTGCATTTACTTGTTGAGATGGTCCTGCCAGCCTGCTCTCTGGCAAGCATTGCTCAGTTCTTGCATGTAAAAATGGGAAGTTCACATGATTCCCACAAGTGACATTACAGTTTCCGGGTTCTGCAGCATTACCAGAATGCACTCGGTGGTTTTCAGTACTCAGATCATGTGCATCTTTGTTTAAAGAAGATGGTTTCATTGGACCATGATTAACATTTTGTTCAAGAAATTTGCCTACCCCGAATGACATGCACTCGGCTTCTCCGCCATGATTGCCTATGTTAATTCGAGAAGCTGCCAGTAGCTCTACTTTCTTCCTCACTGAGCAGTTCCAGTGATTCTTTATTGAATTTTCTGTCCTGTAATGTTAAAAACAAGGCAATTGTTTGATTTTTTTTATCTTCAGATATCCATTGGATAGTTTGCCGGAGTCCGGACATACCTTCCAGGAAGAAGCTTCGCTATCTCGGCCCACCGGTTCCCATTCGTTCCATGTGCCCTGAGCAGAATCAACTCTTCCTCTTCTGTCCAAGCAGTTTTCTTTATATCTGGATTCAAGTGATTGCACCACCTGAATAAACACTTACACTTTAATAGCTCTACATTATAAAATGTCTATGAAAACAACACCAATTAGAGATTAGGCACCTTTCCCGACATTGCTTGCCAATGCGGCCTGGCAAGTGTTTAGCTATTTCAGACCACTTCTTCTTCCCTTGCTTCCCTACAAGCTCAAAGATACGATCATCTTCCTGAGAGACCAAAAACACAAAAGAATGAAGGCTCGTATTCGATACATAAAAAGGCAAAGAACAACATCATTCGATAAACACACCTCCTTGCTCCAAGGTCCTTTAACAAGATCGGGATTAAGAACCTTCTGCCACCGATGTAAGCACTGAACATCTGTTCGATGAGGAACAGACTCGGCTGCAATAAGCAAAACATGTCAACTATCGATGTTTCAACACGACACAACAAGAGATTATGATCCGCCACACTTCATTCCAATTCCTTCAATGGAAGTAAATTATTCAAAACTCTAGAATCATTAACATAAACCAACAGCTAAAAATCATTCAAACACCAACATACAAATACCTATCTTCTTCCAATTTTTGCCATTGAACTTTTGGACAGCAATGGTCAACATGTTGTCCTGTTTAAAAAGGGAAAGAAGAAAACTAAATAATATAAGCAATGATGTATTTAAAAGAACTTTGTAAGCTACTAACATAGTTTGAGGCTGGTAAGCAGGTTTCACGTTTGAGGCTTTGTGTGTAGAAAATCTTCGGAACTGAACAAAATCATGAGAAACTGAGAGGGTAAAAAAAAAAAACTTGTAAGCTACCAAATACTGACCTCCTCCTCTGTCCAGCCTCCCTTAGTAGATCGTCTTGTGGGACCTGAGATTCTCCTAAATAAACAGTAGAATTCTAATTTAATATTATACTTTATGAAAGGAAAAAAGAACAGTTCAGATTCATAATTGGCATAAAAATAACTTGAAAGATTACCCTTGAAGAGAGACCGTCTTTCGAACAGCATTGTCAGTTGTATCATCAACGGTCGGAGTATTATCAGTATCACCATCCTGCTTGACTTGTTTCATGCTCTAAAACTACAACAATACCGTTTAGGTTTTTTAATCCAACTGTATTTTTAATGGTCAAAAGGTTTTTGTTTTTCAAGGAGAAAGAATATCTAACAGTTGGTTTTCTGTCTCCTTCAAAAGTGTTTTCTTTTTCTTTTTGAAAAAATAATTTATTAATAATAGGAAGTTGAAATTCAATGAAATACATTTTAAAAATAAACGGATAAATAAATACAAGGATAAGAAGTAGGGTCCTAAAAGCTATCTTTCTGTTTAATCTGAAATTTTAGCAGGAAAATGATTGAAAAATGTCATGTTCATCTATACTATGCTATCTTTCCTGTTTGATTGAATCGATTTAATTCTATATATTTTAATAATGACATCTCTATTTAAAAAATTTAATCATTACGAATTTCCTATGAATCACGTAACATGCTTATACGAAAACAATATTAAAAATATATGTATAAAAAATAAGCTTGGCTTGTTGTACTTGTACGGGTTGAGGGTTTCAATTTGAGAATTCAGGTTTTAATTTAGGAGTTAAGATTTTAATTTGAGAATTAGGGTTTTAATTTGAGAGTTTGAAAATGATTATAGTTAGTATTTGATCAAATTATTTGAAAATAAAGATTAAAAAATATAATATATATATATAATAATTTAATTAAAATTTTATTTTAAATAATTATTAATTATATTTTGAGTTTTTGAGATTTTTAATCTTTATTAATAAATTTAATGGTGTTCAGCGTTAGTGGTATTCAATGGTGTTCGACGCACGTGGTAGACTCATCCTTAAGATTATGGTTTTAGATTTTAGTTTGAAAATAGTTATGTTCGTATAAAAAAATTACACTGAAAACGTATTAAATATTCACCTTAGTAAGAAGTAAGAATAACAATTGTAACAAAATTGGATTAAAAATCAAGTCCGACATAAATAATAATAATTTGGACATAATTTATTGTCAGTATTTTGGTGTTGGACATAAATAAAAACATAAAAAAGACAGAAATTTTTTGTTCGCGTCAATAAAACAGTGAGAAAAATTATTAATACATATAATATAAAATTATTTGTAGAAGATATAAAGAGAGAAAATACGAATTTTGTTCGGTCTATGGGTGTTTTAGAAATCCTACTCGCCCTGATGTTGTAGTTTTTTTTCCCATTACAAAACTCAATGCCCGTGCTTGTTCATTGTTGATGGAATATCTAGGTTAAGATCTCGAGCAAAACGACAAAGCAACTCCATGCTCCCATTTTCTCACCTGCAGAAACGTCCTAAAAGAGCGCGACAAGTTGGCCAATTGAACACTTACACGCATCTCTCTAATTCTTTACAGAACAAATGACCAAATACATAAAGAAATGAAAAATATTCCAAGTGTACTTAAAAAAAGAGGTTGGGAAACGAATCCAAAGTCAACCAAACCATAACAACTTTCAAGTTCATCATTTTCTCAGAGTTTCCAGTTCCAATACCAATGGCAGATCAGTCGACAAAGAGGTACACTTATATTTAATGTTGCAGCTGAGCTTAAATAACCTAATCTCCATTGTTTGACTTCCTTTCCCCAGGTATGCAGTGGTTACGGGTGCGAACCGGGGCATAGGATTTGAACTATGCAGACAATTGGCTACTAAGGGCATTACGGTGGTGCTAACTGCTAGAGATGAAACAAAGGGTCTCGAAGCCGTCGAGAAACTCAAACAGTTTGGTCTGTCTGAAACCGTAGTTTTTCATCAACTGGATGTGACACTCCCTGCAAGTGCTTCTAGTTTGGCAGATTTCATAAAGACCAAATTTGGAAGGCTTGATATCTTGGTAAATTATTTGTACCTTCATTTTTCAATGGATTCTGGAAAATCGATTGAATTAATTCGAAATGACTAGCAAATTTTATATAGGTGAATAATGCTGGAAAAGCGGGATTTACAGCAGATGAGGATGTTGTAAAAGCTGCTGTTCTTAACAAGGTAATCTTTACTATGATTTCATTGGCCATCATTCTGGGAAAATCATGTGTTGCATCAAACAAAACATGATGTTTCTCGTTTCTTGTCCCTTGATCCAGAGTTTTTCGGCAATCAATTGGAGTGAAATGTTGATCGAAACAAACGAGTCATCCGAAGAATGCCTCAAAACAAACTACTATGGAGTCAAAACAATGTGCGAAACACTCCTCCCCCTTCTCCAGTTATCCGATTCGCCAAGAATTATAAACATCTCTGCTTCAATGGGACAGCTAAAGGTAAATGCCATAATCATTACAGTTTTGATTAGTGTTTTGAACCGAGACCGACGATCGACGAACCTGTTGTGTTTCAGAATATATCAAATGAAGGGACTAAAGCAGTCCTGGGGGATGCTGAGAACCTTACAGAAGACAAAGTGGATCAAGCGGTGAAGATATTTGCGAATGACTTCAGGGAAGGTTCATTAGAAGGCAAAGGTTGGCCTACTTTTTTGGCAACATATTCGATATCGAAAGCGGCCATGAATGCGTATGCAAGGGTATTGGCTAAGAAACACCCCGGTTTCCAAATCAACTGTGTTTGCCCTGGGACTGTCAAAACAGACATAAACTACAATACGGGTATCTTGACTGTTGAAGAGGGCGCGGAGAGTGGCGTGAGGCTGGCTTTGTTGCCTAATAATGGCCCTACTGGCCACTTCTTTGTTAGGATGGAACAGTCGGAGTTTTAATCATATTGACCTTATCAAAATGTATGGTCTTTACCTTGTTTAATAAATATCTATGACTCTCGATCTAATAAAAGGTATTGCCAAAACATTGAGTCGAATTTTATTAAGATGTTATGGTATTGTCAAAACGTAATATCTGTTCATAGATATTTTTAACAGTTTAATAATGCGGATATACTATTTTGACAAAACGATTTATGAACATCTATTTTTAATAAAATTGATTTGATTTTATTATTTTTATTACTTTAGAGGCTAAACGAATCCATTTATCAGTGGAGGGACTAATTTAAATAGGTCATTATAATTAAGGGGCTTACTAGGCACTTTCACCCTTAAATAGTGATTGGTGGGAAATTTCCCTTCAGATGGAAACAAAAACTATTCGCCTTCCTCACTGTTGTCTTCTTCATCAAAAACCCATTAGTTGCCAAATTTGGTTGCTTCCTTCACCTTAAGCATACACGACACTTATTAGTACATTTGGTTATTACTATGTAACTTATTAAAAATCCTCTAAATCTAATTAAAAAAATGTATACACGATAATAATACAAAATTTACAAAAAAAAGCCCGTAAAACGTTATATTCATTAGACCAAACTAGTTAACACGTCATCATTAGTAAAAATATGTATTTTTTGAATAGTCTAAAGGTAATTATAAAGTAGTATTTGTTTATATGTATTCTTAACTCTTTAACAATATGCATGCACCTTGTAGACAAAACGATTTCACAATGCATATATTATTATTATTTTTATTTTTATTTTCAGGTCCATTTTATAATTTATACTTTATTATTTATAATAATTTTTTTTAATAATATTATATTCAATATTTTGAAATTTGTAACGTATCTTATTAATACGTTTACCACTTATTGATAAAAATATAAATATTTGTTATTATACAAAATAATAATTAAAATTATATAAAACATTATATAATATAATTTAAAATATGATTACATAATTTACTTTTTATAAAATATTAAAAAATGTCTGAAATCAAACTTAGCTTAATATTAATAATATTAAAATAAAATCTTTTATCATTACACTGTAGATTTACCAATCAATAAATATTTTGAGTTACTATTATTTTAGTCGTTTACCATTAGCTAATTATATAGTGAAATATGACATGTTTTTTTAGAAGATTCGAATTCAAATAAATTTATTTAAAAGATTACATACATTTCTATTAAGTTTTAAAATTGAACCGATATTATTATGAGAATAAAAACTATAGATGAAAGTCAAATTATGTATAGAAAAGGTACACGTGGCCGAACCTAATTCGTGTTCTAACGTGCAAGAGCCTGATTTGTGTTCTGACGTGGAGGAGAATGGTTCGTGTTCCAAACTCCAATAAATCTAAAGATATGGAGTAATACAGAGACTATAAAAATTTTGTGAACGACCTTGCTATTTTGTAACCTGTAAAAGTGGACTTCTCTTTGACAGTAAGTAATCTAATACGCCAGATCTCATCTAAAGGGAAAACTCACACTCCCTCAACACTTGCTATTTAATCCCCTGAGTTCCGCCATTAAAGCTCCGCCTTTAACTTCATTTCCTCTACTTTTCCCATTACACTCATACACTCCCTCAACCCATTTTTCCAAACTTCATCAAAGATTCAAAGGCCACAGCTTTCATATCATCTCACCTCTAAATTTCCACCCATTATCTCCAAGCTTTCATCTTTTGATTTTGGTTTGATTTTTTTTACTAAAAGCATTGAAATTTTGGTAGCGGAAGCGAGATAGATAGACTTCAATGGCTCTAAGGAAACCTGGTTTGATTGCTCTGTTTGATGTTGATGGAACTCTTACAGCTCCAAGAAAGGTATGCAAATTCTGGGTGTTTTGAATTTCTGTGAAACTGACATTCATTTTAATGTATTTTTCATTGAAATGGTATAGACGGCTACCCCTGGAATGCTGGAGTTCATGAAGGAACTTAGAAAGGTATTTGTTTTTTATGATGACATTTTTGGTTCTATTTTGTTAAATCTGTCCAAAAGTTTGTCAAATTTTGTTTAGAGAACTTACTCCCTTTTACTTTTAATTGAAGGTTGTTACTATTGGAGTAGTGGGTGGATCTGACCTTATTAAGATATCTGAGCAACTTGGGAAATCAGGTTTGGTTCAATTAGCTTTTCACATGTTGTTTTCATTGTTCCTTTAATGTCTATGATTGATTGTTAACCATAGTTCGCATTTTCTGAAAATTGCAGTCATTAATGACTATGATTATGTGTTTTCTGAAAATGGGCTTGTTGCTCATAAAGATGGGAAACTCATTGGCACCCAGGTATTATTACTCATAGGCATAGCTTGCATTTTCTATTTGTCCAACACCATGTTTTCTTTAACTCGGTCTCGGTCCCCTTTTTCCAGAGCTTGAAGTCATTTCTTGGAGAAGAGAAGCTGAAGGTTGGATTCTTTTTCCCTCTTAGATATGATGGCTCTTCCATTTGACTTCTAAAATACATTGCATTAAGGAAAAGCTTCATTTATAGTTTCGCTACGACTCCATTGATGTTCGTTTGCTGCTTGTGACGATGTCGGACTAACTACTATTTCGAGAATCTCTTTGATCTTAATACTCTTGTGTATCTCAAGTAAAATATCTAATTTGAACATATTTCAAGTGGTGGTTGAATGGTAGGCAGGAATAGTTTACGTGCTGAGAACTTGATGGTGTATGCTGTTTGTTCATTGATTGCATGTGATTGTGCAGGAATTTATAAACTTCACGCTGCATTATATTGCTGACTTGGATATCCCAATAAAAAGGTAAGAAACGTTGAAGAATGGAGTTCATACTTTATAGTCTAGCACAACTCTATTTATTCTTGTGATCGTTCGAGATGAATAACTCAACCACTTTATCGGTTTTCTTCTGTTTAGGGGGACATTCATAGAATTCCGAAGTGGGATGCTCAACGTATCTCCAATCGGAAGAAACTGCAGCCAAGAAGAAAGGGATGAATTCGAGAAGTATGACAAGGTATAAAACATTACAAACCTTTACTTTTTGCTATCTAAAAGGTATGGAAATCACTACTTTTAGTTGCATATGCTTAAACAGATCTAAATAAATGAGTTTTCAGGTTCACAATATTCGCCCGAAAATGGTTTCTGTGCTTCGAGAAAAATTTGTTCACCTTAACTTGACGTTCTCCATTGGAGGGCAAATAAGCTTCGATGTAAGTAATGGACACGGTTTGTGATTAAAAGTTTTAACATACCAAGAACGTGGAAAGGATTCATCGGTTATTTATTGCTCCGTTTTGCTCGTAATAGGTCTTCCCCCAGGGCTGGGACAAAACATACTGCTTGAGATATCTTGAAGATTTTACAGAAATTCACTTCTTTGGGGACAAAACTTACAAGGTTGGTTCCAGTTCACATCTTCGGTCCTCCATTCCATATGATTCATAAATCATTTCCGCCATTACCTTTAGATAACATTAACGGCCGTGCCTGGATATTTTATGATCAGGGAGGGAATGATCATGAAATTTATGAATCAGATCGAACAGTGGGACACACAGGTGAGTTGCTATCTCAAACTCGAACTGTTTGCACACAGATCTTCAATGTCCAGTGGTTTCAGAATGCAATGATTTAATATCGGTCGACAATGCATATGTTGTTGACAGCATGATTAACAATATATTTATTATGGTCATGCAGTTACGAGTCCTGATGATACAGTGCAGCAGTGCAAAGCTCTCTTCCTAAGCAACCCTTGAACAACACCATTTCTCTTCTCGATGTTATCAATTTGTCACGTACTTTATGAGAGAATAAGTGCCAGACCGGTGCTGGCTCAAGTATGCAGTTTTATACGTAGTTGTCAAATTGGTTATAATTTGCCTATTCAGAACTTGCATAAAGTATTGTATTACGATTATTATTTTTATATAACTTGGGGAAATCAAATTCACGTTTGGACCTTTACATATTGGGGTTGCAGCAATTTATATCTTTTAGTGTGTGTATATATATAATAGATAGGATCAAGTTATACCAGTATAAGTGTTTTTAGCTTTTATACGTTTTTGGATCTTCGGACGGGTGAAATGAATAATAAAATTAACAGTGAGTTATGTAAAGATTATCACTTGAAAAAAACTAAAGTGTAAATCTCAACCATCTATTTCACCCATTCACTTACACTCGATGTAAAATTAAAATTTTTACACGTTTTATGGATCGTTGGATGGAAAAAAATAGATAGCTAAAGTTAATTTTTTTTTAAGTGATAATCTTCACATAACTCATTGTTAATCTCAACCATCCTTTTCACTCATCCAACGATTCAAAAAACGTGTAAAAGTTAAAAAAATTTACACTTTGTAACTGGATTTTATCTATCTATCTATATATATACACACATTAAAGACAATGAAGCGACAGAGTAAATGTATTCATGTATGATAACATCGTAAATGTTTGATAAGTTGGTCAAGAATAGGAAGTAGTGCATAAATTAGAATATAGAATATAGAAAGTATGTGCAACAAATGGCCTCAAAAATTATTAACGAAGGATTCATCAAAAATTTATCAACCCCTTAAAAAATTATCACTGAAAAATCCCTTCCTGTTATATTTCTGTACAACTTACAACAAAGAGGGCAGGGGGCATGTAGTTCTATACTGTTTTTTTATTCCCCCTTGTGGGGGGTGGGGATTAACAGCAGGGGCCTTTCATATCGCCAGAGTTCCTTCGGTAAGGTTTTCATCTGAAGAATCTGGCAGTTGAGTTTTGGATATACTCGTGACTCGAGAAAATCCATAACCAAGAGAACTTCCGCTTGCTTGGCATAGCTGTTAAAAATGAAAACACGTTCAAATTACGATAATAATATACCTTGAGATGTTAGGTATGAATGCAACAGAAATGAAGGCGATAAGAGTCGGGTTGTAGGGAGTACCTCTGTTAGCTCCGCAAGATGGCGGGACCTGAATTCATTGATTGTTGCTGCAATCTCAGATGTGGGCAGTTTAGCCTGCATCAAGAAACACGAAAAGAAAAGACTTGGTTGTTTTAAGATATCAACATTGACTAACAAATAACCGAATAGAAGCGAATAAGATTAACAGATGAAAAACAAATTAAACTCTCCGGCCTTAATCATATTAGTAAGTTGTAAAAATAATTATCCCCTGCTAAGGGACAATGTCAAACCAGATCCTTTATTGCCAACGGATGCTCATAGTACGAAATCAAGGATCCATCGTACCTGCGCAAGAACAGCAGCTGCCAATTGTAAACTTGGTTCCAAGGTTTCTGGCACAACCTGTGATCAACAAAGCAAGAAGAGAAGAGTAAGGAAAAACCAGAAAAAGAAAAACAACATGAGATTTTAGTATAAGGTATCAGAATATTACAGCCGTAGCCCCAGCTTTTTCCAAATTAAGGCCATGATCAACATCATGAGCGCGGACAAATGTTTTCACATTAGGGAAATACTTGCTCAGAGCCCAAACAGTTCTATAATTGGCACCAGGAGTATCCAAGGTTATTGCTGCAGCACATGCTCTTTCAGCACCAACTTTATGAAGGACCTATTCACCAGTATAAAGGAAGTCAAATAGTGACCTAAGAGTTGGCTTATTTCAAACTAATTTTGCTTACCCCTCGACTACCAGCATCTCCAAAATAAACAGGAATGTCCAGGGCACGCCCCATTGCCACCCTATCACTGAAAGAGCAGAACATTTTAGTATCTTACCATTATCAATCGATGAACTTTAGATGTCTGCTATTTAGAAAAGAATTCAAAGAGAGAGGAGCCAGGTTCTCCACCGAGGAGCCAACTTTCTCATATTACATCAGTCTCTCTAGCTCATAATCACATTCGCATATGCTGTTGGTGGACATTTAATATTATACCAATACATTGGATAAAATAGATAATGGAAGACATACTCATGAGTAAGTCACCATAGCTTAAGATGAATTAAATTGGCAAACAAAAGGATCTATACCCTAGCTTAAGATGGAGTTCGAGGTTTGCAAAATCATCACACAGTGTTAGATGACTATTTGGCTTTTTCATACTTTTAAAAGAACAAATAATTCATTCAAATAAGTTTTCTTGTTACCTCCTCACATCAAGAGCAACAAATGGAATTAGGCGTTCTGAGAGTAGCTGAGCTATGATCTGAAAACACCCAAAGAAAAAGAGAAAATATGACATTATTATAAACATAATTTCATTATTAACTAATTAAAGAGGAGGTTCATCAGTAACATTTTCTGACTAATTTTTCAAATTCAAGGATGTAAATATATAAATACCTGGCCGACACGCCCAAAGCCACAAATGATAATATGATCTTGCAAATCATCAGTCTGGAAATAATACAAGTCAGAGACAGATTAGTGTGAAATTATCAGTGATCCCAGTACATCAAAAATAAGATGCTTAACATATTGGAAGGAGATTTACTGCACACAGATATTTCATATACCCTCCAATATTTAGTATCTGATCATAATCACCTCAAATAACTTTTATTGCAAAATAAATGAAGCTTCATTCCCATATCTATTTGTTACTACCTCAAAATGCAACAAAACATGGAGTTCACTCAAAGAACCATGGGAAGGCCTACTTTAGTTATTTACAAACTACCGAGGGGGGAAATTAAAACTCGCAACCTCAATTTAGACATGTTACCTCACTCTCAACGGGCAATAGGCTTCGAACATCGTGCAGCTCAAAACGAGAGGCAATTAACTGGCCTCCAGCAGCAAGCCAAGGTGTGAGGGCCATTGAAATCCCCACAACAAGGAACAACAATGAGGATAGTTGAGAAGACATTATCCCCTGCCAAAAAAACCACATTAATACTTGCATAAGCAATAAAAAAATTCATTATTAACACTTGGAAGTTGGATTTCATTATTAAAAGAACAACCATCCCTGTTGATTAGTAACAAAGCATGCTCATTTACCTAAGATATATGATGCAATTAATAAAATCCCAAATTATTACGGAACAAATCTTACACTGAAAAAATCAAACATAAAATGCAATAGCCCAAAAGGTTAACTAAAAATTACCAAATGGAATATAAACTATTAGATGTGGATGAGATAATCTCGTGACCAATTGATGTCAGTTAATAGAGAAAGAAACCTGATTAACAGCTTCACCGAAAGCTACAAATGCAAATTCTCCACCAGGGGCCAGAAGAAGCCCAACCCTTATAGCAGATATGATTGAAATACCAAAAAGCTTCCCAATAACTGCCACTAATACAGTCTTGCCGCCGAGTAAGAGTGCTAATGTCCCCGCAATGACAGGAAAATTTGATAGAAGAAGCTTTGGGTCAATGGACATGCCAACCTGAAAAGTCAAATTGTCAATAGTAGCATATACTTGATCATCAACATATGACAGTACCAATAACTTAAAACCAAAAAAAAGCCAATTAAGCAAGTGTTATCAATCTCCAAACTCAGTATTGTAATAAATGATATGAAGACTTTATCCAACCAGCACTCCCAGGTTTCTTCCGCATCCAACTATGAGATAAAATCATCCTCTACTGTTATAATAAAGAATCTTGGTGATATGACTGTTATATGATATTTACACTAAATGGCCTTCATAAGAAATGAGTTCCAGGTAGCTTTTACAACTCTAGCAAGAATGAAATAAACATCTGGTCATCTAAAATGGAGACGCCAGCAAATAAAATACCAACCGTCATGAAGAAAAGACCCAATAAGAGGCCACGATATGGAGCAATATCTGATTCAACCTGCAAAGAGAATTCAGTCTCTGCAAGAAGCAAACCAGCTAGAAATGCTCCCAATGCCATGGAAAGTCCAGCCTGTTCAACCAGAAGAGTAAAAGAAAAAGGAAGGATCTAAGATACTACTACAAAAGAAAAAGGAAAACCAAGAACAAGAATGTATAGTTTTCGTACCCTAGCAGTAAGCAGACTTGTCCCAAGAATAACAAGGAGGGTATTAGCTGAGAATATTTCTGCATTTTGATTTTCTGCTATTTGCTTATAGATTGGTCGGAGTAACTGCAAAAACAAACAAAAGTATACAAAATCAGCACCTGCGGCGTTTCTGAAGCATTGCTCATTTTCAGAGTCAGGCACAGGTATCAAGAACATTAGTAAATTCAGAAAAATGTGGGTAAATTGCTTCTATGAGTCAATACTACCAGACTATTGGAAGCATTTACTATATGCATAACAAACCTCTCACAGGCTACCGGTTAACTCCATTCAATGATACTACATTAATCCAACAAGGTTATATATATTTGATTACTCTTAAAAGATAATTCTCAAAGTTTCTCATCAGTCAAATATTAGATGATAAATTAATTCAAATATTACAGGATAAATTATGATAAGGTAAAACAATAAAAAAATTATTGTCCAAACCTAAGGCCTTTAAGAATGTCTTATAAAACTTACCAACCGTCCCCCAGCAATAATTGCAGTGATGGCAACTGCTGCCTTCACCCCAGCCAGTCCAAGAGCTTCTGCAATGGCTCTAAAACCAACCTGAAAACCAGAAAAATTACATTACTCAAAGTGCCAAAATAAAACATAGAAGTACCGGCAGAGATAACAAGAATATAGCAGATAAACCAGGCAAGGGGAATTTCACTTCTCAACTTGCCTTAGCCATCAAAGTTCTTTCATATTCTTCCTAAATATCTACATTAGCAAATGTTTATCCAAAATACTTCCTTTGAATTTCATTAGAACTATTTGTGGAGGCAAACATCAAATTAGAAAAGAAAAGATTTTGGGAAAAGCACATGCTCCCTTAAAGCAAACTAGTGGTGGAGTATTCTGAAAAGAAATAAACAAAACAGAAATTAAGAGACCCCAAGGAGATGAACAGGCAGACTTCTATTAATAGAAGCTTAGGAAAATCACTCATCAAAACCTGAGCCCAAAGATAACATTATGGTTCATTCATCAAAACCTGAGCCCCAAGTAAACTTTATGGCTTATGCAAATATCAAAACAAAGAATCTAGATAGATGTAAATGGCGTAATATAAAAAGCAAGACCAATAAAACATTCAAGGCAAAATGAAGAATAAAAAGGAAAAACATGGATTTATTAGAATTTAGAACTTACTCCTCCTTTTGATGAATTTGGTGAGATAAGAGGTATGAGTATAAGCAAAACAACAACAGTCAAATCCTGGAAAGAAGAGACATTAATCAATAAAAAGCTGCAACCAAAATCATCTAAATGAACTAAATCTCCCAGCAGAATTAGAAAGAATAACAAGGGAGGATTCCAAACACATTAATTAGGTATTATTATATTTGTAGTAATAATAAGAAAAAGAAAATAACAGAAAAAAGTAGAAGCAGGAACACATGTATCAGTTGTCAAGATGTTCATTTGTAAGATAACTGCATAAAGAACTATTATCACCGCCTGCAAAATTCAAATCATAAAAAAAATGCCTCCTGAAGTTGATATCTTTTCTCAAGATCCTAGGACAACCTGAAAAAGTAGGACTGAAAATGTAGCACGTCCATGGCGTGAAGTACTCTCACCTCGCTCCTGTAAAACCTGCAAAAGAAGACAATTTCAGTTATCTGTACATAGAATGGAGCCATGATGTTTAATCATCTTCTGTGGTAGATATATTAAATCTATTAGGTGGATTTGTGAAGACAATGGCAAGAATCCAAGTTATCTTCTAATTTCCAATTATTTTAAGATGCCATAGAGGAATATAAGAGGAAAACAGATATGCATTATATTTTTTGCAAGTTATCTTTTGCAATAGCAAGCTTGCTATATTTTTTCCCTTCTTCAGGAAGTACAAGAGTAATAGTAATAATGCAATGTCAAAATTAATGACATCTGAAGCGAAATGTGCCTATTTTAATTACCTGCAAGACAACAGCAGTTGAAGATAATGCCAGGCCATTCCCAATCACAATTGCAGCTGGACCAGGTTGCCCAGCAACAAAATGAGCAACCAGGCCAACCACAACTGCTGTCACAAGGACCTGTATCACATTAAAGTATAAGTTAAAATAACTTCTAAAACACAAGTGAAATAACAGAAAATTTATTTTATCAATCACCTGGGCAGAGCCTAATCCAAAAACATATTTCTTCATGGAACTTAACCTTTCAACAGATAACTGCAAAAGGAAAAAAATAGGTACACGTTTGATATCATCTTATAATTATGGAATTCAATGCAAAGATGCAACTATGGATGTAAAAAATAAACTCCACCTCAAGGCCGATATTGAATAGCAAGAAAACAACTCCAAATTCAGCAATTGCTTTGGTCCCATGCACATGACGGATTATGGAAAGACCATAAGGTCCAATCAAGATGCCAGCAGCCAAATATCCAAGAACAGGACTGCCTAAAAATTGGAGAAGATAGAAGTAAAAACATCAACATATACAAAATTCCCAAAGGAGGTAGGAAAAGGGGAAATAATGATAAGGAGTGGGAAAGCAAAAAATATATATTTACTCCAGACTTGGAGGAAACATCATAAAAAGCAAACAGATAATTCAAACATGAACTCCAAAAGTCTTCACAAAGGTTCGTAATTGACAAACAGATCATGCTTTTTTTAAGAATGTCAACTCAATGCAACACACTGAAATGAATTAATGGATAGAGAGTTAGTCACCTCCAGGAATTTTCTGAAATATAGGCACAAAAATTACACTTGCAAGAAGTAACCACAGCACATCAAAGAGTGAGGCCTCCTCCTCATTCATCTGGGAAATTCAAAGATTGAAATAAGCTTCTGACAAACTGCTATATATAGTACAATTACGATCACAAGAAATAAATGAAAATTTAATGAATGGTGCAGGATCACATACCTCCTGATGCGGAAGCAGTGCAACTAGTTCTTTTAGTTTTTTAGGAATGTTCTGTATTTGTCGGATCAGAGGCTTTGCATTTGAGGAAACATCTTCTATACTAGTGGTTATGACATCTGACTGCTGCATCAGCCGAGCTCTCCTCTCTCCCTGATGAGCATAGAAGGCAACCCTGTGATCAAAGGCGGGCAATCATGTTTCCAAGCATCAAATCTTATAAAAAAGCAACAAACTGATCAAAACACAAACTCAATAAAATGGTTTTTTTCAAGGGGAGTTGATAAATGTTTGTAACATGCTCAAGCAGTGAATTTTCCCGATCTAAACTTTTAATTGAAGAATAAATGGACATAGCATTCTATAAAAAACACATCTAGTTTTAACAGTTTGCATCAGAAGCTAAAGTTAACCTAACATGCCATTTCAGTCATGAAGGAGAAATCAACAATGCTCCGCAAAGACATACAGGAATTTTACAAAAAGATTGATATGAATAAATTAGTAACACAATAAGGTAATAATATTCAAAAGCATACCCAGCTCCCAAGAGCAGTACTCCTACAACCAGTTTAGGAATATGTTTCCTTGCAGACCCCGAAAGACTCTTGGCGACTGATGATGGGGTGAACTCTATCCCATCATCGGTGAAGGAAAAGAAAGATGCAGGGAAGAAACGTGAAGATTTCTTCAACAATGACTTTGGGAAACTAAGGGGTGAAATCTCCCTTGTCAGCTCCTTCTGAGATTCCGACTTCTTCGGTTGAACACTTTTTGACTTTTCTGCTTCAATTTCAGCTTCTTTTGGAGAATCTGAACCCAGCAGTCCATTCTCATGATCACTCAGATCATCATATTGTTTGAGATCTTCAGAACTTTTTCTCGCTTTACCAGGTAAGATGTCTGCTGTAGGCTCAGCAACCACTGTATCGCCATTAACCAGAGCATCCATTTCTCTTTCAACAATAACATCACTAGGACCCCCTGGACTGATCTCTTCCTCGACAACAGTCTCTTCAGTCAAGACGTGCCCCTGAGCAGCTTCAGCAGTGTCAACAGTCAAAATAGAAAGTGTCTTTTCAGCTCTTTGCAGAGCTATCTCTGCATCATTCACACGCTGTGTAGCCTCCAACTCAAAAGCAACAGCTTGCTCAGCTAAAAGCATGATGTTTGCCACATCTTCCTCAGCTTTCAACGCATCCATCTGTACTTTCTCCGCAACCTCATTCAATCTATCCACTTCTTTCTGCAATTCCTCCTTTTTACTCTGCAAGTGCCTTAACTCTGCTTCACAATTTGCCAACTTCTCCTGACATTCTCTAATCTCATATTGTGCATCCAATGGTATTCCATTATCTTCCCTAACATCAATTTCCGCATCACTCTCCCCAGAACCGTCGGCTGTCACCTGAAGCCTTGCCTCAGCTAAAGATAGAGCCATTATTGATTTTTGAACAGCCTCTTTAGCAATACACTCGTCATTCACAACATCTTGAATCATATTAAGCCTGCTATTAACATCATTCCAAGCATTGGCTGCTACGTCCTTCAAAGCTATAGCAGCTTCTGATATTTTTTGAGCCTTTTCCTCAAACATCCTACTGTTAAGGCGCGCCACTTCCAGTTCCTTCATTGCCTTCTGCAACAATTCCCTCAACTCGTCCAGACTAGGTGTTTCCACTTCACTGTTTCTCTCTTCTCCCGAACCACTTGATACAGTACCGCCAGAACTCCCATCACTACTCTCAGCAAATTCCACATTCCGACCATTCTCATCAGCATAAGCTAATGAATCATTACCTTGACAAAGCGCCCTAACTCCTCTTAGTTCCGACACATCATGTAAACTGTAAAACAAAGATGTACTGCACAAATGACTATTGAATTTTCCCCTGAAAACCAAATTCGAACTTAAACAACCACCATATGCCATACTTCTCCTCATTTTCTTCAGGGACCGAGCCTTCAATTCAATCTTGGGATTAAGAACGTTGTAACTGAGATTTCTACATTTAAACCTATGACATAATGGATTCAGTATCCTATAGCTAGTTCCTTCACCACCGTAAAAGATCGCAGTAGGACGGTTAAAACTACAAGCAACATCCATATTTTTAGGCCACACCGATCTTTATTCTTAGCAAGGCATTTCAAGTACTCTCATCGACCTTTTATCGAACACCTGGAGAAAGAAAAAAGTATTAAAGAATACACACTAGCAACCCTAGAACAGAAGATCAGAACATACTGTATAGTATATACTCATTCAAAACACATATACACAAAATAGATGCACAATAAAATTCGATAAGTAAAAACAAAGAGAGAGTGAACAAACCGATCAAAGAAACGGCGGAAATGTAGGAGAGAGGCGGAGTTTAGGAGGAAAAACTTGAGACTAAAATGAACAGAAAATGACACAACTGATAAACAAATCAACGTGGCCCTTCTTGCTTCTACTTTTTTTTTCCTTTTCGATTATTAGATTCACGAGCTTCTTTTTACTTTCTCCTTCATTTCTTGGTTTTCTTTCCCTCGATTTAGAAATTAATAGCTACGTTTTCTTTCTCTCTTTTTTTCTGTTTGGGAAGTAGGAAAGAGAAGGGGAAATACATACAAAGAAATTAGATGATTGGTTGGTGGATATTTTTTTTATGGAAACTTCTGCCCTTATTACTGTGGTAGTATTTGTTGGCAAAAAAAGGGAAAGAAATGGTAGAATTTTGTTTGGTGAATTGATTTTATGCCCTATGGATATTCCGATTATTATATCATACAAGCAGTTGAATCCAGTAGAAATTATATTAGAAGCTTGGTTCGTTATATTATTTATAGTTTTAACTAATAAAAATATTTATTTTATTATTTATTTTATATCATTTTTTATCAAGTGAATCTCCACTCAAATTTACTGTAAATTAAATTAAAAAATATATTTTACCAATTGTAGATTCACTCGGTAAAAAATGACACAAAAAAATTAATAAAATTATTATTTTTTATTAGTTAAGAGGACCATAGATAACGTGTCGAGTCGGGCCTATGATATAATTTCTCTAAATCAAGAATGTACGAATTAAAAGAATAAAATTTGATTTGATTTTAAAATTATTTTTTATTTTGAGTTATTTGAACCAATCAAATATTCAGCTCAATTCAATTGAATTTAAAACCGGAAATTAAAATACATAATTTTGATTTTTAGTTAAATAATTTAATTATTTTGTAATTTGGTTTCTAATCTTCTTATTTTAAGTTCATTATTATCAATTTAAACCACATACTCTTCAACAATGGTAGAATATTTATGCAATTTCGATTCATTTTTTTGACAATAAATTTCATGTTTTATAATTTAGTTCCTTAATTTTACATGATTTAATTATTTATTCAATTTTAAGTATATTTAGACTAAATTTGAACCACATGATCATTTGCTATTGTAGAATACTCATATAGCTTCAATTCATTTTTAAAAAATAAACTTAATATTTTTGCATTTTAGTCTATCAATTTTACATTTTATTTAAATTAATTATCCGACGACAACTCTTTGCAAAGTCTTTTTTCAAATAATTTTTTTACTCATTTATACTCTAATCAATATTTTATCCTTAAAATATACTCTATGTAATTATATTATATAATTTTAAATTATATTTGTTTCATCAAATAATATTACAACTCTTATTTACACGTGTAAAAACAATATGAAAATATGCATGTATATTATATATGATTAAAAAGATATTTAAATTAGAATCAATTAATATCGTAAACATTATAAATAGTCGATATAACTTGTTCGAAAGCTCAACTTATTTTTTAAATAAAATTTAAATAGTAAAATAATATTAAATACTCAATTAAATATATTTATCCATTCAACTCTATCGAATACTCGAGTCTCATTCATGCACCCCCATCTCGTTTCCAAGAGCCGCCTCGATCGTTGCCTCTTCCGCCACGGCCTATGGGTTTTAATTAAGCTTTTGTTTTAGCTCTTACGTTCATGTTCTTTATTTTTTGGGGTTGTAAACTTTCATGGCTTGTTTTTTAATTATTATTATTATTAGAAACAGGAATAGACCGGAGTTAGAGAGGGCAGTCGTCTCTCTTAAAATATTAAAATTTATATATAATTTTAAAAAATTAAAATTTTTATTTTTTATTAAAAATTTATTTTTATTCATCCTTAAAGTTGCATAAGTTTGCCCTCTAGCATCTTATAAGTTCGTCAATTTAACTTAAAGTTTTGCGTCTGTCCTAAACTAGAATGATTAATGTGATGGACTGATGGGGTGTACAGTGCTTGACGTTTAAATAGGGATGGTAAAAAAACCTCGAACTCAGCAGATTTCGACCCGACCCGACTAGATAGGCTCGTTTTTTTTTTATTTTCGTATTTTGGGTCGGGTTCGAGTTTAGGGTAAAAATTTCTCGACCCGCCTCAACCCGGTTTATATTTAAATATATTATATTATATATATTATATTTAATATTTTTATTAATTTTCTTCGAGTTTGGTCGGATTTAATCAAGGTTTTATTAAAATTTTAAATCGAGTTATATTTTTATTATATCAGGTCGAGGATAAAAATATATTAAACTTGAGTCAAGTCTGATTTTAGTTTTAAATTTCGTCGAGTTTGGGGCCAAAAAACTTGCCCCGTTGCCATCCTTACCTTTAAAATTGTCTGGTTTGAAATCCGATTCTTGTTATTAATTTTTTGTTATAACGAGTAATGATCAAAACTCAATAATTTATAAGTTATAAATATTAAGTATTAAACAATTCAAATCATATAAATTAAAGTTTTTTTTTCTGCTTCATCACCTTTATGTAACTTAAATAATAGAATGTGCTTTAAAGCATATGCTTAATTTTCAAAAAGTTGGTTTTGTTTAAATAGTTTAAAGGTAATTACAAGGTAATATTTGTTTATATAAATTTTTTAATTTTGACAATGCACACATACTTTATAGATAAAATGATTTGAATTTAAATCTCTTATGATAAATATTATTTTCTTTTTCACAAGATCACTTGTTGGATTCAAAGGCACAGTCCATCATCATAAGCACATCAACGTAACTATACAATGTTTTATGTTTTAATGTTTAAGGATATAATTTGTAAGTTTAAAAATGTATGGTTTAAGATTAAAAATTTAGAATTTGATCTTTAAATTTTAGGGTTGGA
Source organism: Hibiscus mutabilis (assembly GCA_019671005.1). Taxonomy (NCBI): domain Eukaryota; kingdom Viridiplantae; phylum Streptophyta; class Magnoliopsida; order Malvales; family Malvaceae; genus Hibiscus; species Hibiscus mutabilis. The sequence continues at coordinate 3,750,761 of CM033734.1, read as the reverse complement.
CATTTAAATTTTAGTTTTAAAGAGTAAATAGTAAATATGCAAATTTGTATATATTTTTTTATATATTATGCATATAAAAAAATACTCATTGGGCATTAAGTCCCCTAAGCAAGATTAAATATTTGAATCATAACGTTGTAAATAAAGAAAATTAAATTATAAAAGTTACACCAAAATAAATTTATTTAAAATTCGATTTAAATTAATCGACTAATAGATAAATACTTGAGATTTTAAAAAGTACTCATTAAAAATACGGATGTTCCCGTAGTCATAATATATTTTTCACCGCGATGCCCATGAACTTGCTGAGAAAGGCTTTATAAAAGGCCGATTAAGTTTCACCGGGCCAACTTCAAGGGTTTGAAAAAAGGTTCCATTATAGTTTATACCCAATAATGTTTTATTTGCTATTCGTTTAATTATAATTTTGTAACCGGTAGGGTTAGTAAAAGTTGAGTTTTTTTCGTTTGAACATTGGGTGTACAATATTTACGCTATATTTTTCACTTATAAATTAAAAAAATATTAAGCATTTAAACATATTTATTTTCACATCTTCATGTATATTGTACCAACGACAATGTCAATTAAGTTATACTTAATCAACAAAAATTGAGATATTAAGTTTATATAAGTTTAAGTCCTATTATATATAAGTATTGAACTTCGACTAAATATTTATAATTCAAATTTAACTGAGAGAGTTATTTTATAATAGACTTTTAAAATACTCGATTCAGATTACCAGATCTAATTAAAATCTTGGGTTATTATAATGTTATTATTAGTTGATTCTTGGTTGGCCCTTATCATATCTTAATCCAAAAATCCCCCCTGAACAGGTCAAAACCACATTTCTTATCTACTTGGAAGGGATTAAAACAGAATCCATCCAAATTTAGGACATCAACAGCATTCCAAAACTTTGGGACATCCAATCACGTGTCCTTCAGCCACTAGCAACAGTAGGTGAATCGACAAACGGGGCAAGCTGCTATTTCTCTTGTCCCACAGTTCCCCGGATCTGTACCTCAATAATAAAACATATTCCCAGGGAGTTTCAACAACAAAAAAAATAAAAAAAATGGCATTCACCGGAACTTTGGACAAGTGCAAGGCTTGTGACAAGACCGTCCATGTGGTGGACATGATGACTCTTGAAGGAGTCCCTTATCATAAAACCTGCTTCAAATGCAGCCATTGCAAGGGAAACCTTCAGGTCTGTCTGTGTTTGTTTTTTTTTTTTTTATTTACGATTTGATCAATGTGTTTTAAATACGATACACATCGGATATTCCTTATTGATTGTTTAATTGATTTGGAATAATTTTCTTGTGCCATTGACAGATGAGCACTTATTCCTGGATGGATGGAGTTCTGTACTGCAAGCCTCATTTTGAGCAACTATTCAAGGAATCTGGAAATTTCAGCAAGAATTTTCAATCAGGTAAAACCCCATTTTTATGTGCTTTCACTTCTTCCCCTCATTCCCTTGTTTTTTTCACTTTAGCCTGTATGGCTATGGCTAACAACAATAATCTTCTATGCTGATCACTTTTGCAGGAAAAACTGAGAGAGGTGAACATGTATGTCTTTCTTTCTTCCTTTATGAATATGTATATGTAGTACTACTAAAATAGACTGAGATGTGTTTTATCTTTCAAATCGATTATTGTTATTACACGGTTTTTTGCAATATGTTACAGAATAGGACTCCCAGCAAACTTTCATCCATGTTTTCTGGAACCCAAGACAAGTGTGCAGCTTGCGAGAAAACGGTGTACCCGTTGGAGAAGGTTACCATGGAAGGTGAATGTTACCACAAGACATGTTTTAGGTGCGCCCATGGAGGCTGTCCTCTGACACACTCTTCTTATGCCGCCCTCAATGGTATCCTGTACTGCAAGCATCATTTTGCTCAGCTTTTCATGGTGAAAGGAAACTACAACCATGTTCTTCAAGCAGCTACACACAGGAGAAACAGCTCGACCACGTCATCTTCCGAACTTACTGCTGAAACTCAAGCCATACGAGAGGAAACTTCTGCTGCCAATGAAGACCAATCCAACGAGGAGTCTGAGGATTAAACACACCATCGGTTCTTTATAAATCCCCCACCGTTATGTTTTTTTTGAGAGCTTTCGCAATGAACTTTTGATTGGGTGGCAGATCATCTCATCAAAGATTTGATTTTTTTTTGGATTTGATTGATTTACTTTATGTAATTTGATTATACAAACAACATGCATGATCAACTGGTAATATATACTTTGAATAATTCCCTGTTTCTTTTTTTGTTTCTCTGGATTTTATATTCAAATTTGAAGTAAATGAAAGTACCCTTAATTGTTTTAACATCTGTACTTATTACATGGCATCAAAGTTCAAGTTCTGCAACATACAAAAATAATCAATTAACATAGAATAAAATTGATTTGCAACATGAAATCACACCCTTCCTCTCTATATTATGTAAAATTTTGTACTTTCACCATCTGCCGTTTTCAGCTGTAACTTTATCATCGATGTCTACTTCCAAGGATGATGCAAATTCTCTTCTTAGATTCTCAACCTTCTGTTTCAGTTCCGTGTCATCCAAGGCAGCACAGATCCCCTCCTTGATCTCTGTTTGTAATTGTTCCACCTTTGGTGAACTAGAGTCTTTAGCCATCTCTGCCTTCAATTCTTCGATTTTTCCATTAAGATCAGTTACGTTGACTACCCGTTCAATTTCTCCATCAATCTCTTTCTGCACACTTACAATCTTCTCTTGTAGTTCTGGAGCTGCATTTGAAACCTTTCTCTTTGTCACTCCAACAATTTCAAAGTTTGCCGACTTTAAAACTTCAATCAGCTCTTTTTCTTAGCTTCTACTGCCTCTGCCACCAAATCTTCGTCAAGTAGATCCCCTTTCGAAAAGTTTGCCTGAGCATTTTCCAATTGTTGCAACTTTGCTTTGATCTCAGATGGAATCTTCTGATTAATCTCACTTTTCAGTTTCTCACCTTTCTCTTTCAGCTCAACGAGTCTGCTAACCATGCTTAGCTTTTCAAGCTTTTGCTTTAAGCCAAGATAGGCCCCTGGTCTTGACAAATTTTGCTTAAATTCCTGCATGATTTTATCCGCTTTCGCCTTCAAATTATGGTTCAGGGTCTGATTATCAGATGCCCTGGATAACTCCAACTTAAGTGTTTCAAGCTTCTCTTGCAGGCCCATCGAAATAAATGCTCTCGTGACCTCCTTGTCAACATCCTGCTTAAGTTTCTCAATTGCTTGGTCTGTGATAGGATTTGAAGGTACCTTAGCCTCCAAAATATTCTTCTTCAACTTCTCGAGATCTGATTCTATATCAGCAGCATTCAGAATGCTGGCATCTGAAGGCTTCATGTTGAGTTTTCTTTCAGGTTCCACAGGCTTGCCTTCTTGGAAACCTCCAATTGACCGAAATTTAAGCATCCGATGGCAAAGCAACTCTTCCTTATCCATTTTTGTTAGTTCCTACATTCATTTGAAATTCATTGTAAGTAGCCAATGAATTGGAATTTAACTAAAAGAAAAGGAAAAGAAAAATAGTAATCAAATCAATCCTGCAACTAAAACATTGGAAGGGTAGGTTCTTCCAATAGGGCACAAAATAATTTCAAATATAAAAACAGGCCGCTTTTTGAAGAAATTATCCAGAAGCAAATGTAAACAATTATGTCATCCAGAAGCAAATGCAAACAATTCTCTAGAAAGTTAAAATTAATTTTCCAGGAAAACAATCGTTTTCATTGAAGAAATGATGCTTTGATAATAAGACATAAACACATAAATATACTTGAATGCCACTTTCTTCTTTAGTTATTACAACCTTAAAGATTTATAAAGATATAACCCACTTTAAAATCACTACAGGACTTGAGTATGCAAATTTCTTGCTTTCTGCATAGATTTGTTAATATTACTTACATCCATGGCCTCGGTGATTGCAAGTCTAATTTGTTGGGAAGTCCATACTGGATCAGCATGTGCACCTCCAAGAGGTTCCTATAAATAACAAATAATGAAAAAGTGGACAAAAAAAAGAACTAGTGTTGTGAAAAACAGCCATTGATATTTTACTGGATCGGAAGGCTCAAGAGATGGGATAAAACTTTATATGTTCAAGATGCTTACAGGGATGATACCATCAGCAATTTTGCGCTTGTAATGTTCTTGAGCTGTTATCCTAAGTTTTTCAGCTGCCTATACAAGCATGAAACATCACTCCTGACATAAAAATGGTTCTCCTTTCAACCATCAAATTAAATCACGTACCTTAGGAGCTGCTTGGGAAGATTTCCACAGTATAGCAGCACATGCTTCAGGACTGATCAGAGAATCAGAGTCAAAAGAAACATGTATTTCAGAGTTCATGTCTAAATAAAACATGAGTCAATGAAAAACCAAAGACCGCATTGAAAGTAAACAAAATAGAGATGTAAATATATCTGTTGTCTATTAAGCTGAATTTGAGAGACAGAAGTTATAGAAAACGATGTACAAGTATGAGTAGTTTGGCAATAAGCTGATATTTCTGTTGCTATATAAAGATCACTGACCTAAAAAACTAAAAACTCAAATTAACATGTAAAGCACCAATCAAAACTTGGAAGCATTAGTTGTATATGTATTTGGTTTAATAAAGTTATGCATCATAATCTTCAGTTAAATTTTTACTTTCCAAGAGATGCGACTTAATAAGGAGGGAAAAGAAGGAACTAATTCCACCTTGCAACATACAGAACAGAGTTCTCAAGCATAAGCAATTTATTCGGACAAGCAATGGCCAGAGCCCCACCAGAATCACCTTCACCAACAACAACTGTTACATTGGCACTTCAAGGCCAAACATGGTCCTCAAGTTGTGGGCTATTGCTTCCCCCTGTATAGGGTAAAACATGAAATGGGTCATGTTATTATATGAACCAGGTGTTTCAGAATTCAGAGTATGAAATATCACAATTTCCAATGTCAGAAGATAGTTTGACACACTTGACCAAGTTCCTCTGATTTGAGATCAGCGTAGGCCCCAGGAGTATCAACCAATGTTATAATAAGAAGACCATGATGATCAGCATACTTCATCATTCGCAGAGCCTTTCGATAGCTGTTTGTAAAAAGAGCTTTCATATGAGTATTTGTTTCATGAAAGTAACATAACATAAGAAAATTCCAGGACAATTCTAACTAAATAGACAAGACATCTCATGCAAGCTGAGCGTTAAAGTTAATTGTTCAAATAAAAGATACTTGAAACATACCCATGGGGAGTTGGCATTGCAAAATTGCGAAAAATGCTCTCCTTTGTATTCCTACCTTTCTGCTGGCCTATAAACATGTAGCTCTTACCATCCATGGTTCCAATACCAGTTATCATGGCTGGATCATCATAGCCAGCACGATCTCCATGGAGTTCCACCCACTATATGACAGTAAAATGAGTGAGACTGTAAGAAAATAACTTCATATTCTTTTAGGGCATAAACACATACAAGTTTTGTACCATTGAAATATCTTCTCTGTGATTTTTAAGATATGATCAAGAGCTGTGGGTCTGTTGGGATGTCGGGCAATTGCCAGGCGTTGAATAGGTGTCAAGTGTGTGTATAAATCTTTCAGAGCCTGATGTTTGGAATGGATAAAGGTTACAGATATGGCAATAAGCATGTCAGTGAAAAGTAAATGAGGATTGCAATTTTAGTAGAATATTTAAGCAACCAGTAAAGGCCTGTGCAAAGATTACTCGGACCGAATCAGTGAAACTCTCACTGTTACAATTGATAAACTAGGAGCCTAGGAAATGGAACCCATGCCTACTTTTTGATAAAAGAAACTGAAAACTACCATAAAATCTTTAGTTTTACACGAAAACATAAAATTCAGAAATTTACATAAATAATGAATGGCAAAATTTACTATACCAGTTAATGAATATTAAACAAAGGATTTTGCTAGTGAGTACTGAGTATCCATAGGGCACCCCTATGTCATATCCTTGTATCCTTAAAGAGTGCCCTTAGGGAATTCATCACAAAATCCTTAAAACAAGGTGAGAAAATGGGAAAAAGAAAACATAAGATTAACCTGTTGATACTTGGTTTCCAAAGCTCCAATTTGATCAGTAAAATCCAGACCGGTTTCATCCGCCATTCTGCATATCTGCACAAAATTGTATTGAGCAAAATAACAAAGTCATTAGAATTAGAAAGACTCTACATCTCAATTTTGTGCTTACAAACACCTAAAACATCATGGCATAAGGAAAGAAAGTTGCCCCATTTTAAGATCAGAAACAAACCAAACATAATATTGACATAACATGATAAAGTTGAAAATTTTGTCTCCAGTTTCACTCTTCATGAATCCTCACCATGTAGCTTTAAACATTAAAGTGCTTCAAATACCCTGAATAAGTAAACAAATGAATTGAAAACCAATGAAAATCAACTGATCTCGATAATCTTTTTATCGAGATCAACCAGTGGCTTCTCAAATGGTAGAGTCACCGGTTTCGGTTTCTCATCCAAAGGCTTGAAGTGAGACAGGTAAGTTAAGTATCCATCTTTGATATTTGGGTCAATATTATCTGGCCAGGGGTAATCATGCTTCTTCCCTTCCTTAACTTTCGCAACAACACTAAACCTTCTCCCATTTTCATTCCTGGAACCTTTTAAAGCTTTTGACCGATACCAACTGATCTTCTAAATGAACTATTAAGCAATTCACTAGCCAAAAAATCTTTTCCAAAATATGAGTTTGACCTGAACTCAAACCTTCCATCTTCAACTCCTCTTCCACAATTTCCAGCTACTAATGATATGGTAGCCATCTCAACGATCGCATCGCTTCATACAATCCCTAAAAATTGCTACTGTAACATTAATTCTTCACGCAACAAAGATGCATTCTTTATAAATTCGCATTAAGAAAATTGATTCAAAGACATGGAAAAAGAAGAAAAAAAACAAACTTTTAACATTCACTAGCTCACTGCTTTCGGTTACTCAATCATTCGAAGACTATAATCTAATCCAACAACAGCAATAAAAATAGAAGATTACTAAAAATGTAAAGAAATACAGAAATTCCAATTGAACATATTCTTCAATCTAAGCAATAAAAAGCTCATTAAAATGAAAAAAGAAGAAGTAATTTTCCAGAATGTTGATGAGAAAGAAGATGTTTGAGCTAAGAAATTTAGGGTTTTAGTGAGTTGAGAATGAAGAGAGTCGAGCTAACGGTTGACATATCCTCAAAGTTTTAAACATTTTAATTCTATCCCTAGACTATGATTATTCTAAATTGCAATCTAATCTTTTAACTGTTTTAATTTTATCCTTAAATTATCAATATATGTTAATCATATTCAAATGTTAATAAAATCGTTGTAAAAATTATTTCATCGTCACGTAAAAAGCTCAAGGAACTGCTGCAATGGCGAAGAAAGGCTGATCAGATGAAGAACTCTTTCTACTGTTTCCAAAAGTTTCCTCCTTTAGACCGCGTATTGACCGCATTTAATCTGAAAAGACTTTTACTTTGCATTCAACCATTAATACCTATCTACTTCTACATTTATTCCGCTCTTTGTTTCTTCTTTTATATAATAATATATTGATATAATGCTAAAAAAATAATCTTAATGTTTAATTAAATTGTTATTTTAGTTTTTATGTTTTTGAAGTAATTTAGCACTTAACGTTTTATTTTTTATCAAAATAGTTCATTTACGAATAAAAACTGTTAATTAACTAGCGATAAATCACTTGAAATGACTTAACAGAATGACACGTTAGATTTTTTTTTACATTTTATATAATTTTATAAAATTATTTTTTGATTGATGTGTCATTCTGTAAAGTCTAACATATTTGTATTGTTATCGCGACGTGCACTGCCATGTAGGTTTTTCATATCATTTCAAGCTATTTATCGTTGGTTGACTAACAGTTTTTATCCGCAGATGGACTATTTTGACAAAAAATAAAATATTGAGGACTAAATTACTTAAAAAATAAGAGCCAAAATGACTATTCAGTCAAACGTTAGAGATATTTTTTGGTATTATGCCTAATATATTTTCAAACAGGAAACAGACTACATGTCCATGCATGTTCCATTGTTTTTGCCCTATAAAACTATTTAGTTTCTCTTTTCTTTTATTGTCTCACTAAACAAACAGAAACAAAATGTGGGTGTGAGTCCTCATCTCATTTACTCTCTTTTTTTGTTGGTCTCAATGATGATTTTCAACATTCAAGTTTATTAGATAATCTGAAGCTCGCATTTAAAGCGTATCTCTCTCATTGTACCAACTCTTTCGTATGTTATATGTTTTACTCCACGGCACTTGTCGCTCCAAAACTGTGAACTTTCACTTTCTTCTCACTCTATTAACTCTTATTACTAGAGTTTTCCAGTGAACTCACTGAGTTTTCTTTTTAGTTTTTGAAGGGTTTTTTGTTGATATTTTTAGTGTTAACTCTTTTTTTTCCTCTTGGTCTTGTTTTGGGGGAAAAAATATGGGGCGGACGCCATGTTGTGACTCGAAAAGCTTGAAGAAAGGGCCATGGTCTCCTGAAGAAGATGAGATCCTCGTAAATTACATTAACAAACATGGCCATGGAAGCTGGCGTTCTCTTCCTAAGCTTGCAGGTTTCAGTCCCAAACAAACCCTTTTTCTTATGATTCATGATTCATAGATCTGTTGATACATATACTATTACCATCTGAAATTATGTTTTTGTTCTTTATTTACTGGTTTTTGCCTGTAGGAAATGTAACCAAGTACCATGTATGTGTTCAATTCATGTTAGCTATTATGAGTTGGTACTTGGTACTTTCTTCAAGTTGTTCCTACTTCCTAATGTTGCTTCATTAATGTTTTTTTTTTTTGGAGGGACACATTCCAAAGTTCTACAATGTGTGTTGGACCGACTTGTAAAGAACTCGAGGGATGCCTTAAAATTTTCAAGTTTGAGTCTTGTAGATGAAAAAAAGAGCGGTGGTAGAACTTTGGTCCCGTTTAGGATCTGACTTTTGTATGAAATTCCATTAATGTTTCTCTGATTGGAAGGTATTCTTCGTAGCGGCAAGAGTTGCAGGCTTCGATGGACAAACTATCTTAGGCTGGACATAAAAAGGAGTCCGTTCACCGTTGAGGAAGAGAACCTTGTCATTCAGCTTCATGGCAGCCTTGGAAACAGGCATGTTGCCATGTCGGAATTCGAAATTGTTGGTTCTTGAGATTGAAAAGGTTTCATTTCTTTCATCTTCAATGAATTTCAGGTGGGCTGCCATTGCTTCTCAATTACCGGGGCGAACGGACAACGAGATCAAGAACCTATGGAACACACACCTGAAGAAACGCCTACTCCGGATCGGTCTTGATCCGAAGACTCACGAGCCAATCACCCCTACCGATACAACCACAACAGCACCTACATCTCCAGCCACTCGTCATATGGCTCAATGGGAGAGTGCTAGACTCAAAGCAGAAGCTCGCCTTTCAGAGGAGTCATCACTCTTCAAATCCAACTCTGATTATTTCCTACGGTTATGGAATTCCGAAGTTGGAGACTCATTTCGGAAGTTGAATAAAGAAGATAAAACTATATGTCAAAGCCCAATCTTGCAAACATCTTCATCGACCAAATGCGGATCGGTTTCAGCTGTTACAGTTGACAGTTGCCCCAACATAGCTGCAAGCAATCAAGTTGAGGATACTGAATGCAAGAGTTTCAAGTCATGCGCCATGTATCTGATCAATGCGTCACACACACCGTGTTCGAACAAGTCGGATGATTCATCAGATACCGCACTGAAATTGCTGTTGGATTTCCCCATTGACAATGATATGAGTTTCTTGGAAAATGCTAATCCTGAGACATATCCTACCTTCCCTTCGGAAGATTACTTGTAGGCATAATTTGTATATATTGCCATTATTGCTTGAACTTTGATCCAGATTTAAGTGCAAAAAACCAGTTGTATGCTAAGTTTATTACTTATTGGCTTATATTAAACATATACTCGTATCTGATTATCGTTCTCGAATACAGATAACAACACAAACATAACCAATTCTATCATAATCCAGATGAGAAAACCCTCAAACTTGTTCTCAAAGAAACAAAAAATTAATATTCCTATATAAACACATTCAATTCAATAATAGATAATTTTGGTGTCCTTCCATTCTGTTCAGACATGAAACAATAGAGAAACAGACAAGATAGATAATACAGTTGAAACAGGAGGAGTGTACAAACAAGACAAAGTGTTGCAATGGAAATAGTATTAATAGAATTTGCTTCGAGACCGGACCGGAAATTTTGTAACTTTCAGAAACAGCCGAGGAGCTTTTTCGGAGTTTGTCCAGTTGCACGGTATTTAGCAGCCATTTCTTCTGCCTTGAGAAGTTCTTCTCCGCGTTTGGCTTCGACCATGGCCCTCTTTTCCTCTGCTTCCTTGTGAAGTAAAGCTACCTTGTTTTTCATTTTCTCTGCATATTCTGCCTTCTTCTTTTCCAATTGTTCCTGCCAAAACTTCCACATGTTAGAATTACCAAGATTACGATGTGTATGTATCTAACACTAGTACGAGTATGTGTATATTCATCATTTTCCCCTAAGTTTTTACATATACCGGAATACCTATGTCTAAATGCGTATCGAACACAAATGTCGAATATTTGTACTTTCATTATCCAAAAAGGATTGGGACAAAGACATACCTCAATTTTTCTCAGGTTGGCTTCCAGAGCTGCTTTCTTGCTGTTCTCCCATGCTACAATAGCAGAGAGCTTTTTCTGGGCCCTGCTCACCAGTTTCAGTAAAGTTGATAAAATACATACATACATACATACATACATACATACATACATACATACATACATACATACATATTTATATGCAAGATAGAAATATAGTAAACAAAAGAGGGTTTTGGGACTTGCTTGTTCTCCGCTTTGGTCTTTTCACTATCTTCCCATGCCCTGATGAATGACAACTTTTTTTCCTTTTCAACCTCCGCAAGGGCAACATCTGAAAAACAAAAAAAATACGACCGATCTTAGGTATCCTCCTTCCGTATTCTCTATTGCAACTGTGTGGTACAATAACAGTAAGAGATAACGCGATCACAAGAACACGTATTCGATTCGACCACAGTGGCCTATAAAAGAAGGTCCGAAGGGCTACCAAATAGTCTCTGATGACAATGATGGTTTAAGAGAAGTATATACCTCTATCATGTGATCCACTTGAACTTTTCTTTGGTTCTGGCTCCGGGGCTTCTGTCAAAATGAAAAATATTGTTAGAACACACTAGAAGAACATGATGAATAACAATCCATGATGACAATTAGCTTATGTAAGAAATTGATGTTGTGACACAAGACACGTCACTTCTATATCTAGCATGCACGTCCAAATCAATGTTTTTTTACATCTTCAAAATTGGTACATCATTCGAGTTAACTCAAAGCTCACTCTTTTTGGAGTCCATGAAGAGAACTGAGGTTGAAGAAAGAATACAGTAAAACTTGGTCTGAAACTATCAACAAAAACTGGGAAAACCTAGGGAACTTCTATCGATTTATATAACATCGGATTTGAAGTTATCTTAAAAGCAAGTAAATAAGACAGGGTGTAGCATCAGCAGTCAGGTTGTCAAAAGTTCAAAACAATGAAATGAAGCTACCATAATCGTTTATTAAATGCCACATGATAAACGAATCAAAGAACAATGTTCACAAAAAAGCATAGCTTTAACATAATCAACATTGATTCAAGATCATATACGCCACTCTGCCAGCCTAATCATGTTAATGAATTTTGAATATATATATATATATAACAAAAGTGCCCCATTCATAATATTGATGAACTCTGATGACTTGAGAAAACTAAATAAATGAACATGGCTGGAAAAAAAAGCATCCCATGGAAAAGCCTAGTTTCAAAAGTAAGATCCTACGTTTAGAAAACTATAGTTTCCTTAGGAATCAAGCTTTCATTTTTGAAGTGGAATTCAATTAATTTACTCAAAAAGTTAAGTCTTTCTCAATCAGCTTCAGGGTTCAAACTTTACAACAAAGCGATCAAATAGCTGTTTAAGTGGATTTGATTTCTGAACCCTATTAAAGATATAGTTTTATACTGAATAATCTTAAGCTCTGTTTTTCAAATATCTTAGTTTTGAATATAAATTTCAATTAGCTAAATAAAAAGATGGAATCTTGGATTGCATGAAAAGAAAAATTTTAAAGGAAAGAAAACAAACTACTTTTGCAAAATAAAATTAAAGAAAATAACTAAGGTTCACTGATTAAATATAATTTCCACGCTGATTATTAGCTTGAAGCAGTTCAACTTTTGCTAATTCTGTAGCTTACGACAGTGTATAAAAAATTAACAAAACGACGGATCGATCCGCTTAAAACAGTGCTGAATGTTGTAAGTCCAAACTAAAAATAAAACAAACTAGATTAGAGTGGCAGCAAAGCTTACTCTCAACCACCACAAGAGCTTTCGATTCTTCAGGTTTTTCCTCCGCTGGCGGAAGAGCTACGGTTGTTTTCTCGGACTCAGCTTTCGGAGCCTCCGCTTCCGGCGCTGGAGCCTGCACTGCCGGCGCTGGAGCTGCGGGCGCTTCCGCTGCAACCTCCTTCGCTTCCTCCGCCATAATTAAGCTTACAAGTGTACAGCTTTCGGAAACCAAACCAAAAATGATAATTTCGTAATGGATGACTCCCGAATATTCAAATATCTAAGTAATCAGCAACGTTAGCTGTGATGCTGGATTTTTATAACCTACGCAAAGCGGCATAGTTAGTAGTCATTAATTTGCCGTTGCTTTTGGATACTTATCTTGATTAATCCGATCCAACGGTTGTTACGTTTTCGAAAGAGACAAATACGGTGTAGAGTGTAGCCCGTAAGGAAGTAGGGAGTGAAATATTTTATGCCGACAGGTAAAGCGGTTAAGCCGTGCCACGTATGTCTGCAAGTGTGATACGACGTCGCAGAGTAGATTTTAGAACATAAAACTTAAAGGCAGAACTAACGTGGTGTCATGTTCGACATTTGAAGTGGTACAGTAATAAAAGATAATATATTTTATTTAAATAATTTGACTTTAAATATTATATAAATATTAAAAAAATTAAATAAATATTATTTTATAATTACACTAACATATTAAAAAAATATGGTGTCGTGTAGTGAAGTAAGTGAAGGGGGGCCCGCCAGCGGTATTGATTGCTTTGACGAATTGAAATCCGTCCGGCTTTTGTGTTTGCAGCGTTGGGGTGAAAATTACAGAAACGTGGAAATGGACGAGCGGCGACAGAATCCAATGATGTGTTGTCAGTTTTCGAGGGGACAAATATTGTCTTTAAAAAATATTTTATTCCTTTTTCATTGATTTCGTTTGTTTTATTTTCTCCCTTGCCGTGTTTGTCATTTTGTGTTGCGAGCGTTAAATAGAAGGACACCCCATGTTGGTTTGCTGTGGTGGTGGCCGGGGGAAGGTAAGCCGTTGGCAGTTGGAATTAACAAGAGCACCGGTTAATTTTATTTATTTATTTATTCACGATGAAAATGAAACATCTAACTTGATTCTTATATATTGTATTCAGGGATGAGTATTCGATCTACATGGACGGATTTACAAGATCCTCTAGTTTGTACTTTAAGTTTTTATTTCTTTGAATTTTGTCCTCCTTCTTTATGATTAATTATACTTTTATTTTGTTTGATCTTGATTCCTTACTTCGTCACTGTCGATCGAGTTAAGTCAAACAAAAAAATTCGAGTTAGTCAAGTTAATGAGTCATATATTATAATTTAAACTTTATTTGTATTTTTAGTCGAGTTGTCCGAGTCTCCGTTTAAATTTAATTATAAAAATCTATAATATTATGATACTAATTTATTTTAATTTAAACAACTTTCTACAAATATTTATATATATTATCATATATGAATTATGATATGCATATATCAAACAAAGTTAAGGGGATTCGACTAAAACTTAAAAAATAATAAACTAATTATTAAAAAAATTAATTTATTCGAGTCTTATTTTATAACTTAAACTTCATTTAAAACTTGTTCGAATCAAATTTACAAAATTATGATTTGAATCAAGTGGAGTAGCGTCTAAGTAAAAAAATTCATTTTTTAAACCGAGTTGATAGAGTTTTCAACGGTAAACTTGATTTTCAAAACTTTGGTGGTGACCACCCAAGCAGCATGTGAGGATGTGTGCATTGGGTCCCTTTCTCAGTTAACGTGAATGATTTGATGCTGCGCTGTTTGCTCATCACTTGGCTGGCCAATTCGGCAAAAAAGGCGACCAATTTGTCTTTAATCATTCTCCTTTCATTGTTAATTCAATAACCAAACCACTTTAGTCTTTTGTCACGGACCAAAGTTTTTGGACCGAGACATTAGCGCGAGCAACAAATAGGGAGGTGGTGCGCAATGCAACGGGCGTGTCAAATGTGGCCCAACACTCGGAGAATGGCGAGGACCATACCTTTGGGACCGAGGCATTGGCGCAAGAATCAGCCAAAGAGAGTTTTTGCGGTGGAAGCAGGCTTGCCAAGACCATCACACTTGGCCCGCACTTGAAGAATGCTAAAGAGCCCGCAAGCCCACAAGACTTAGCCAAATCCATGGAGGATTCAGGAGGGTAAATTGGTCAAAGCATTATCCATTTATTTGAATATAATGTATAGATAATGTTTGTGATAATTAGAGATTTGAATTTGAGATTTGATCGGATAAGATAAGATAAGATCAATCTCGACCGTCGATGTAATTTAAATCGAAATTTTGTTGGATGTAGGGAGTTCCACTATAAATAGAGGCTCTCTCCTCACTTGTAAATCACTTCATTCATTCATTCACTTCACTTGAGTAATACAAGAAGCGTTTACTCTAAAACTCTTTCTATTGTTCTTTGTTGTTCTTGAGTGTTCTTCGTTGTTCTAGCCGCCAATCTCTTTCCGTTGTTCTTTGATTAGCTTTTCGCTTAGAACGATCTTTCGTTCGAGGGCTTCGAGGAGTGTTCGATCTTCCGGAGCGAGAATCCGGGTTGAGTTAGGTGTTTGTCGAGAGATCTTCACCTAAGACCGTGTCAAGGTACTTGAGGGTGACTTAGTCGACGTTTCAACCGAGAAAGCGACTAAGGTCCCGCACGATTCGTCGGCAAAGGTATAGCCCCGCGACACAAGTGGTGTCGATGGCGAGATCCATCGAGACACGAGAGTCTTTGGTCGGCCGTTGTCGGCGGGAGTACTCACAAGGTCTGGTTGAAGGCGACTTAGGCGTAGGAATCGGTCGATTTGCGTCGAAGGCGTCTAAGGCCGCCGCGGATCAGCTAGAGTCAAAATCTAGCCCCGTGACGGTTGGTATCGAGCCAAAAAGCGGTAGGCGATAGTTGGTATCGAGAGGCAGCGGTGGTAGCCGGTAAATGTGTAGCCGTGCTTGAGTTCCGTGATAGTTGGTATCCGAGTGAGTGGTGAAAGTTGGTTCTTTGGTAGTGGTAGCGAGGTTCCGTGATGATGAGGCATCGAGCGAAGTTCTGGCGGCAGTTGGTGTCGAGTTGGCGGTGATAAGTTGTTATCAAAGGCGGTAGCGGGTTCCGTGACAGTAGGCATCGGAGCGAAGTCTTGCTGATAGTTGATATCGAAAAGAGCCGTGAGAGTTGGTAGCGAGAGAGAGCCACGAGAGGTGGAATCGGAGAAGTGCCGTGATAAGCGCTATCCGAGCGAGTCAAGGAAGGACTTGCGTTCGAGCCATTTCGCGATTGCGATCAAGCGTGGTGGTGACTTGTGTTCAAGCCAACTTGCAGTGCGGTCAAGTGTGGTGGATTCCGGCTTGCAGTGCGGTCAAGTGTGGTGAGTTCGACTTGTAGTTGCGGATAAAGCGTGGTGGTGGTTTGTGTTCGAGTTAGTCGAAGTGATCGGGGATCGGACTAGTTCGTGGCAAAGTGGTGATTGAGATGGCACCGAAGAAGAAGACACCGACAATGGACGATGTAAGAAAGACATCGAACGAATTTGACGAGAGGAGCAACCGTCTTGAAAATAAGGTACACTCGAATCTTGAATTCATACATTTGTAGTAGAGGCTTGGGTCGATAAACTCTTGGACTTCAAGAAGGAGGCCGAGGTGGTGTTTGAAGAGCTAGAGCCGATGAAACCTTGAGAAGCCGGGTTCGTTGGATATTGAGATGTTAGAGTCTGTAGAAGGGATCCGGGAGGATGTTCAATTGGCTCTTAATGAATTGGATGTGAAGGTGTCTGAGCGTGGTGATTCCTTAGAGGCCGCAGTGGAAACTCTAAGAGAAGAGGCCAAAAAGACCCGGAGTGTTGTGGAGTCACGTCTTGAAAAGTTAGAGTCCATGGAGGGCAAGTTCAATGACGAGACGCAACGCATCCTCAACGAATTGGAGGTAGTTCGAGAGAGTTGTGCTTGTGAAGCCAAGATGGTGGATTTGCAAAAAGCGGAGAGTTCTTCCAAGGAGGAAACCGCGAAGGAGATCCAAGAAGTTCTCAACTCAGTGTACGAGAAGTTGGACCAACAAGATAATTCCCTTCAAGATGCAGTGGAGGCAATGAAGGTGGAATTGGAGTCGTTGGGAAAGAGGGTTTGTAGACTTGAGAAATCCGAAGAGGAGGCCAAGCAGACCCAAGGTGTTTTGAGTCCCGTCTTGACGAGGTAGAGTCCATAGATGACCAGTTCAAAGGCGAGACACGAGAAGTTCTCAACAAGTTGGTGTGACTGTTCGAGGAGTAATGCGAGTGAAGGTCGAGATAGAAGCTTTTGCGAAAAGAAGTGGATGAGCTCAAGAGGGAGCTGCTCGGTTGCAAGACGGCAATGGCGAATGTGATGCGCTCAAGACCTTCTTAGAGGATTTAGACCGGGCGAAGCTCGCATGAGAGAACAAGGAGATGCCCAGAGACTTTCGGAGGCTATCGTTGTTGCCGAACCTCTCGACCAAGCCCCGCGAGAATGCAAGCGGCGAGTGTTGAGTCAACCATGCCCGAGTTCGAGAGACAAGGGGAATGGTGAGGCTAAGTCCGTACCGAAAAGAAGGGGAGCAAGAAGTTGAAGTGCTACTTACGTGATGGTCCTCATTTGATAAGGGGATATCCCGAGAAGAACCGCCAGCTGCCATGGTGAAGACAGCAGGCGAGTCAAAGGGTGAAGTAAGCGAGACTTGGGGCGATTGCGTGTGTCAATGCTGCCAAGCGAAGTGAGAGCCGTGGTTCGACTACGAGTGCCAAAGTAGTCCAGCCAGCGATGAGACTTGGGGCGTTGTGAGTGTCAATGCCGCCAAGCGAAGTGAGAACCGTGGTTCGACTACGAGTGCCAAAGTAGTCCGGCCCGGTGATAAGACTTGGTGCGATAGCAAGTGAGGAAGTCTGTCAAGCCGAGGGTAAAGACAAGGCAATTGAGGTGTTACCGATGTAAGGGACCTCATAAGTTGCGGAGATGCCCGTTTCGAGCCAAGTGGTCCGAGGGACAGGACAAGGCCAAGAGTAAAGAGCACTGTGAAACTTGGTTCCGAAGTTGTCTAGTTACGCCAAGGTAGCGGAGACCATGAGCGAGAATGGGTTGAAGATGTCCGGGAAGGTGGGAAAGAGCTTGCGAGAATGTTCGAGTGAAGGACATTACTTTTGAGACCAATCTGAGTGTCGAAGGGGCTGAGCCGCCGGGGGACATAGCAATTAAGATGCCACCTATGGGCAAGGTGGGAAAGAAGCAAAGGACTTCGAGGAAGAAGTGCCGACGCAAGTTGAAGCAACTAGAGTGTTACCGGTGTAGGGGGGCCACAAATTGCGAGATTGCCGGATCGAGTCAAGCCATCCAAGGAGTTGGATGAGCGAAGAGAGCGAGGCTGTATCGCTTGATCCGATAACGTCGAGTTCTCGCCAAGGCCAAAGGGGACCGAATCGAGAAAGGGGTGACCATGTCCAGAAGGCTCTTGAGAAGCTTGCCGAGGATGTTGGGGTAAGAGCATCGCTTTTGAGACCATTGTAGAGTCGAGGGGGGCCAAGCCGTTGGGGACATAGTAACCGTGGAGACACCACCAATGAGCAAGGTGGGAAACGAGCGGCGAACTTCGGGTAGGAAGTGTCGACGCAAGAGAAAGCACCGAACTTCAAGGAAGAAGGATCGATGTAAGAGAGCACCAAACTTCAAGTCGGGAAGGCGGGTGCAACCGGATGCAACGGACTTGGGGAAGAAGTGCCGATCAGAGTATCGCAACGGACTTTGTGGCGAAAGTGCCGATGCAAGCAAAGAACCGATGAAGAAGGTTCAATGCAGAGGAGGCGGACTTCAAGGAGAAAGAAGGGTGACCCATTTTAGAGTAAATGTGACCGAGGAAAAGGTACATCTCAAACACATTCCTAGTGTTTTTGGTTTTGATTTGCCGTTGTTGATGGCGTAGGTCAAGTACGACCTAGTCTTGATCGGGGAAAAGAAGATTGGAAGAGACCTTTCGAGTTCAAAGGGCAAGCCGAGTTGTCGACTTAACCGAGAGTTGATCTGTGTTCAATGTTGTGACAACTTCCAAGTCTTTGCCGCAGGACCAAGTGGGTCTGAGTCGAGGTAAATCAGAGTTTGTGGGAGAGTGCTCCTACAAGGGAGATGTATCAAGAGGCGTGTTAGCACGCGATGTTCACATGTGAGTTTGAGGCGAGACGAGCAGTTCATATGGGGAATTGCACGGCCGAGGCATCGACGAGTAATCAAGTTGACCCCGCCCAGATCGTTGAGTGCGCGGCAGCGACGAGGGCGTCGCTAAGTCAAGTGGGGGAGATTGTCACGGACCAAAGTTTTTGGACCGAAACATTAGCGCGAGCAACAAATAGGGAGGTGGTGCGCAATGCAACGGGCGTGTCAAATGTGGCCCAACACTCGGAGAATGGCGAGGACCATACCTTTGGGACCGAGGCATTGGCGCAAGAATCAGCCAAAGAGAGTTTGCGCGGTGGAACGGGCTTGCCAAGACCATCACACTTGGCCCGGCACTTGAAGAATGCTAAAGAGCCCGCAAGCCCACAAGACTTAGCCAAATCCATGGAGGATTCAGGAGGGTAAATTGGTCAAAGCATTATCCATTTATTTGAATATAATGTATAGATAATGTTTGTGATAATTAGAGATTTGAATTTGAGATTTGATCAGATAAGATAAGATAAGATCAATCTCGACCGTCGATGTAATTTAAATCGAGCCGTTGGATGTAGGGAGTTCCACTATAAATAGAGGCTCTCTCCTCACTTGTAAATCACTTCATTCATTGATTCACTTCACTTGAGTAATACAAGAAGCATTTACTCTAAAACTCTTTCTATTGTTCTTTGTTGTTCTTGAGTGTTCTTCGTTGTTCTAGCCGCCAATCTCTTTCCGTTGTTCTTTGATTAGCTTTTCGCTAGAACGATCTTTCGTTCGAGGGCTTCGAGGAGTGTTCGATCTTAGGAGCGAGAATCTGGTTGAGTTAGGTGTTTGTCGAGAGATCTTCACCTAAGACCGTGTCAAGGTACTTCAGGGTGACTTAGTCGACGTTTCAACCGAAAGCGACTAAGGTCCCGACGATTCGTCGGGCAAAGGTATAGCCCCGCGACACAAGTGGTGTCGTGACGAGATCCATCGAGACTGAGTCTTGGTCGGCCCGTTGTCGAGCAGGAGTACTCACAAGGCTGGTTGAAGGCTGACTTAGGCGTAGGAATCGACTGATTTGCGTCGAAGGCGTCTAAGGCCGCACGGATCAGCTAGAGTCAAAATCTAGCCCCGTGACACTTTGCTTTAGACATGCACGTTACAACAATATCATGCTTAATGCTTTGTTTTGTTCATTACCAAAAAGTATGCGTTTGGGTTTAGACCAAATGAGCCCAATTTGAGTAGTTCGGATATTTATAGATATTCGATCCATTTTTTATTGATTTGGAATCATATTTAAATTTAGATGTTAAATTAATGTACGATATTATTTCAAAGCGAATATAGATAGACACCACATATATCCATTATTTAAATCTATATTACTTATATAAGTATAAGTTGTAAATTTGAATATCCAAATCCAACTTTAAATTCGAAAGTAAAAATATATTTGAAGATAAATTTAGAGAACAAGAGTAAAATAATTTTTAAAAAATTGCATATACCAATAATGAGACTTAAATAATACGATACAAGTTTTTTATACCTTAACCAGTGGTTAAGGATGATACTAACATGACAAAAATATCTAATTAATATGATATTGATATCTAAAAGAACTAATATTTTTTTTAAATTTAAAATAAAACTCATAATTTGAAATATGTGATATAATTAATTTTTTTAACCCATTGAGCCCCACAACCCAACTAGGTGGTTCAAAGAGGCCCACTGGGGAAGCAGGGAAAGATTCAAACTTTACAGTCTCACTTTTTTTCTTCTCTTCAGTTTTCAGTTGCTTGACTTGATGCAATGGAGTCTGAGTTGGAAGTTGAAGAGAAACAATGGGGACTCATAGTTGCAGACAAAGTGTTTTCACTCTATAACTCACTTCCAAAGAAGGGGAAGCCTCAGGGATGTGAAGTCACCGTTTTGGCTGCTTTTCTTCTCTCATCTCCCTCTCGAGGTTAATCTCCAAAACCCTAATATTAGCTCCAATTTATAATGATCTAAGCTCCGTTATTTTAACTTTAATTGACTTAATTATATATTTGCAGTTCAGATATGGAAGTTGTTGCGTTAGGTACAGGAACGAAATGCATTGGGCGCTCTCGATTAACCCATCGCGGTGACATTGTGAATGACTCCCATGCTGAAATTATTGCTCGCAGAGCTTTGCTAAGGTCCTTTTTTTCGTTCCCTCCCATTTTACTCTTGACATTGTTCGGATTCGTATGTTAGGGGCAAACTATTATGAAGCTATGTTAGAGATGTAGGGGTGCAAAATTACAAGATTTTAGGGGTGTGAGATTAGATTGTCGGTTGAAAATACAAAGGAAATGTCTAAGATGCGACTGCCCCCAGCATCCCTTGGTCCATATAAAACACTATAAATAGTTGACTCTTGGACTTGGATTAAGTTTTAGTGAGTTGTAAGTTTTTTTATTGCCCTCCTCTGTGATTGATTCAGGTTCTTTTATGGAGAGATTCAACGTCTTAATGTCAATTTGAATAAAGAAGAACAAAATGGCACATCAGAGTTGCAAACCGGTGGCCTTGAACACTTGCTTTTCCAGTTGGAATCGGATGGTTCTGGTGAAGTAAAATATAAACTCCGAGCTGGGTGGAAATTACATTTGTACATATCTCAGTTGCCATGTAATTCTTAGTGATTTCTTTTATTTGTCTTCTAATGTTCTACTTCTTGGGTTTTTAGTTTCATGCAAAAGTTATAAGCTTCCATATAAAGACTTGTGTTTTGAGTTTCTACCTCTTGGTTTGTGTTTGCTAGGTGGGGATGCTTCACTTAGTTCGACACCATCTTCAATTGATGAACATGGTCAGTCTGTATTTAAGTTTTCTGTGAAACGGTTATACTATACTTTATTGAGAGATTGTTGTGTGGGTACTTGAAGTGATTTTGTGAAGGCTAGTTTTAATTGTAATATGTATGATCCGTGTGCCTTTGATTGCATTGGTATCATCATTTTCTTTTCATCGATAATCAATTTTCCAGTGGAAGTTGTAATCATGTTTTATAGAAATGGACTAATTAGGAAGTTTATTTTCAGGAGATTGTTCACAACTAATTGGCTTGGTTCAGAGAAAGCCTGGTCGAGGCGATACAACATTGTCAGTTAGCTGCTCTGACAAAATAGCTCGTTGGAGTTCAAGGTTCATCATTTGCTATGAAGTAATTGCAAAACAATGCATTCATGCAACGGCCGAGATAATTATGGTGTTGTAGTTTATACAATGCACACACACAGAGAGAGTGTTTAACTGATACCCACGTAGTCTATGATCATTTGCATGCTACATGCTTCATGCTTCGTTTCTACTATCATCAATATGGAAACATGTATAACCATGCTTTTGCATCTTTTGATATAAAAAATTGTCTTATCTTAGGGGCTCTGCTTTCATACTTTCTTCAACCTGTTTACCTCCATTCTGTTACTGCCGGAGGATCCCCTTATATTTCCGAGGATATTTGCTTGGTGAAACAATTGAAAAGATCCTTATATGATCGGGTTATACCATTGTCAAATGAGCTTGTAAAGCCTTTTCAAGTTAACAAGGTTTGTAAAATTTACAGTGTATTAATGCTATATAAAACAGGCGGGTTTTGACAAGAATTACTTTAATATGTCTGAGCAGCCAATATTTTGTGCTGCGCAAGTATCCCCAAAGGAGTTTCAGCATTCTGAGACTGCTCAAGCCACCTTAACTTGCGGGTATTCGCATTGATGTACCCAACTATAGCTGTAGGTATTATTTTATCCTTTTTATTTTGATATTGTTTATACATCATTTTTCAGGTATTCAATATGTTGGAATGAGTCTGGTTTGCATGAAGTTGTTCTTGGAACTACAGGTCGAAAGCAAGGCACGTCCTCTAAAGGGGCAGTTTATCCATCTACTGAATCATTGTTGTGCAAGTAAGCGACAAATCTTCTATCTGGAACAAAAAAATTATCGTCTTTGTCCCATTGTTATTAGAAAATTTTCCCCTTAGAAAGCGAATTTTGGGAACTTTCTTGTCACTGAGGGATGAATGCAAAATCAAATGCTCATCCAGTGAGGTCTCTTATAGAGAACTCAAGGTAATGATTCTAGATACTTGTGGACTTATTTTATGGAATTTCATCCTTGACCTGATGCATTTTGATATGGTTTGCAAATATGAAGCTGGTGATAGTCGCAGGAAGCATGCTTTTTGAGTGAACTGATAACTTTCAGTATTACTCGGTTGCTTGTGCATGCTATTCCTCAAGTTTCATTTATTAGACAAGGAATGCGGAATATGTGCATTGAAAGCATTGTGCATATGATTGCTTTTTGTTGTTTCTTTCTCAACTCTTTTAATGGCTTTGATTACAGTTTACCATGATAAATAGAGATTATACTCCTTAAGGTCTATCCTAAAGTTGGAATAATGCACGAGTGTGTCGGTGGCATGGGGCAATGATTACCGTCTTTGCTGATTGATATGATCTATTCTCTTCAGGACAGGGCTGAAGAATATAACTTAGCTTCCAAAGTTTTCAAGGGGAGACCTCCTTTTCAAAATTGGCTCACAAAACCCTTAAACTTGGAGAATTTCTCAATGATCAGTAATGAGGTATGCAGTTTACTTCTGTCTACGTTATCGTCATCGTCTTAGAGATGCGGGCGAGTATCCTTTTGATAGATTTGGACAATATGGTTATGATATTGACCTTTCTTTTATCAATAGGGCAACCATCCCTCCTCCATGTCATGTGATTTCCAAGGATGATCAATTGGTTCAAGTGAGTCCAAAAAGTTGGACATGGAAGAGAATACATGTCCCTATCAGAGACGTCGGATATTCGATCACCAGGTAGGCAGGAGCTATGCTCTTTTTCATCCAAGTTCGTAAAACATGGTGACCCCTTGTATTGATGTATAAGGACTTGATTTGAAGCAGTGGCTAAATTTCGTTGTAGTTCATGGAGCAGAGATTTTCTTTTTTGTATTGACATTTGTCAGTGAAAGGATTCAAGGCTTCTTGTTGATATATATTTTTCTTAATATTGCGTGTAAAATTTATAATTTTCATGTCTAATTAATATGAGAAATAATAATAAATTTATTTAAAAAGAATTAAGATATTTAAGCTCATATTTTCCCGCAATGTACTGCACGCATATATGTATATTTGTCAATGAACCGTTTTCCTTCCTACTAATAGATAAAAAAAAACACTGCCTATTTTAGCTATCTTTCATTCCCCCGACTTTTCACCATTTGATCTGTTCCGAGCTTTTCCTTTCATCTCCGGTAAAGAGGAATCATCTTCTGCCTAAACTCCGGGTATGGTTTTTTAGTTATGATCATATGATCACGTCAATTTAGACTCGATATATAATTATGTTGGTTAATTTTTATCGACATTGTTACTAGAGCTGTCCAGTTGATTATGTTAATCATATGGAAAATTTTGTCCAAATTAGATGAAATACAAGATTCTTTAGGTTCCCTTTTTCTGAAGATACAAAGTGTATCTGTTTGCATATTCATCATTGGAGGTATCTGCACGTTGATTTATGTATGTTTCAGACAACTTTGCCGTCCAAGTACCAAATCGACAACATTTTCCCCAAGACAGAACACAATGTTTTAGTTAAACGACATTAATGAAGGACCAAATATGGCAGCAGACAGACAAACTTATTCAATTACACCTAATGAGTAAAAGAACCTCAGTTCTTTGCTCTAAAAAAGGCAAATATGAAGGGGAAAAGGGCTAATCAAGCATCAGACCAGTAAATCTCTATTTCACCACGTTGCTTTCCATACACTCCTAAGGCATCCCAAACTGCATCCGAGGCATCGACAATGTGGTTGCCACACGGAGGCTGGTAATCATGGTCGGCGTCACATCCCATTGTTGAGTCGCATTCGTCGACTACCTTAGCCTTAACGGTTTTTCCGTTACCATGGATGTTAATATAATTCATACACCGTTTTTTCTTGTTAAACCATCCGGTCGAAAGTGCCACAATCAATTCTGTATCGTTATGGTACTGGTTATCACATTCACATCACCCTCCACCGTCCTCGCCCGGACCGAACCCGTTGAGGGTCAGGGTTGCCTTGGTATGGCCCGAAACTTGGGGCGAACATGTATACGTGTCGTAAAGCTTGCCCTCTTGACAACAACCAGAATCATGCTCTTTGTTACATTTTTTTGTGGAGGCTTCTTCCCTCTTAGCTTGCCACTGGGTTTGCAAGTACCAGCTTCAACCATGAAACAATCTGTAATAACTAAAATCAAACAAGTAAAAAGAAAAACAGCAGAGAAAATGTTCCTATTCATCTCTGTAATTACTATTGTTTGGTGCCTAGAACGTTAAGCTGTGGAGTTTATATAGGAATCAGCCCTTACAATTTTAAAGTCTGTTCTTACAGAAATTCCTTAATTTTATCGAAAGTATTGCAAGAAGCTGCACAATGTGTGTCACAAAAGGTCGAAAATTGCCACATTTTACAAAGCTGGAATCATAGAAAGGTCAAAATATCAATAAATTTTAAGCAGGTGAATAAGACCATAGGTTAGAATCTGAGTATAGTCGGTTAAACAGGAGATTCTTAATTCTGTCTCGTAATAGTAATATTTTAATCCTTAATACATTCGCGCACACATAACAAACAAAGCTGCTCCTTGTGTTCAAAATTTAAGACATAATTTTAATGCAGTTTTTAGGAGTAATATAATTTCAATGCTTTAGTGTATATGAAAACATACAATGTAGGTTTTTACTTTTTACAATACTATTAATCTAAAACACATGCAGGGGAATTTTTAAACTATAATACAGACAAATATTATAAAAATATGATCAAGGAGATCAATAAGTGTCCGACCAATAAATATCCATTCCACCCCAATTATTTTCAGGAATTCCGAGAGCTTTCCAAACTGCTTTGGAGGCATCAACGATATTGTTAGGACAAGGAGGTTGATAATCATGGTCCGAATCACATCCCATTGAAGAATCACATTCGTCGACGACCTTGGCCCTCACACTTCATCCATTACCGTAGATGTTAATATACTTCAAACACCTCTTCCTATCGTTAAACCACCCAGTTGAAAGTGCCACCACAGGATCATCATCCGAGTGATATTGGTTGTCACACTCCGACGGTCCACCACCATCTCCACCGGCCTGGAAGCTGTTAAGTGTCAGCGTTGCTTTCGTATGGCTCGACACGGGCGGTGAACATTTATAAGTTGTGTAGAGCTTCCCATCTTTACAACAATCAGAGTCGTTTTCGGTATTGCATTGCCCCGGCGGGGGGATTTTTGCCCCTTATTGTTCCACTAGGCCTGCAAGTTTGAGCTTCAACACTTGCGAAAACATAAAGAACACAAAGGAGAATTAAAAAGACACTTGAACCTGCTTGCTTAATTTTTTCTTTTAATCCAATTTTGTTTTAATGTTTGGGTGTGAGAATTTACAACAGGGAAACGGAAATATATAGAGATTATTGCTTGTAATTAATTCAAAATATCGGTCTTTCAAACATGAAATTAGGACAAATTTGTGGCACCTTCGGGCTTCCAAGAAGAATGTTTTGTAATTTGCTGGAAATATTGACATTGATAGGATTAGGGAGTTAAATGTTATGGTAGACTGCTATAATGGAAGGGTTTATCTTATATGTCACCAGTTAAGATGGCACATGTTACATTAATCAATGGGTAAAACTTTGATACACATGTTGTGTATTTACACTATAAAAACTAAAATACTAAATTCTTAATTCTAACACTAAAAAGTTAAACCCTAAACTTTAAACCTATACACTAAATTCTAAATACTAACTTTAAATTCTAAACCTTACAACCTAAACCCCTAAATTTTAAATCTTACACTAAAACTCAAACCCCTAAAACTAATCTTAGTTATAATGATATAATTAAAAATAGTAATTGTTAATCTTAATTAATTGTATATATAGCATAGTTTTCTATCTTTTTTTCTTTTTCCTTTTTTCGTTTTCTATTGTTCTTTACTTGTAGAAGACGTCACTATTAGTGCTGATCGCCTATCATAAGTATTTATCGTTTTTTTTTTTTTTATCTTTTTGCCTTACTTTTTATGTTTTTAGTTTTGAATAAATAAATATGTCCTTATAATACGTTTTATTCTACCTTCTAATACGTTATTTTCTATCTTTTGAAATGTTTTTTTATCACTCGTTTGATAATTCTTTCATTTATTTTTTTTATCAATGTTGGATTTGACACCGCTACAACTAATCAACATGACGCGCTTTTAGTTATCCCGCTGGTCTTCCTGTTTTGGACCCACGAAGTGAATTCGGACGCGTTCACAATAACTGTTTCTTGTTCGTGATTGAGTTGTGGTAACGATCGTATTGTCAACATGTCTTATTGTAATATGTATTTTTATGTTGTTTGTTGATGATTTTACTTTTCGTCGTTGATCTTTGGTAATGTTTGTATCTATCTTTTGTTTCGAGTCTTTAAGTTGGGTTTTTACCTTTTTACTTATACGATCTTCTAAAGATCTCGAGACGCTAATTTAATATTTCAATGATTCTCGTTTGATTGTTGATATTATTGATGATTTCTATCAAAATTTACCGACTACATATAATGAATTTTTTCTATTCGTATCAACGATAGAACTACAACTTTTAGATTTGAAAATAAAAAATATAACTTTTATTTTGTAAACCTCAAACTTCATTAGAATACAAAACTTGGTGCTATATTTTAAACGAAAATTATATTTATGTCTCTGAATCAAACAATATGGAACGATATACCTCGGCACATATGAGTAACAAGGATGCCATCTTGTTTCTATTGTAAGCTTTGAATATTTAAATTTTTTCTAAGCAGGTGGACAAGATAGATTAAAATCTGAATAATAAACGAGGAGACTTTGATGTCTTTTACTGCAAAGTGATTCCGTGGGTAAACAATACCATATTAATGCTTTAATGTAAAGGAAAACATACAATATGTGACTTTTACATTAATATTAATTTAACATTAAGCTAAAATTTACGAGAAATCTTTATTCTAATACAAATAGATGTTATAAAAATGAGCAGATAGATTAATCGGTGTCCGACCAGTAGATATTCATTCCTCCCCAATTGTTTTCAGGAACTCCGAGAGCCTTCCAAACTGCTTTCGAGGCATCAACAATGTTATTAGAGCAAGGAGGTTGATAATCATGATCCGAGTCGCATCCCATTGTAGAATCACATTCATCGACGACCTTAGCCCTCACACTTCTTCCATTACCATAAATGTTGATATACTTCAAACACCTCTTTTTGTTGTTAAACCATCCGGTTGAAAGTGCCACCACGGGGTCATCATCCGAGTGATATTGATTGTCACATTCCGATGGTCCACCACCATCACCGCCGGCCTCGAAGCTGTTTAGTGTCAGAGTCGCTTTCGTATGGCTTGACACAGGCGGTGAACATTTATAAGTTATGTAGAGTTTCCCATCTTTACAACAATCAGAGTCGTTTTCGGTGTTGCATTGCCCCGGTGGAGGAGTTTTGCCCCTTATGGTCCCACTAGGTCTGCAAGTTTGAGCTTCAACACTTGCGAAAATATGAAGGACGCAAAGGAGAATAAAAAAAACACTTGAACCAGCTTGTTTCCTCATTCTTTTTTTCCTTTTGAAATCCAATTTTGTTTTAAAAGTTTTGGTTGTGAGAAACTACAAGTGGGGGGAAAGCAATATATATAGATTATACCTACAAGTAATTCAAAATATCAGTCTTTCATACATGAAATTAGGACAAATTTGTGGCATTTTGGACATCCGAGAGTAATATTTTGTAGTTTGCTGAAACATCAACTGTAATAAGTTTAAATATTGTGGTGGACCGCTATAATGGAAGATTTATGATTTGAGTTAATGTATTTTAATTGCTTAGAAATTTATTTGAATGATTCTATTGTATTTTTTTAAAAAATAAATAAATGAAATATGGTGTAGTTTATCCCAAAATTGAGACTACATACTTATTAGTCCAGTTTAGTTTTAAAGTTAGACAATTTAGATCATCTCACTATGATCTTCAAATTGTGATGTTAATTCATAAAAGAGAGTCAAATTCTTAAAAATTTATGTTTTAATGTTAGTTTGGACTATAAAAAATACAAGGCTCAAAGATCTCACAATACTTGTGGATTTAAGTATGCTTTTGTATTCAACATTTTATTGTTCTCGTCGATCAGACACGGCAAGTAATGTAGATTTAATATACATCATACCTGATATTTTTTTTAATAAAAACATCTTTATTCTAAAACAACGTCTTCCATCGAAAATATATGACTGAAAAAATCAATCAGTCCGTCCATTTCACCCCAATCATTCTCGGGAATACCGAGAGCTTTTCATACTGCTTTCGAAGCATCAACGATGTTGTTACGACAAGGAGCGCAGCCTCGAGTAGAATCACATTCATCGATAACCTTAGCCTTCACACTTTTTCCATTGCCATGGATTTTGATATACTTGTTACTCCTCTTTTGGTGGTTAAATCACCCGGTCGAAAGTGCCACCAGAAGGTCATTATCGGAGTGGTATTTGCCGTCACATTCCGATGGTCCGCCACCTTCCCCGCCTTCCTCGAAACTATTGATTGTCAAAGTTGCTTTTGTATGACTCGACACAGGCGGTGAAACAATCTGTAAGTTGAGTAGGACTTACCGTCACTACAATATTGTACCTTGCCGCTGGGTTTGCAAGTGTCTTCCCCATCTATCTTGCCACTGTTTCTGCCAGCTTCAACCATGAAACAATCTGTAATAACTAAAACAAAGCAAATAAAAACAAAAAATGCAGAAACCCCTTGCTATTCATCTTCAATTTCTTTTGTAATCACCACTGCTTGGTGCCAACAACATGAAGATGGAGAGGTTTATATAGAAATCAGCCCTCTCAATTTTAAAGTCTGTTTTTTCCAAAAATTTCCATAATTTTATCGCAAGCAGGGATGGACCGAGGG
The DNA here is from genome assembly GCA_019671005.1 of Hibiscus mutabilis. Lineage (NCBI taxonomy): Eukaryota > Viridiplantae > Streptophyta > Magnoliopsida > Malvales > Malvaceae > Hibiscus > Hibiscus mutabilis. The sequence goes on along the minus strand of CM033734.1, from coordinate 3,720,999 downwards.
GGGCTTTGAAATTCCTATACGGTTTAAAATTTTTTTATGTATTTTTTATTAAAAATCTATTTTTGCCTCCCTTAAATTTTTATAAATTCGCCCCTTAAAATTTTATAGGTTTGCCCCCTAAGCTAAAGTCCTGCGCCCGTCCCTAATCGCAAGTATCACACGAAGGGGCACAATGTGTCACAAAAGGTTAAATTTCGTCACATTTTCATAGCTTTGGAATCATAACAAGCATTAAATCATCGTTTGACAAATCAATATTTTGTGGGAAATAAATATACTAACTAATTGTATAAGTAAATTTTGATAGAAAATACTAACATTGTCAATAGTTAAATTATGGTTTTTAAACCGAGAATCACATATTTTAACCTAAAAATTATATTTACAGCTCTGAATTTAACGTATTAAACAATATATCTTATTTGTAAGTAACAAGGATGCTATCTTGTTCCTAGTTTATGCTTGGAATATTAGCAGATTAGTATGTTAAAGTCGCCAGTTAGATTTCTTTAGAATTTTAATAAGAGAAAACTGAGACTTTGATGTTAGCATATTGATCATTTGAAACCATCTGCCTGTCGATACATGTTTCACAGAATATCTGTCGTTCCAAGTAGAAATATACAACATAATTTCAATGCTTTAACGTGTAGGGAAACATACAATGTACGAGATTTACATCGATACTCCATTACTTAAATAGTAAACTAAAACAAACGAGAAATCTTTACTTTAATTTCGATAGATAATATAAATGTATAATTAAGGAAATCAATCGGTGTCTGACCAGTAGATATCCATTCCGCCCCAATCGCTTTCAGGAACACCAAGAGCTTTCCAAACTGCTTTCGAGGCATCCACGATATTATTAGGACAAGGAGGTTGGTAATCATGATCGGAGTCGCATCCCATTGTAGAATCGCATTCGTCAACGACCTTAGCCCTAACACTTCTTCCATTACCATAGACGTTGATATACTTCAAACACCTCTTTTTGTTGTTAAACCACCCGGTTGAAAGTGCCACCACGGGATCATCGTCCGAGTGATATTGGTTATCACATTCCGACGGTCCACCACCATCCCCACCGGCCTGGAAGCTGTTTAATGTCAGTGTCGCTTTTGTATGGCTCGACACAGGTGGTGAACATTTATATGTTGTGTAGAGCTTCCCATCTTTACAACAGTCAGAGTCATTTTCGGTGTTGCATTGCCCTGGCGGAGGAGTTTTACCCCTTATTGTCCCACTAGGCCTGCAAGTTTGAGCTTCAACACTTGCGAAAACATAAAGGACGCAAAGGAGAATTAAGAAGACACTTGAACCAGCTTGTTTCTTCATTATTTTTTTTTTCTTTCTGAAATCCAATTTTGTTTGAATGTTTTGATTGTGATAAACTATAAGTTGGGAAAAGCAATATATAGAGATTATAGCTTCAAGTAATTCAAAATATCAGTCTTTCAAACATTAAATTAGGACAAATTTGTGGCATTTCAGACATCCAAAAATAATATTTCGGGCATCAACCGTAATAAGTTTAAATATTACGGTGGACCGCTATAATAGAAGATTTATGATTTGAGTTAGTGTATTTTAATTGTAATAATACTTAATTGTTCAGTAATTTATTTGAATGATATTTTAATTAAATGATTCGATTATAATTTTTTAAAAAATAAGTAATATAGGGTGTAATATAACCAAAAAAAAACTGAAACTAAATACTTATTAGTCCAGTTTAGTTTTAAAGTTAGACAATTTGGTTCATCTCACCAACTAATCTTGAACTTCAAATTGTGATGTAGCTTTCTAACGTCTAATATTCATAAAAGAGAGTCAAATTCTTTTAAAAAAAATCATGTTTTGGTGTTAATTTGGATTATAAAAAAAATACAAGGCTCAAATATTTCATTGTATTGATAGATTTAAGTATACTTCTATATTCAACAATTTATTGTTTTTGTCAATCCGACACGACAAGTCTTGATAGATTTAGTTTTACACCATACCTGATATTTTCTATCAAAAACATCTTTATTCTAAAACAACATCGTTTACAAGGCTCAAATATTTCATTATCGAAGTGATAGTCTCCACAAGCGCCTTAATTTTAAGATTTAGGAGCTTAGTTTAGAGTTTAGGGATTTAGAATTTAGAGATAGTGGTTAGAATTTATGGTTTAGGGTCAGAGTTTAGAATTTTGGGGTTAGGATTTAGTTTGTTGGGTAATATGGTGAGGATTTAAGTTTTAATCTATAAACCCTAAATTGTAAATTTCAACCACAATCTTTAAATTCAAAACTCATACACCCTAAACTAAGTTCTTAAACCCTAAAACTAAGACGCTTGTGAAAAAATTTTCCACCTTGCATCAAATAATTACCCATTACTATATTATTCCATTGATTGGGCACATCGATCTTGATACTTCTATTTTATTATTACCTACTATCATTTTCACTTTTATTCAAAAGTTTTAATATTTGGTCAATATATTATTTATATTAACTAATAATTTTGAACACTTTTAATTACTTTATTCAATTAAAATATTATAATATGATTTAAAAACATATACGATATTTACTTTATATATAAAATGTCATAAAACAAGAGGATAAAGTTGATCAAAAACATATATATAAAAGAAATGTAAAAATGTTATAAAATGAGGATTATCGTGAGAATCTTACGTTCTCTGGGTGTAAGATTATAAACATGGATCATACTGAATCCCAAAAATGTTAAAAGATTGATGTTTGGATTTTTATCTATGAAGATGGTGTGAAGGAAAGATTTTGAGGCATGTATCATTACTAAAATGTTTAAAACCAACTCAAAAGGTTCGGTTTAACTTTAACCAACAAAATCTAGGTTCAAAAGATGACCAAATTGCTTAACACTGATCAGAAAATAGTTCTTTGAAAGAGCATACATGAAAGCTGGTCTAGTAACCACCTCGGCTTCATTCTTCCATGGCATCGCCTCCTTCGATAATCTCCACTTTCTCCTTAAGTGGAATGATTTTTGTCAGGAGAACCTCTGCAACCATAGAAATTAACAAGCAAATCAAACAACATATCTGAGTAACTTGGAATACTGATGTCCGACACTTTCTGATATAGATTCAGGGTTATAAATACATGAAAAAAGTAAAAAAAGAAAAGAAATGAATATACCCATGTCGGATACATGCTCGTTCTTTGCATCTTATATTTATATATGATTCCTAAAATAACATAGACTAAAACAACTATTATGGCCATTAGGATGGCCTTGCTTTGACATTCAAATTCTTTGCTATCTACCAAACATGCTATCACAGTTCAATCATGCAACATCAAAACCTTTGATAATAGAAAAAAGGCATTTTTGTTGTTGTTCTTTGACAGAAAATGGAAACACAACGAAATGGTCTTCATAGTTAAAATGGATTGAAATTGTAAACTTTCTAACCTGTCTTCTTGGGAAAAGAATAGCCCTTGGAGTTGGTGTAAGTTCGAGGATTAGGTTGGAGATGGTTCCTCAAGTATTCTTTGCCACCCTGAGGATTCATTAACATGAGAAAGTTGAGATCAAGAAAAATGTACGAGGCCCCTTCGGAAAAAAGAGGTTAGTGAGCAACATCAAACCTTAGTTATTACACAAACATCAACATTGCTTCCACTTCCGAGGTCATTGAAGATACCAGAGCATATAGCCTCAGTGACAAGTTCAATTCCTTCATTTCTCTGCGAAGAGAAAAAACAGTTGACCTAGTATTATCAACAGATCAAAATAGGTGTGGTTGCTCCAAATTGAATATTGCTGATTTATTTTACTTTGTAACTGCAAACACATGAAGTGTTTATTTTACATGGAAAGCAAATCACAAGAGACCTCACAAACTGATAGTCATAGAACATGTTAGGGTAGTGTACCCTCTTGATCTTCAAGACACCAAAAGAAATGAATAGTTGAACTTACAGTAAGGCCTTCTTTGTATTTTGATTCAAATACTGCCATTGCTGCCAGGGAACCAGAGCCCATCGTAGCAAATGGCAATGTGTCAGTTGACCCATGGGGGTATATCTGCAGATTTTAAGCATTGCTGTGATAAGAAACTAGATAATAAAGAAGGCAAAAAGCTACTGTCATTTTGAGGTGCCGAATGGTTGGAAAAAACTCACGGTATGCAAATGAGGCCCAGTGACATCAACACCACCGAGAACCAAAGCAGCCGAAACATAGCCTTGGTAGCTGGACAATTACTAAGCAGTTAGAATTACATATTCTCTATAGACAATGTAGAAGTATGTCGGTAAAAAAAATAAGAAAACAGAGAAAAAAACATTACTTGAAAAGGTGTCCCTTGAGAAGGGTCAATGCTGTAACAACCCTCGACTCTCTACCAGTATGATAGCGGTGTAACTGGAGCTGTGAGCTGACCATGTCTGAGGATACGCATAACACCGAGACAAAGGGTTAGCTACAGTAAAATGATAATGTGAAAATAACATTTACAAGTGAGGTGCTCAAGCATTCAATTTGAAGAAACTACGGATGTTTTTCGAACCATATTAAACACTAATTTCAGGAAGTACCAGTTACTGCCTCTGTATCAGCAGCTGTTCCAGCACCACAACAGTATATGTTTGGGGCCATGTAATGAATTTTCTCACAATTCTTGTCACAAACTATAGGTCCTTCAGTTGCTCTTGTGTCTGCTCCGAGAATAACACCATCCTACACACAATTTCAAGTGAAATCAGTGGCATTGCATAAGTAGCATCAGAACTAAGCTCGACGGATAATAAAAAACAAATAAGGAGAGATTAGCAGTAAATATCAACACAGCTGCATATGACAAGGTTAAAAGTAAGGAAAAGAAGATGACACTGGGCAATTTCACAATAACATGGGACCAAGCCACCAACTCGGTTTTTTTAAGTTCTGCCGTAGATTTTAACCGACAATCATCATCTCAGTTTCAGTCTTATGAGCTATATATCAACAATATAACCCACAAAGAACCATTACTGCCATTGAACTTAAAATCGACCAAGAAGCCAATCACGTTGGTAAGTACTCTCCCTATTTCAGCTTTACAAGGGTTTGTTTCAATAATAAAAATCATGAGCCTAAAATCATGACCAAACTATTTCCAAATTCATCAGCACATAACCCACTTGGAATAATCAACCACAGGGCAAAGACTAACAACACTAAAAATTAAGCTTCTCTATGTCTATAGCAAACTATCAGAACTACAATGCATCCCTTCCTTGACTCCTTAATCTAAACATCAATAACAAAAACCACAAACAAATTATTGTAACTTCCCATCGTCAACCAACCAAAAAACCCAGATAAGTAATTAAATAAAACACCAACTGTAGCTAAAAGAAGCAATTTTAATGGTAAGATAACAAAACGCATTAAATCCCAAATATTGGAAAGACAAAAAATATTCATGGAAAAACAATAAAAAATATAAAAACCCAGAACATAAGTTCTCCTAAAATTAGTACCTGGAAAACCAAGCCAACAATAGTGGTACCCGTTTTACGAAAGGAAGGCGGACTAACACCTTTCTTTGCAAGCATCTCGTTTCTTTTACAAAGATCGAAGCTGAATCCACCCTTTGGAGGAATTTCAATCACTGAGTTCGACATGTTTCTTCGACCTAGAAATAAAGGAGCAAATTCAAATCTGAAAACAAATTTAAACCAAAAAATAAAACAGGAAGATTAGAACTTTGGTTAATAGCGATATATGACGGAGAACTCACCGGAAAAGCTGGTAGAGAATCAAACCGGAGATCGGAGTTCGTATGCTTTTAGTGAAGGAAAAGACTAGAGTGATGGACAAGAAAAGCTATAAGAGAAGAAAAATAGTTTTTCCCATTTTGCTAATAAGGGTCTCTGTTTATAACTTATTTTCAACTATGTCCCACTTCAAATCTTCTTTGGATTTATTTTTATTTTATTTTGGATCCTTTGTACTAGACTTATCACAATTGGACCGGGTCACCATTTCTTTTAGGATACTGGGCTTATATAGTTTTTTTGAATATTGAAAATATTATATAATTATTTCTGATTGAGTCATATTTATTAAATAAAAGATAATTTAAAAATGGATTTAAAATTATAATATTTGATTTTGAGTCACAATTTTCTTTTATATGTTTGCTTTGAATTTTGATCATATACTTTATTTTGATTTGATTTATATTAATCTTTTATGACATAACATTACATTTTACTTGGTAAAAGAAAAGAAAACTGAAAAGATAGAATTTGAGAAAATATTTTCTTTCATTGTTTAAAATTCTTAACCTTGCTTAAGGAGTTTAATGTCTCATTCAACTAGACCAATTAATTGTTAGTTATTTTTTTTTCTTTGATACAATGTCTAAACTATTTATAATCTCTTAAACTCTAAAATGGAGGCAATCCACGCTTAAGCAAACTGAAACTCAAAAAATTCAAGATAATATAATAACAATGATGTCAGCCGAATTAAAATTTAATCGTAAGAACTAATAACTTTTAACATTTCCAAATAGAAAACAAAGTTAAGGCTTAATGCATGAATTGGTCCCTAAAGTATATCATATTTCTACTTTGGTCATTTTACTTTTTTGTGGCGATCAATATCTAACACTATTATTTTTCTTAGATTAATATATATAGTTACTTATGCTGTTAAAAGTTGGTGTTCACGTAGTACCTATTAGAATACTCTACGTGACACCCTCAATCAAAAGTAAAAAGACTAAAGTGAAAAAATGAGTTAGAGTCCAAACCACATTTAAGTATTAGAAAACATATGTTCTGAGTGACTATGAGGTATAGAAAGTGAACGTGGAAGAAACAGGGTTTGTTTTGGCATTCAAGGAGTACCATGACATGCTTCGTGATAATGATCAACCTGGTTGCCAGATCAGTTTCCGAACAACACGAGGATCCCGAAAGACGTGAAGTGTCCGGACTGCAGCCGCACCTTGGAGTGTAAATCTAAGGATGGGCATAGGTCGGGTTTTTGCTCTACTCGAATCTGACCCGAACATTTAGTGCCTTCACCTGACACCCGACCTAGGTTTAGAGACATCTCACCCAACCCGAATATTGAGTATGAAAATCCGACTCGACCTGACATAATATTTCTTCTTAATTTTTTACTTGAAATTTGTCCAATAATTAAAAGCACAAGTCCAGCGCCCAGATTGCTGGCTTGCTGCTACATGCTTTATTCTCATTTATATAATTATATATAAACATGATTCAGATTTTAAAAAAAAAATCAAAATACAGCTCTAACAAAATTAAAAGAGTTCAAACAAAATAATTAAAATTACAAGTTTATAATATAATTAAATAAGTTCAAACATAAGATGATTAAAATTACAAGTCTATAATATAGTTAAATAAGTTCAAGCACAAATCTTATAAAACGACACATGAACATAAACATACGATAAAAAAGCTTCTATTGACATCGAATTCATAATCTTCAATCTTATCTAGTCACTCAAATCCTATAAAAATCATAAATCAATAGATATAAACAAAAATATAATAAACAAAATAAATAAAAAAAATTCTTAATTACCTCTATCTCATCTTGGTCGATTTCACCATCTTCACAAGAGCTTAATTCATTTGATTCTAAAATGATATAAATGAAAAATCTAATGAGAAATGATAGGTAAACATATAAGTAAAAAAATAACCGAAATTTTGAGATAAATATATTTGTACCTTCTTCTTCGGCCCACAACCAATTTTGACAACATGACAAAGCTTCAACGATTGATGGATGGAGTCTATTACGTTGCGCATTCACTAATCTCCCTGCAATACTAGAAGTAGACTCCGAAGCAACAATAGAAATCGGCATAGCAAAAATATCTCTGGCAATAGCTTGTAGTATAAAAAATTGTGGTCTATTCATCTTCCACCAAGCTAAAATATTAAAATTCAGTGTTCTCGGAATAATATCTACTTCCAAGTAACAATCTAACTCAAATTTTAATTTTAATTTCTTTTGCTTCTTCCTTGAAACATAGGCATGAAAATCATTGGGGTCTCCTAAATCAACCGAAACGCTATCTAAAGATGTAGTGCTGAAGCATTGAGATTCATTATTTGAAGACATCATTTTTTCTTCATACTTAGTAACCAAATCCCGACATAGTTGCACAATTCTTTCAACTTCATATTCAGCATCAATTCCATAAATATTCTTAAAATAATACTTCAACAATGTTGTTTTGTATCGCAGGTCTAAAAGTGTGCCAACACTCATAATATCATTCACACTATTGCAGTATTTCTCAAATTTCATCGACATAGATTTTGTCATGCTTGCTATGATGTTATTACCATGCGTAACCCATTCATTCAATGTCACTCTAATCTTGTAAATTCCCGGAAAATAAAGATTTACCGTTGTATATCTTGTTCCTGAAAAGCTTTCGGTGATCTCATAAAACAATTTAAGCTTCTCGTAAATTTCTGTTGCAAAGGCCCAATCATCATCAGTTAGCAAGGACTTGTACAAAGTATCACCATGCAATTTTACACAACGCGAAAAAACATCCGTGTAAGATAAAGCTGTCTGGAGCATCAAAAAGATTGAATTCCATTGTGTTCTAACATCAACTCATAATTTTTTTGTAGTTAGAATGTGTAATTGTCGTGTTGCCTCTTCAAATTTTTCCTACCTTTTTGGAGTAGCACTCCAAAAAAGAACACTTTGGCAAATTCTTTCAATACCATCTCCAAGCACATTTAATCCATCATTTACAATTAAATGTGATATGTGTGCTCAACAACGTATGTGAAAAAAAGTTTCATTTAGCAATAGTGTACCAACTCCCAATCTATTAACTAACAATTTAACAACACCATCATTCACACTACAATTATCAACCGTTATAGATGTGAGCTTCCTATCAATATTTCAATCTAGAAAATATTTCATTAGACAAGAAGAAATGGCATCCGTAGTGTGTGAGGTTGGCACATATTCAAACCTAATTAAGCACTAATTAAAATATATAAATTCTGGCATATTAGAATTAAAATAATTGATAAAATATATCTTTAAAAAAAATTATCTTATGACCCGCTTTTGTAAAGTCCATGAGTTATCAATGTAATGAGCTGTGACAACCATATATCCTTTGTTTTGACAGTCTGCAGTCCACATATCAGTTGTGATGGCAATCCGTCTTTCATTAGCTTCAAGTTAGACATTGTTTTTATCTTTCCCTCTTTGAACATTTTTAAAATGTCACGCTTTATTGTAATGCGTGAAGGCATTTCAATCAGAGGTTGTAGACTAGAACAATATTTTTTGAATTGCACATGATCTATAGTCAACAAAGGATATTCATGCATAACTATCAACTTAGAAAGCTCTCTCCTTGAAACATCTTGATTAAATGAGGCAGCCTTTAATGTTATTTTTCTATCCGGCTTCTTTGTATTAGCTAGTAGAACTTGTTGTCGAATGTCCACTTGACCTCGCTAGTTACACCTCCTTAGATGATCTCGTAAATAATTTGTCCCATTCTCCGAATCATCATTAAGCTTCTTTTTACAATTATTACATATCGCCTTCCACTCATTATTGATTTTTTTCTTTTTGTAAAGTGCTCCTATACTACAGATTTCAACTTTGAATTTGATGTGTTGCCTTCAGTTGACTTGACGTAGGAATTGAGCTTTCTTAAAAAATTGATGACGGGCTTTCCTCGGATGGTAATTGAGGAGAGTTAAAAGTTGGAGATGTTGACGAAACTGTGTTTTATCCTACATTAGACATTTTCTTTTATAAATAACATAAAAAATTCAGTAGATATATCCCTCAAAAGTCATAATCAAGTTATAATACATCCCTTTACAGTTTACAAACCACAACCATTGCCAGTTACCACAATACATCCCTTATTGTTTTATTGATGATAATAACAATTTCTTGTCCTATCCTATGTATATATAAAGTGTAAACCATCCCTCCTAAATCGAACAAGGGCCAGTTAAAATGTTTGGCAAAAAATTTATTGTATTTCTAGTTCAGTTAAACTAGTGTCCCAACAATCCATGTATTATTAGTAAATTGAAAGTGTTTAGTTCCAATAGTAATTAAAAGAAAAAAAATATTACTGGAAGTTGGAACTAAAAGAAAACAAGAATTGAATCACAACATGCCAATGAACCAGCTAATCCATATTGAAACTTGTTTCAGTGAAATAGCCTTTATTAAATGAATCAAACAAGCTCCATTCTAAATAACTACGTCATCAAACTAATTTCTCAAATCAATGTTCAAAAGAAAAAAAGGGTCTAAACTCTGAAATTTCTTACCGTCGAGTACTCAAGTTCTGAATCTGATTGTTGATGAAGATCGAGTGTTGTTGCTGAGGAAAAAATCAAGACCAAAGGAGTCTGATTCTGAATCTTATCTGATTGTTGATGAAGATCGGATACAAAGGGATGGGGGAAAGTCAAGAACAAAGAGTTTAAAACTCCCTTTTGTCGAACCAGGTAAGGGGAATTGGAGAAAGGTCGACTCAAAAGGTAATAAAAATCTTTAAAATATTTTTATTATTTTAATTATACCGGGCCGAGTCAGATAGGTTTTTTTTCTCCCCAAACCCGACTCCAATTGCTTGATATGTGCACCCGACCCAAACTCAAATTATTTCGTAAAAAAATTGACCCTATCGAATTGGGTCATGTCAGAACCCGTTAAGTCCGGGTCAAATGTCCATCCCTAAATACATTAATTTGCTCTGCTGCCATGATGCGGATTGGACAAGGGGCTAGCCTTCATAGTTGTTCTCCATTTGTACACTACTCATTGCAACTAAATAATGGTGTCCTGTGGGACTCAAAATCTGCAATTCTCTTATAAATTTCACTTGAATTTTCATTCTCTTAGACTATCAAGGATTGCGTTTGACATACAATAGGAATGGCCACATGTGGTCTAAGTTGGTAAATTATAGTAATAGTCAAAATAAAATAGTCATGTTTGATTTCCACATTGTTATCAAGGGTAGATATTATAAGAAGGAAATTTTATTTCTCATATTTTAGAAACTCCTTTTGCTTTGCTTTTCCCTTTTTATTTCTTTACTGCTGGCCAATTAAACATATATGTAAAACAAATTTTCGATTTTTTTAGCATCTTGCCCTATAGCTCAGTGGTAGAGCGTCAGTCTTGTAAATTAAAAGTCTGTATAGTTCGATCCTGCATTGGGGCGTCAATAGTTTCATTTAAAAAAAAAAATTGGCTTAAAGGTCAAATTGACCATCTACGAAAAATTAAAAAACTAATTAAGTTCTTATGAATTTTTTTACTCAATTGAATCCTCAAAATTCAAATTACGATTAATTAGACCCTCAAAATTCAAATTGTAATTAATTTAACATTTCCGTTAAGTTGACCGTTAACTCAAAAATAATTATTATGAGAGTGACACATGGTACACTTTGGACGTGCCACATCATCAAATCCGTAAATATCATTTAAAAAATATTTAAAATTATAAAATAATATATTTAAAATTTAAAAAATATTTACAAAATCTGAAAAATATTTAAAATTATAAAAAATTAAAAAAAATATAAAATTAATTTAAAATTCAAGAAAAATCTGAAAAAAAATAAAATGTGTAAAATTAAAATTATGTATAAAATTATAAAAAATATTTCTTTACATAAAATCAAAAAATATAAAAAATAATTGTAATAATTATTAATATATATATATATTATAATGAACTATATTTAAAAATTATATAATTTTTTTAAAAAATATTTTTAATTATAAAACCCTAAAATTTAAAATATTTTAAAATGCTCAAAATTAAAATCCCTAACCCTAACCCTACATTTACTTATGTTTTGCTCGAGCCACAATCAGAGTTAAAATGCGGGAGCATGAATCCAACATTTGAGATTTAGAAAGCATAATCATGTCATAACGAGTTCAGGATCGGTCTAGATGATCATGCATGGGCAACGGGTCATAAGGGAATCCAGAGGACCCAAGATCGAGGCTTGAATTGTTCGCTTGGATGTTCAAATGATGGAACTAGAGAAGCGTGTAAAATCAGGCACAAATCGAGGATGTGTTACCACATATGTCTGTATCGACTCATCAGATGTTGAAAAACTAGTGTCGACATCGATAGATGAAGTGGGGGAGGATGTCAGGATCGTCCCTTATTGGACTATATCGATGAGGCCATCGATAGAAGAAGTGCGGGAGAATGTCAAAGTCGTCCCTTATTGTATTGCGGTCTTGCCTTGACAAGCTCATTCGAGACCGTGTGGATGCGGGCCGAGCGTTTAGATGAGCAATCCCTATAAAGCTACCAAGTCAAAGATGCAGGTCGGGATGCTTTGGGAAGGCAAGGAAGACCCTGTCCAGAAAGTGTCCTCATTTTGGATGTTCCAACGTCTACTCACGTCATACTTGGTAAGTTTATTTAGCTCTTTAAGGGGGAAGTGATATGGTGTTGGGTCTCCACCATCCCTCTCACCAATGGCTAGTAGCTGAGCTGCCTTGGTGTAAGTGACCTTCTTCTAGGCTCATGTGGGGCCTAGGTGTGCGGGCATTGGGGCCAAGTGGTTGACGCAATGTCTCTCTAGGAAGTGCTCCTAAGGACGGTTTGGGGCCCCATATCGTGCTCGGCGCATAAGTCAAGGGTTGGCAGCTAGTATTCGCTAGGTGTTACGGGATACGATGTTAAAGGGGCATGTTGCCTGATGGATCATAAGACGATGCTTCCAAGTTAAGTCCTTGATAATGGATGCGACTTGGATTGAGGAAAATTTGTAGGGTAATGGTCATGCTCATGGTTTGGGGAGTAGCTGGTCTATCCTCTTTGTCGTCGCCAATTGGATTCTTTGAAAGCGTCGGTGCGGACTTGTTTTCAATAATGATCGTCTTTGCTTTGGGGATGTGGCTACATATTGCCTTCGGTGATGAGATCGTAGAAGCTATCACAACTAGGGGCAGTTCAAGTAGCATTGCTCGATCCGGGGCGCGTTGGACACTACTGGCTAGGGGTTGAGTAAAAGCAAATGCTGATGGGGCTGTAGGGGGAGCGGTGACATGGCGGAAATGGGTGGAGTTATCCGGGATGACAATGGGGAGTGGGTGTTTGGTTTCTCTCAGAATATTGGGTCTTGCTCTGTCCTTGTGGCAGAATTGTAGGTTATTTGTGATGTGTTAGCACATGCTTGGAGACTCGGGTTCCGTAAAGTTGAGTTGGAAATTGATAATAGCACTATGGCTCACATTCTTCGAGGTACGTCTATGGCTTTAAATAGGGGTGTTGGCTAGGTGTTGGGAGGTACGGATAACTCATGTGTATCGAAAGGCGAGTATGGTGGCTGATGATTTAGCTACTTTAGCTCAAGGTAAGCCCGTAGGTGAGGTATATCGTGATTTTCCTCCGGGTTAGGTGTTATCCAAGTTCACTGGGACATGAATGTCTCCTAAGGTTTTGTGGTATTTGGTGGTTTATTGTTTGCTGGCCGTTATGGTTTAAGTTTATTGTAATCGTTGCCATGAGTACTTTTTTCGTCTATTTAGATATAGGAAGATTTTTAACGAGGCTTGTAGTAACGTTTTCCCATTTTCAATCAATAAAATTTATTACCGAAAATTTTTAATACTTTAGATTCAAATTATTCATATCATAATTTATATCTATCTATAATTTGATCCAAATAATCAAAATATTATTAATATGATTAAGATATTTTAAAATTTTAATTGAAGTTATCGATATTTGAGGTTAATTTTAATTTTAATTTTAATCAAAATATTATTAATATTATTAATATGATTAAGATTATTGTGAATAGACTGAAGCCAGTGTTATCGCGGTGTCGAATAACCAAACTTTGTCCCGAGATGTTCGATTACTGATAACATAATTATTACCCAGGATATTTTGCACTCTATGAAACAAAAAAATGGTGCAAAGGGTTGGATGGCCATTAAAATTGATCTGGAGAAGGCTTACGACATATTGGCGTGGGCTTTTGTTAGTGATACTTTGACTAATTTGGGTATTCCGGAGAAGTTGAGTGAGCTTATAATGAAGTGCATTTATACCGTGTCGACACAGATCATTTGGAATGGGTCCATGACTGAGGCATTCTATCTATCGAGAGGTATACGACAGGGTGATCCTTTATCGCCGTACATTTTTGTTCTAAGTTTGGAGAGGTTGGCTCAAGCTATTGCAGGTATTGTATCTGATGGACGATGGGAGGCATTCCGGATATTGAACAGGGGGCCTAAAATTTTGCACTTATTTTTTGCAAATGATATGATATTGTTCGCCCGTGCTTCTATGGAGCATATGCATCTTATATGGTCCATTCTTTCTGATCTTTGCTTGGCATCTGAGAGTAAGGTTAGCTCGGCAAATACAAATATTTTTTACTCTAAGAATGTTCCATGTTCTCTACGGGATTATATCAATCAAGCTTTTGGTTTCACAGAGGTTAACGACTTGGGTAAGTACCTTGGAGTCCATTTGCTGCATAATAGAGTTACTTCAGCATTTTATAGTTATCTAATCGGATTAGTTGAAAGAAAGCTTCATGGTTGGAAAGCTCAAACATTGTCTCTTATCGGGCGTATCACTTTGTCTAAGGCGGTGCTTGCGGCTATACCAAATTATACAATGCAAATTGCGGTCCTTCCGAGGAAAATGTGTAATGATTTGGAACGTTTAATCTGACGTTTTATTCGGGGCACCAAAGACGGGCAGTTGGGTGTGCATATGGTGAAGTGGGATGATGTTTGTCGACCTTTGAGTAAATGGGGGCTTGGGTTTTGTCATTTATACCGTCAAAATGAAGCTTTTTTAATGAAGTTGGCCTTTGACTTACTTTTCAAGAAGGATGCACTTTGTGTTCGTTCCATACGAGCCAAGTACAAGTATGGGTCCGGTGTGCCGCAGTTACTTTCAAAACGATTTTCGGCTCTAGAAAGGGCTTAGTGTGGTTTGGAAGGATGTCCAAAGCAACGTTTTGGAGGGAATGGGCGAGAGGATGCCTTCTGGCACGATCCTTGGATACGTGACATTGAACCCTTGGCATCGCGTATTCCCCAAGGGTCGGTTCTTCCGCGGCTGCATGCTTCAGTTGCCGATATGGTGTCATTGGAGGGTGAGTGGCATTGGGAAGAGTTTCAGTTTTTGCTCTCTCGACACATCTTGTTGTGTATGGGTGCTATAAAATATCCACTTGAACAACATCTGGACGACTCGGTTGCTTGGGCAGGTACTAGTTATGGTCGGTTTACTGTGAAATCTGCTTATATAATTCGATGTGGCATTGAAGAGGGTCTGAAAGAGGATATTTGAATGATCATCCATAAATTTCGTGGCACACAACGAATGAGGATATTCCTTTGGTTGGTATGTTGTAATAAAACCATGACAAATCAAGAACGAGTACGACGACATTTTACCACAGATGATAGGTGTAGTGTTTGTTGCTCCGAGATTAAGGATATCGATCATGTCCTTAGGAAGTACCGCATGCTTTTTTAGCTTGGAAGGAATTAATTCGCCCGGACATGTTGCATGCGTTTTTGTATTTAAAGGTTAAAACCTGGATTAAAGTGAATCTCACTGATGGAGCTAGATTTGCATGGGAAGTGAGCAATTGGGATCTTATGTTTGGATGTTGTAGCGACGTTTTTCCTTTTTGCTACAGGTTATCCCCATTATTTTCTGAAATTTGATTGTTAGGGGAATCTCTTTTGAAAATTATATTTTTTGGAAACAATGAAGATTTGGAGTCGCCGCCGGCCACTTGAATAAGGTAGGCCGGGCACCATAAACCAGAGATTTATTTTGAAAGGGTTCGGGAGTTGGTTACGTGTGGGGAAGGATTAGCACCTCCATCACGCCTGAAAATCGGTACCAAAATATTTGTTGCTTTTAAATGTATGGAAATTGTTGAAATTTAAATTGAATTTAATTAAGTGTACTTAATTGAAAATTAACCTTAATGAAACGAGCTTTATCAAATTGGTGGGTTCAAATTAATTGGACATTTAATTAATAAGGGTGACGATACATCGGGCCATAGATTAAACCGACATCAAATAAGCCTGATTGTCGTGTTAATTTATGGTTCAAATTTCGTACATCACTTTTATGCATGATGCAAGCATTTAAATATGATAGCATGATTTGTCAACTTTTAATTAACATTTACCTCATAACAATAAGGATTAATTCAAATATTTGGTCAACATCCATTAAGCCAAGACTGTTGCGATACAAATATCAGAATTAATAAATACCACACATTTAGGATTTAAGTTGATTAATTAACATGCAATCAAAATATTAGAGGTCATATGAATGACAATTATAAATGCATGTCACATAAGGGCTTAAAATAAACACACAAAAGGCCCAGTAAAGTCCTAACCTAAAAAGGCCTAAATTATGAAAATTCAATTAGTGATCTAATTATTAACTAAGTTAGTCTAATATTAACCCTAAATTAATTAAACCCTAATGAACCACAAATTATTTTGAACCATAGTAATTAATTGGATTAATTTTAAACTAACATCCCAATGAGCCCAGGATTATATTTAAAACGAATCAAATTAATTAATCATGATTTTAATTTAAATGTCCACCTATGTCCAATGTCAATTTCATCCTAAAGGGTAATTAACATGTGTTTAAATAATTTAATAAATTTAACATTTATCCCAATAAGCCAAGAATAAATTTAAAATAATTAAACTAGTTCAAACCTTAATTTAATTATGGCTCCAAAACTTAACCCTAAACCTAATTTAATTAATTTAAAAATATACCCCTATAAGCCGAGCGTACAATTTAAATTAATTAAATTAAATTAATTAAACTATGTTAAAGAATTCTAATCTAACCAACAAAAAAAGGAACTCAAAAAGTTTATACATTAAAACCAAATATATTATGATATATATATATATTCATTTAAAACTATATATTATAATATATACATATATTCATTAAAACCATATATTATATATATTAAAACCATATAATATGATATATATATATATATATACGCACATATTCATTTAAAACTGTATATTATAATGTATACATGTTAAAACTATATATTATATATTAAAACCATATATTGTAGTATGGGTATATTAAAACTATATATTACATACAAATTCAAACCATATAATATGATGTAGATACATATTAAAATTATATATTATATATAACATAAATGATGAACCAATTATGTGCATCTATACGTGTCTACAAAACCGCATCATGTACACATATCCATTCAAGCGTATAAATACAAACATATAAAGCATATAAAGACCCAAATTAAACGAGAATATAATAAACAGCAATAAAAAATAAAATGCATGATAAATGGGGACTAAATCAAACAAGAACTAGATTTTAAAGGGCCCGAAAGGGGATTTCTCTATTTTAAACAAATTAAATAAAAAGGACGAAATTGAAATGATTTATAAACATAAAGGGACCGGGGATGTGATTTACAAATGCGGAATGGCTTGATATGTAATAAAAGAAGACGGAAGGATTTAAAGGGTTATTTCAAAATGCGAAGACCTCTCCGCTCGTAAATAGCGCAACGCGGAGGGGTTTATTTTGTAAATTACCTATTAATGATGTCTAGCTATTAATGATACATGAGCGTATTTCATGATGCAAAGATGCATGTGTTCATGAGAATACAAAGATGCATGAATTTAACTTGTCTTCGTTCTCCAGAGCCGATAGTCGTCATATTGGGACTATAACCACTCATCAATCTCACGTCCTGACAAAATCTGCCCCCAAACTTGTGTTGCTCATTCTTTGAGTCAGGTGACCTTATTCGTAATTAGAATCATTAACCAAGTTCTTTCAAGCCTTGTGTCATCTTTCATCTATTCTGATTCGAACTCTTTTGTGCAAAAGCCCTTGTTGCCCCACGGACAATGATGCCTCATCACTGTAAGGAACTTTTGTTATTAGCTGCTATTGTTGGGAATTATTTGAAGAGTGCTATGATGATTTTTGAGTTGGAATTTGCTTATCAAGGTTGATTTGAATTTAGAAAGGATTGGTGTCTGCTAAAAGTGGGTTCAATAGATTGGCGTTGTTTTGAGGTTGGAAATTAGATAAGTTTTATGCGGATTGAGACACTGAGAAATCGGATATCATATGGTTGGTTGAGTGTTTTTCAGAGTTTCTCCGTAGATGAAGGTTGTAGAGAATAGTTCGTAATAGTGTGTTGAATCAAGTCTTAATAAACGGTATGCAGTTAAATGGGAAGACCGGTTTTTGTGACATGTTGTGTCAAGATGGTTTTGAACTTAAATGTGCATTTGATGAGTTGACCTACATTTTTATGGCAAGGTTTGTTTGACCCTTTGGTTATTGTTTCCGAACAATATAGTTGTGATTTGTTGGTTCTACCATTGGTAAGAAATATTTCTTATTAAGTCTCTAGCAACTAGGTGTTGCTAATCGAGACGATTGAATTTGTGGGAGTTATGTGGTGTAAGTATATTTGAGGAAGTTGTTGGATGAAGGAAAGTTCAATAATTGTTTTGTTCCCTTAGGTGAATTTTGAGGACAAAATTCCTTTTATAAGGGGAGAGTTGTAACACCCCGAAAAATAGGCTAGAAGATTCGTGTGAATTATCAGAATCGGGTTTGAATTTTGGGTTAGGCTTTAACTAATTAATTAATTCCGAAAAATAATTTGGGTAATTAAATTGATTTCGATAAATTTATCGCAACAAGTATTTGTGAAAATTATATTTTATGAGTTTAATAAAGGATGAAATTAAATTTGGGAAATTTTAAATGTGTTGTTTTGATATTAATTAAATGGTAACTATTTTACAAAAGGTTGTAAAATATTAATAATGACAATTTTGTAAAAAAGAGGCTAAAATAATATTTTAATAAAATTATTAGATTAAATAAAAGAAATATCTTTTCTCATTTGTTTTTAATAAAAATAAGTTGACGGTTATAATTTTTTAAAAGAGAAAAAGACTTTTCCTAACCTTAAGGATTTCTTTCAAACAAAACTTAGAGATTTCTTGATTCCTAAATTATTTCTACTATAATTTCTTCTCCATTTATTTCTAAACAATTGTAGATTATGGATTGTGACTTGTACCTCATCTACATTATTTTTCTTGTTGAAAATTAAGAGGAGAGTTCATCTTCAAGTTGGTTTTTTATCAAGCGATGTGAGAAAATATTCTTTAATGATTTTCTATTAGATTATAGTAATCTAATGATTTCTATAGAGTTTTAATATTTTGTGCATGAATAATAATAATCTAAAGTTTATTTTGTAATTTAATTCACAAAATTTAATCTAATTGATTGAATTTAATGAGACTAATTGGTAGAGTGTTGATTCAATTATTGGATTGCGTTTTAGAGTGCACCGATTATGTTTGATGTAATGCATGTAAGGAATTAAATAGACGCTCAAAACAGGGCTGGTCGCTGCTGCCTATTTCCTTTCCGTATATATATATATATATATATATATGTGTGTGTGTGTGTTTGTTGGATTCGTTGTGTTGCTGCCTTATGCTTGGGATTTTAGTTGTGTACGTGGGACCACTGTGGTTATTTAAAGGCCATTAGGTGGCTGTAGAATTATATATTAAAAAAAGGAAACAAAGTGAGGCAGTGGCGTAATAGAGCAGCAGCGTGAAGAACATGGAAAATGGAAAATTGGCCATTTCGTGAGTTTTTGTTGGAATAGTTATGGTTCGAATATTTGTGATAGTGATGCTATAGTAAAATGGTTATTTTGGTGTGGTTCAATTTATAGTGACTTTTGTATTTTTTTTTGTAGAAGATGGCAAGTGTTTGGACGTTTTTTCGGTTAAGTGTCGAGGCGATAGTAAGTTGGTGAGTGTATAAACGCACTAAAGCTCTTTAAAAGTTTTGATCGGTGGATCATGAGAGTTTAATTATAACCTAAAAAGCTTAATTAAGCTCAAGTAAGATTTGTAAAATGCATTGAAAAAGGGTAAGTAAATATATTTAAAATGATATATTGGTAGTCGCTTCTCACTGAGGGATATCAAACAGCTACCCACAACTTTGATAAGAATTTCATCTTCGGAAGAGGAGGATTCGGGGACGTGTGCAAAGGATTCATTGATGCTAGCTCCACACCGTTGCAATCAAACGCTTGAATCCAGGTTCACAACAAGGGGTGCTTGAGTTCAGGACCGAAATCGAGGTGCTTTCCAAACTTAGGCACCAGAATTTGGTTTCTCTACTTGGATACTGCGAAGAACGACTACATGGTTCATAGAACATTGAGAGATCACCTCTACAACTCTAATAATCCCCCATTACAATGGGAACAGAGGCTCAAGATGTGCATCGGTGCTGCACATGGGCTGCATTATCTCCACCGAGGTCCCAACCACACCATCATTCATCGAGATGTGAAGAGGACGAATATTTTGTTAAGTCAGAAATGGGTGGCCAAAGTATCCGATTTCGGATTGTCTAAAACGAATGACTTATCCAGCACTCATATCAGCACCGCCGTCAAGGGCAGCCTTGGATACTTAGATCCTGAATACTATCGTCTTCAGAAATTAACAGAGAAATCTGATGTCTACTCTTTTGGTGTGGTGTTGTGTGAAGCACTGTGTGCAAGAGCACCAATCGATCGAGACGCCGAGGATCATAAGCAAATAAGTTTAGCAGAATGGGTACAACATTGCTACAACAATGGAAGTCTTGAACAGATAATTGATCCGTATTTAATGGATAAGATCAGCTTTCCAAGTCTTCTAAAATTTGGTGAACTAGCAGTAAGTTGTTTGGCTTCCGAAGGGATCAATCAAAAGACCGGCAATGAGTGAAGTGGTGCATGCACTGGAGCTTGCATTGAAGTGAACTACAAATATTTTAGTTATATGTCTCCAACTGGTAGTCATTGGGGGGTGTAAATGGTGGTAACAGGAATCCCCAAAGGCTTGAGGAATATAGAAACTCATCCAAAGGGTTAATGAAGCATGTGTGGGAAGAGCCGTTTTCTCATTTCTTTGTACAACTTGAAGCTTGTCCAGCCAACACCCCACCTTTGGCTTTAAAGTCTCTCAGACTCTTCACTCAGATGAAAAAGAAAAGTAACGTCATATTACTTGCAATCAATAATATATGGAATTATGCACGGTGGAGAAAATTTTCACATAGGTTTAGATTTTTTAAGTTTAGTGTTTACCGTATAACTTTTTTTGCATTAACGTGTGGAATGGAGTGTTTTACTTCATCAATCAACTACTAGCGAAACCAACAAATGGCTCCAGAGAAAAGAGAATAATATTCATCATAAGAGATGTGAATTCGAACAATAAAAAAAAGGTATTAACAGATAGTACCATAAAACTAAAACACAGAAGAAAGAACACCTTCCGTGGAAACCAATGAACGCCCATGCCTTAGTGAGAAGTACAAGGCAAATCAGTCTAAACAAAGCAAATACTCAAATATCCGTAGATATATCAGTACCATATGTTCTTTTATTTTAAGGAAAAAAACAAACGGTTAGACTTTATCTGTAGATGTATAAACGAAAATGTAAAATTGCAGAGTTGAAAGCAAGACATCAGCTGCAGGTACTGAACAGAACAATGACCAAAAAAAAACTAATATCTCCCAACTAAGACAAAATCGTCATCATCGAGCACCTTAACGTCGTTTTCTCCGACAAAGTTCTCCCGTCCAATTTCCTTGACCAGATTAACAAATTCCACCCTCTTTGCCAGGGGAAGAGGTACATATGGCAACCTGAAAACTGGCCTCACGACCCCCAGTTGGGCAAGGGCCGTGTTAAGGCCAATGGGGTTAGGCTCCTGGAAGAGCCACTCAATCAGAGGTAAGAGCTTTGCGTTGAGTGAAGGATTTTTCCCACCGAACATGAGTTCACGCATCAAGCCAGGAATCAGATTGCTTGTAACAGAAATTACCCCGGTCGCCCCATGTCTCCACCTAGCATCATGGCACTGATCGTCATTCCCACTCCACACTACAATTCCATTACCTGTATATTGCTCAATGCGGTCATTTCCAACACATTCCTTGATACCAGCCAAGTTAGGACACTGTGCTACAGTGTTGACGACACGCGGAGGAATATCTTGGCCAGTTCGTGATGGCACATTGTATATAATGGTAGGCCCCATTGGCAGAACGCTATCAAAGTGAGAAACCAAACCTTCCAGAGAGGTTTTGCCGTAGTAAGGATTGATGTGAAGAGCAGCATGCATCCCAACAGCAAAACCTTGTTCGGTGGCATGAATTGCTTCCCTGGTTGAGTTGCTTCCCGTGTTACCAATTACCTTAACCAATCCACCAAAACAGTTGACCGTATGACCAATAAGCATTATGTGTTCATCCCAGCTCATCAGCTGGCCCTCACCGGTTGTGCCACCAACAATTACCCCTTCAGCACCATTTTCAATCTGCATATTCACCAAGTCATCGTATGCTTCAAGATCAAACCTTCCATCAGGTAGATACGGGGTTTTGATGGCTGTTATCAGTCGAAGAGCTTTTATATCTTCTGCTGATGTCCTGCAAAGCAGAAGGCAGGCAAAATCATGGACAGCAGTGATTCTTACAAAACAAAGCTTCATTTCCAACAAATCTAAAGCTACAAATAAACCATCTCTCCATCAATTAGGACACTAAAAATATTAACATTCACCAAAACTTTATCACACACTGAATATACATACCATAGCACCGTCATCACAGAACTAATACATCTTAGGTATTCTCCATGTATGGAGAGTTACGCAAGTACGATAAGACGGTTGTGTTAATTTCAATGCTCCGTAATAAAGGTTTGAATAACAGAACAATGTCGATGGCACATCCAAAGCATATTGATTATAGCAGCTATAAGAAAAGACAACAAACAGATACAACATCGCAAACATTGAAATTTCAAGAAGGAACACAGGTGGAAATGCAGTAATTGTCAGAAAATGGAGAAACTACAGGCAAATTAACAACAAATTCCACCCATTTAAACATCAACCGGATTCAAATAGTGGAAAGTTTATTAGTTACCTATTTTTAACCTCGAGACTACGCATAGGGAGATGGAAATTAGGCACCGCAGCTGCTTGCGGTGATCTCCATTTTACATTTCTCCTGCTACAAAGCAAGCAAACAAGATGATAAGCAAGCAGATATAAATTCCAACTGAGATTAACCTTGATTCTCGATAACATCTATCAAGGACTAAATCGAACAAACCAAAATCTTTTAAACAAGCCTTAACGAATTTTCACTTAATAATACCAAATCAGCCAACAAATAACGTTGATCAATAAATTAATTAACTAATTTAGCGACTACTACAATTAAAAACAAAACAAGAAGAAAAGGAAAATAACAATATCTTTCTTAAATAAAGAATGTTTAAAACCTCTTGTTGTTATCGGCGCGACAGGGACGCGGAAACTGGGACGTAAACTCTCTCACGCAAGCGCCGTTGCTCTTCAAAATGGCCATTTTTTTAACGAAACAAACAGCTAAACAGAAGCCGAAGTCTAAATAAGCTTGAATTTGAGCTGGGAAGGAATCTTTAAACTCTGAAATTATAAATGTACAGAAACCCGAGGGTGGGATGGTAGGTTGATTCAATGAATGGTAATGGTGGTGATAATAGTGGTGAAGGTGGTCGATCGGAGAAAGACGGCGGAGCTGCTCAAGTGACGGTGGTAGTTTGGAGCTATGACGTCAGATTCCTGTTAAGAGGTAGCGGGAAGGGTTGTGGATTGAGGGAGAAGTGAAGGGATTAGGGAAGGCAAAGGGGGCTACTACTAGAATTTCTGTGGGCTTTAGGGTTGGATGGCTGCGGTTTTAATTGTCTACTTCTGCGATATTGTGCCCAATTCTAGAATCAAACCAAACACAAATATTATCTAGTACTCGAATATAATAATAAAAAAATATTTAATATATTTGTGTTAACTTAAATTAACAAATTTTACCTCGAAACCATTATAATTGCCATAAAACATCTTTTTAATACTAAAATATCTTATATTATCTACAATCTCTGTTTATTTTCTTAAAAATATAATTTTTTGAACTAAAATAAAAGGGTAAAATTCACAAATGGTCACTGAACTTGTTAAAAAACGGTAACCAAACTCTTAAACTTTATGTTTTGTAATAAAATGTTAACTCAGCTGTTAAGTACTTAACGTGATTGTTATAAATTTTATATAAAAGCACATTTAATCTTTTATATTTACACATTCAATCAATTTAGTCTTAATTTGAAGAAAAAAATTATTAAATTTAACTCTCGATATTTACATATTCTTTTCAATTTGGTCCTTAAAAGTAAAATTTTAAAGTTGTCAGGATTGGACTGTAGCCATATGACACGAATAGCTAAAGAAGGCTAATATACCAGCGTGGACATGAATACGACAGCAAGAAAAATCGAGAAAATAACTAGAAATTACATCAAATTTATGTTGCATTATCCTTCAAAGAAAAGAAAAAGAAAAACAGTCCACCGGTTAAACTCATACTTCTATCAAGAAAAGACTTCCATTAAAAATCGTATATTGTGCTTAATATTATAAATCACAGTGAAACTAGAGTTGCAAAAAAATTCAATCCAACAAAATTTACAAACTTTGAATAGAGAACCAATCAATTAACACAATAGGATAATCACTTACATTAATGCTGTAAAATAGTGATAGGACCAGACGTTGTGCTTGAATTTTATCCCCTAGTCCAAATAGATTCAATAAACCTTGTCCGTGTACCGTTAGAATGTATGACTGATGACTCCTGGGTATGAAAAAGAAAGAAGGATAGAGTTGAACGAATATAACATTCTGAGAAAGTGCAACTGAAATAACAAGTTAGGAACTTTGAAGAATTTATGGTTAAACTCAAGCTATAGTCCAGTCCTTAACCACTTAGACAACTTTGGAATTTTGCTTTAAGAACCAAATTGAAATAACGTGTAAATAACGATGGTTAAATTTAATGATTTTTTTAAAATTAAGATTAAATTGATTGAATATGTAAATATAGAGGGTTAAATGTGCTATTATACAAAGTTTTATAACACATACGTTAAGTACTTAGCGGCCGAATTATTATTTTATTACAAAACATAAAGTTTAATTGTTATTGTGTAACATTTGAAAATTTAATTACCATTTTATTTTTTCATAACCATTTGTTAACTTTACCCCAGTAATTAAACACAACTATAAAATATAAGTGCACCCACTTAACCACGTTATATTAAATTAAATTATGCAAAGCGAATTCTACAATATAAGCCCCAAAAATTGAACAAGCTGTTTTGAGCCTCGTACAATTATTGACAACCCAAAGTAATTTAGAAGAATCCAAATATAATCGGGGCTGAACCAGAATACTAATTGGGCTACCCCAAGGCGTGATAGATTCAAGATCCAATTTATGAAGCTCAATACTTAGGCTCCCTTCAGTGCCGTCGCTAAACTTTTGATTTAGGTTGAGAAACAGCAGTTGGAGAGAAATTAAAATTTTTAATTTCTTTAAAAACTGCGTTTAAAAGCAAAAATAATCAAAAAAAGTTGAGTGATAAGAGCTCAAAGTCGAGTGTTCGACGGCACTTCTTCAAAAACGCAGTAAAAAAACAGCGCGAAACTAGCCCTTGGTAAATGATATTTTGCTTTAAATTTATTCACCAAAATCCGTGATTAAGGCCATGCCTGCAGTGTAAATATTTTATTATTCCTCTCATTTAAGTGTTAATTCAAGAGCTCTTCGGTGTCTTTCTAATTAAATGTGTGGTAAGGATAACATAAGAATATAGTTTCGCAAATTTTACACTGCACTCGCTTCATTTGGGTGAGGATAAGTTGAGCTTGGTAAATAGTGGTGAGTGTGGGTGTAAAAAATCATATCCACAGTGACTGTGGGTAGGTGATAGATTTAAGGTCTTACCCTCATCGTATCCGCTCGCATCCACTCGTTCACTAACTATCCACTATATGAATTTGTTACTATTATCAACTTAAGAATAAGTTCACAAACTATTCTTTAAACTCTAAGATTTTAAAAGATGTGCCTTATAATTTAACCAAATATACTTTGGTTAAGTTAAGTAAAAATTATACCGGTGTAAATATATTTTTTGTCCATAGTTAGTTAGTAAGTTGTAGCTAAGTAAAATTTATATCGTTGTAAATGTGATTTAGTTAAATTAGCTATAGTTAGTTAGCTGTAATTAAATTTATACGATGTAAATGTATTATATATAAGCACTTGATCAATCAATAAAGTATGTGAAATTTCACTCTTCTTTAAAAAAATTTATGGTTTGTTTTTACAAAATTCGATATTAGTGGATGTTTGTCAGACGGGTATGAACGGGTACAGGCGGGTACGAGATGGGCAATGTGTATCTATTTACTTAATGGGTGTGAGAGTGGATTTGAGAAAGTACCCCTTGGACGGGTATAAATTTAAAAATTATACTTGTCGTAGCTAGTGAATAGGTGATGGATATGACATAGAAAATAGTATATTTAAACCTGCCCCTCCCGTTTACCATCATTACAAGAGGTAATGGTATAAAATATTATATTAATTCTGACCAACTTTAAGTTTCGAGTTTAATTCCAAACAATTTTTCTTCGATCTCTTTAT
This sequence comes from Hibiscus mutabilis, assembly GCA_019671005.1. NCBI lineage: Eukaryota > Viridiplantae > Streptophyta > Magnoliopsida > Malvales > Malvaceae > Hibiscus > Hibiscus mutabilis. Next base: position 3,694,241 of record CM033734.1, on the reverse strand, counting down.
GCATGGGGAACTCTTTCGTGCCTTATATCTCATTCTCCTATCATGATATCAAAAAGTTATGATGCGATTCGAGACTAATATTATTATTCATGTATAATTTTATCTTATTTTCAGTCGAAAATAAACCAATAAATTATCATCGATTTAAATTCAAAAAATTTTACAGCGCTCGATGAGCAACACTAACGACGAGCACCAATGAGCACCATTAATTTAATTTATAAAGATTAAAAATCTAAATGACTCACCGTATAATTATAAATTATTTAATAATTAAAAGGTAAATTAATTAAAATATATTATTTTATTTTTAATTATCTTTTAAACATATATCAAAATACCTATCTATCCTTAAATTAAAAAATCCTAATTTTTGTTCATTTGAAATTCAAGCCGCCGCCGCCACTGCCTCATGCCCTCGCTATCATTGAAACGACGACGACGGCGACAGCAGCGACGGTGGGAGCAGCGGTGGCGGCGGCTTGAATTTCAAATGAACAAAAATTAGGATTTTGTAATTTAAGGGTAGATAGGTATTTCGATCTATGTTTAAAAGAAAATTAAAAATAAAATAATATATCTTAATTAATTTATCTTTTGATTTTTAAATAATTTATAATTATAAGGTGAGTCCTTTAAATTTTTAATTTTTATAAATTGAATTAATGGTGCTCATCGGTGCTCGTCGTTAGTGATACTCATCGGTGCTCGTCGAGTGTGACAGATTCATCCTTTAAACTCACTAAATTGATCTAATTTCTTCATACAAGTAATGAATATATTCCCATTTTGGATTCAAATCCAAAAATCCATAACCATTCCCCTTATCCTCAAACTCTCTAGTACCGAATACTATCATTTTGATTATCATTTTCGATTAGGCCCCTGCTTCACCTCCATTATCATCCACTTGTAAATAGAAAATAGGCAAAATGGGTGCACTTCCCAGCACTCGAACACCATGCATATATATATATATATAGTGATAATAAGGTGTGGGAGATTGATCCATTTTAATTGATTTGCTGTTTAAGTTGGCATTAGATATCTGCCAAGAAAGGAAAAGCAAAAAGGCAAAAATAACGATACCTTAATATTTTAGTACATTCAAAGAATCAAGGGATTGATGTTAATGATGATGAAGAAGAATGAAATGACTACATATAAGTATGGTCCACCGAATTATTACCTCCAAGTTGCGGAAAGGCCTATAAGATATGAGTATAAAAGTAGAAATTACCTACTCTTTTCGAAGTTCTTAATTATATATCATTATTAAAAAATTAAATTTAGAGTATAAAATTAAAATTTAAAGTATTAAATGTTTTATGTATTTTATGATTTTAAAATTAATAATTCATAATTTAAAATTTACTGTTTAAAGTTTGATTTTTTAATATTAAAATACTAAAAAAATATGTAAAAGGAGTAGGAAAATTTTTGTCCAGGAGTATAATTCTACTTTATTACATAGTTGAAACTTTGTACTCATCGTCACCAAACGTTGCAAATCAAATTATTGAAGGAAAACACATGAGCTTGATCAATTCTACTTGTTAAATTTATAAATTAAATGTTTTGAGTTTATATATGCAAGAGAATTCAAATATTTGAACAAAGAAAATAGAGAATTCAAATAATAAAGTTGAACTTTGACCAGTTTTATATTTGTACCGTTAAAGCATTCACTATGGACTCAAAATTTTTTTTTGACTAATTCTCTATGAACTCAATTTAGTTCATTGAAAAAAAAAATTTTAATATCTGTTCAGGGATTTAATCTATTTGATAACAGATATGTAACCATTTTTTTAAAAAAAAAAGCATTATATTTATCTTAAATACATATCCTTATCCAATAGCAACCTAAGTTGTTGCTTTACATGGAAATGGTTACCTCGAAAAGGAGCTTTTTCTTTGATGTTATTTACAGAGCAGCGCACGTGTAACCCGGTACCCAATGTTCATCTCTGATTCCATAATGAACCCTAACAAGTCAGAAAACACCATAAAAAGACAGCAAAACCCTAATGCCCATAACCTCCCATCACCCAGCTTTCTTCCTGTCATGATTTGCCGTCCAACCTTACCTTAACCAATTTATATCTTCATTTTCATCCAAATATACATAATTATTCTTACATCAAAATATAAAAATAAAATTCCTTAGTATTTTTTGAGGATGTGAATCGAGTAAAAGAATCATAAACTTAAAAGTATTACCAGTATATGAAGAAAAAGGAACCCTCTAAGTGCCTTTTTTTTTTGTTGGGAAAACGAGGCTGAAAAGGAATGCATATAGAAATGACAGCCATCTTCGGGTGCTTCTTCAACCTTAAGGCTTAAGCTGCTATAATGAGAACAATTGGAAAAGGCTATGTTTTTATAAAATACTAGTGATGATAATATTAATAAAAACACCCATCAAAGTGAAATCCATGAAATTTGTACATCCTCCTTCAAATCAAAGCCAGGTGAATCCCATATTCAATATACTTAAATTAAAACATCAACTATCTTATAAAAGAAGAAGAATGAAAAAAGGTTATCAAAAGGTCAAACTAACAAGAGAAGAAAAAAAACCCAGAAAGTTTCTGTTTTGTTAATAAGGAGGACGACCTGTGCCCCAGTAGGCGTCGTTTGGCATTTGGACTGAATTTAGAAGATTTGGTGGCAACCCTTGAGCAAAAGTTCCATTGGGATCTTGCAATAGTTGTTGCTGCTGCTGCTGCGGCTGACTAACCATGCTTCCGGGTGACCCTAAGGGTCCACTTCCAGGAATCGGCGCGGCTGGTGCTTCTTCTTCTTCCTCCAATGGAAGCCTCTCATACGCTGCATTACCGAAAGAAGCTGCCATAATCACCACGGGGCCAGAAGCAACGAGTTGACCCACCACGGTTCCTCCAACTACCTGACCTTGACCGCCGGCTAAATATATGGTCAGCGTTGATGCAACTGGTGGTGCCGGAGGAGGTAAAAATGACCCGGATAGTGATAAAATTTCGAACCTTCCATGTAAAGTGACGACCGCACCAGGAGCTCCGGGTTGCCTTAAGGTTACATTCGTTACAGTTCCGCTACCACTCAAAATGCAAACCCCTCTCTGTCTTCGCCTAGCGAAAGTCGAAACACTCTCCATAATATCACAGCCGGTGGCAATTTCCATAACGTGGGAACGGAGGGCATTGGCGCTATCCCGTGTTATGATGATCGGTGGCTTAGGCTTGTTCTTGGAACCAGCTGGCCTGCCTCGTGGTCTTCTCGAGATTTCACCTTCTGTTCCAGGGACTACAGCCAGTTCTTTGCCTTCGCTCGTGTCGGTAGTGGTGGCCGTTTCTTCTCGATCCCGTTTCTGGCCACGGTTTTGTTCGTCCTCGGAATTCTGATGTTGTTGTTGGTGGTGGTGGTGGTGATGTTGAAATTGCTGGTGCGGATTTAGATGAAGATCTCGTGTGAGGAAAGGAGGAAGAGGGCGTCCATGAGCTGTTACTGGGTCCATCTCGTTTTTCTTCCCTTCAAAGTTCAAACACTACTTACACAATTAGCTAAACACATACAAGATAACCGACAGGATTTTGATCGAGAAAGACTGAAAGAAAGAGAAAAAAAGATAAGGTCTTCTGAGGATTGAATAACTGCAGGTTTCAACAAGAAAAGTGGAAGAAAAGGGGGTTTGAAGCATCTGCCACCGAATTTTCAGCTAAAAAGCTCAATCAAATCAACCCATATTTCTTCTCTCCAGTGCTCTTCATGTGAGCTGAGATCTGTGTATCTCTTGTATGAAGATAAGTTGTAGGTTAAGGGTTTGAGAGGAAATAAGGATGAGATAAGAAAATAGGCAGAAAAATGGTAGAAGGGGAGAGAGTTATGGGTCTGAGTTGATTTGGGTTGTGCTTGTTTGGGTACAATGTTGTTGGGTTTAGGGTTAGGTCAGGCGCATTGAAAAAAAACGGGTTTAGTTTTTGGTTAAGACAGCGTGCGCATGGGCGGTGCGTGGGGTCTCCTTTTTCTCTCTCCCCCCCACCAAGGGGCCCCAACACCCCACGTTCTCTCCCTTTCAATGTCTCAGTCTTGACCTGAGAATTAAAAGCCTGCAGTATAAGATCATATTGTCTTTGGTTTACTTGGCCGAAGCCTCGTCGTCTTTTCTTCCCTATCACTCTCTTTAAAAGTTAAAACTACAACAAATGGTACCAAGATTTGTGTCTTTCAAGTCCCCAAAAGGTACGTACTTTCTACTTAAGTACTTTGATGATGACAAGACTGATCTGCTGTATCCTTAACAAATCTTGGAAACCAAAGCGGTAAAGTACAGAATGTTTGTTCCGTTTCACCGTCCAAACCATAGATATCTAAATTAGCAGTAAAGGATGAAAACACAAGCATGCTATTCCCGAAGGCGAAGGAATAAAACTACGAGAAGTATGATAAAACCCGTGCGGAATGTAAAAGATTGCTTCATACATATCTTGACTCGTTTATTTATAAAAATAAAAACCGCTGGGATTGTATATTTTAATAAGCCGAGGAGAAGAAAACCAGTCAGAGAAAGTGAGGTTGTGTGTGAAGACATAGAGAGGCGTTATTGTGGTTGGAAATTGACAGTGGTGAAATAAAAACCGAAAGAGGCTACCGTTACAAAATGTTGCGTTTTTTATACTTAGACACCGAATTCTAAACTCAAATCATAAAATAATAATAATTCAAAACTCAAATGAATTCAAATATAAAATGACTCAAATAATCGTTTAATTATCATGGTAAATGGGTGGGGGATGGGGAAGAGGGAAAGAGGATGGTGCATGTGGGTCATGGGAAATTGGAGATGGACCCACCCGGAATAAAAATGAAAACGGGTCATGGGAGTCAGAGCGTGTCGTAAGGGGGACTCTCGTTTCTAGGAATGAATGAATCTCCCTTACCCTATTCCTTTCTTCTTCTTCTTCTTTCTCATAATTGTCTTTTGTTTACATTTCAATCTTTACGGTCGCGGATGTGTGTATGGTCGGGTAGGCTAGTATTTATCATGAATTTTTAAAATTTTACAAGTTTAGTTTTATTTTTTTTAATTTGTATTAACTGGTCTTTAGTTTTTTTAATTTTTATACTTTGTGTCCACCATAACATTTTAAAAAATTATATATATATTGTCACGGGGCTAAATTTTGACTCTAGCTGATCCGTGCGGCCTTAGACGCCTTCGACGCAAATCAGTCGATTCCTACGCCTAAGTCAGCCTTCAACCAGCCTTGTGAGTACTCCTGCTCGACAACGGCTTCGACAATCACTCCAGGTTTCGATGGTTCTCGTCACTGACACCACTTGTGTCGCGGGGCTATACATTTGCCAGACGAATCGTGCCGGACCTTAGTCGCTTTCTCGGTTGAAACGTCGACTAAGTCACCCTGAAGTACCTTGTCACGGTCTTAGGTGAAGATCTCTCGACAAACACCTAACTCAGCCAGGATTCTCGCTCCGGAAGATCAAACACTCCTCGAAGCCCTCAAACGAAAGATCGTTCTAAGCGAAAGCTAATCAAAGAACAACAGAAAGAGATTGGCAGCTAGAACAACGAAGAACACTCAAGAACAATAGAAAGAACACTCAAAGAGTTTTAGAGTAAATGCTTCTTGTATTACTCAAAGTGAAGTGAATTGAATTGAATGCTTTACAAGTGAGGAGGGAGCCTCTATTTATAGTTGAACTCCCCTACATCCAACGTCTCAGTTTAAATTACATCGACGGTCGAGATTGATCTTATCTTATCTTATCTGATCAAATATCAAATTCAAATCTCTAATTATCACAAACATTATCTACACATTATATTCAAATAAATGGATAATGCTTTGACCAAATTACCCTCCTGAATCCTCCATGGATTTGGCTAAGTCTTGTGGGCTTGCGGGCTCTTTAGCATTCTCTAAGTGCCGGGCCAAGTGTGATGGTCTTGGCAAGCCCGTTCCACCGCGCAAACTCTCTTTGGCTGATTCTTGCGCCAATGCCTCGGTCCCAAAGGTCTGGTCCACGTCTTCCTCCAAGTGCTGGGCCAAGTCTAATGATCTTGGCAAGCTCGTTACACCGCGCAACCCTTCTTTAGCTGGTTCTTGCGCTAACGCCTTGGTCCCAAAGGTATGGTCCTCGCCATTCTCCGAGTGCTGGGCCACATTTGGCAAGCCCGTTGCATTGCGCACAACCTCCCTATTTGTTGCTCGCGCTAATGTCTCGATCCAAAAAGTTTGGTCCGTGACAATCTCCCTCACTTGACTTAGCGACGCCCTCGTCGCTGCACTCGAACGATCCTGGGCAGGGTCAACTTGATTACTCGTCGATGCCTCGGCTTCATGCAATTCCCCCATATGAACTGCTCGCCTCGCCTCAAACTGTTGTTGAACATCGCGTGCTAACACGCCTCTTGATACATCTCCCTTGTAGGAGCACTCTCCCACAAACTCTGATTTACCTCGACTCAGACCCACTTGGTCCTGTGGCAAAGACTTGGAAGTCGTCACAACATTGAACACAGACTGAACTCTCAGATTTGTCGACAACTCTGGCTTGCCCCTTTGAACTCTGAAAGGTCTCTTCCAATCTTCTTTTCCCCCGCACTGAAGACTAGGTCGTACTTGACCTACGTTCATCAACAATGGCAAATCAAAACCAAAAACACTAGGAATGTGTTTGAGATGTACCTTCTCCTCGATCACATTTACTCTAAAATGGGTCAGCCCTTCTTTCTCCTTGAAGTCTGGCCCCCTCTGCATTGAACCTTCCCCATCGAAGTTCTTTGCATGCATCGGCACTTTAACCACAAAGTCCGTTGCGTTACTCTGCATCGGCTCTTCTTCCCTGAAGTCTATTGCTTCTGGTTGCACCCGCCCTTCTGACTTGAAGTTTGGTGCTCTCTTGCATCGATCATTCTTCCTTGAAGTTCGGTGCTTTCTCTTGCGTCGACACTTCCTACCTGAAGTTCGTCACTCGTTTCCCACCTTACCCATTGGTGGTGTCTCCACGGTTACTATGTCCCCTAACGGCTTGGCCCCCTTCGACTCTACAATGGTCTCAAAAGCGATGCTCTTTCCCCGAACATCCTCGGCAAGCTCCTCGGTAGCCTTCTCAGACATGGTTACCCCTTTCTGCTTTCGGTCCCCCTTGGCCTTGGCAGAACTCGACATTATCGGATCAAGCGATACAGCCTCGCTCTCTTCGAGCTCACCCAACTCCTTGGATGGCTTGACTCGATCCAGGCAATCTCGCAATTTGTGAGGCCCCTTACACTGGTAGCACTCTAGTTGCTTCAACTTGCGTCGGCACTTCTTCCTCGAAGTCCTTCGCTTCTTTCCCACCTTGCCCATAGGTGGCGTCTTAACGGTTGCTATGTCCCTCGACGGCTCAGCCCCCTTCGACACTGTACTGGTCTCAAAAGTAATGTTCTTCACTCGAACATTCTCGGCAAGCTCTTTCCCAGCCTTCCCAGACATCTTCAACCCATTCTGCTCATGGTCTCCGCTTACCTTGGCAGAACTAGATAACTTGGAACCAAGTTTCACAGGCTCTTTACTCTTGGCCTTGTCCTGTCCCTCGGACCACTTGGCTCGAAACGGGCATCTCTGTAACTTATGAGGTCCCTTACATCGGTAGCACCTCAATTGCCTCGTCTTTACCCTCGGCTTGACAACTTCCTCACTTGCTATCGCACCAAGTCTCATCGCCGGCTGGACTACTTTGGCACTCGTAGTCGAACCACGGCTCTCACTTTGCTTGGCGGCATTGACACTCACAATCGCCCCAAGTCTCATCGCTGGCTTGACTATTTTGACACTCGTAGTCGAACCACGGTTCTCACTCTGCTTGGCGGCATTGACACACGCAATCGCCCCAAGTCTCGCTACTTCACCCTTTGACTCGTCTGCTGTCTTCACCATGGTAGCTAGGCGGTTCTTCTCGGGACATCCCCTTATCAAATGAGGGCCATTACAGAAGTAGCACTTCAACTTCTTGCTCCCTTTCTTTTCTGGTACGGACTTAGCCTCACCATTCCCCTTGTCTCTCAAACTGGGCCTGGTTGACTCAACACTTGCCTGCTTACATTCTGCGGGCTTGGTCAGAGGTTCGGCAACAACAAAAGCCTCTGAAAGTCTCTGGGCATCTCCCTGCTCTACTGCGAGCTTCGCCCCCGGTCTAAATCCCTCTAAGAAGGTCTTGAGCGCATCACATTCGCTCATTGCCGTCTTGCAACTGAGCAGCTCCCTCTTGAGCTCATCTACTTCTTTTTGCAAAGCTTCCATCTCAGCTTCACTCGCATTACTCCCTCGAAATGTCACCAACTTGTTGAGAATTTCTCGTGTCTCGTCCTTGAACTGGTCATCTATGGACTCTACTTCGTCAAGACGGGACTCGAAAACACCTTGGGTCTGCTTGGCCTCCTCCTCGGATTTCTCAAGTCTACAAACCCTCTTTCCCAACGACTCCAATTCCACCTTCATTGCCTCCACTACATCTTGAAGGGAATCATCTTGTTGGTTCAACTTCTCGTACACCGAGTTGAGAACTTCTTGGATCTCCTTCGTTTTTTCCTCCTTGGAAGAATCATCCGCTTTTTGCAAATCCACCATCTTGGCTTCACAAGCACAACTCTCTTGAACTACCTCCAACTCGTTGAGGATGCGTTGCGTCTCGTCATTGAACTTGCCCTCCATGGACTCTAACTTTTCAAGACGTGACTCCACAACACTCCGGGTCTTTTTGGCCTCCTCTCTTAGAGTTTCCACTGCAGCCTCTAAGGAATCGCCACGCTCAGATATCTTCACATCCAAGCCATTAAGAGCCCATTGAACCTCCTCCTAGATCCCTTCTAGAGACTCTAACATCTCAATATCCAACGAACCCAGTTTCTCAAGGTTTACTGACTCTAGCTGTTCAAACACCACCTCGGCCTCCTTCTTGAAGTCCAAGAGTTTATCGACCCAAGCCTCCACGACTGTTATGAATTCAAGATTCGATTGTACCTTATTTTCAAGACGGTTGATCCTCTCGTCAAATTAGTTCAGAGTCTTTCTTACATCGTCCATTGTCAGTGTCTTCTTCTTTGGTGCCATCTCAATCACCACTTTGCCACGAACTAGTCTGATCCATGATCACTTCGACTAACTCGAACGCAAACCACCACCACGCTTAACTGCAACTACAAGCTGGAACCCACCACACTTGACTGCAACTGCAAGTTGGCTTGAACACAAGTCACCACCACGCTTGACTGCAACTGCGAGCTGGCTCGAACTCAAGTCCCTTCCTCGACTCGCCCAGATAGTACTTATCACGGCACTTCTCTGATTCCACCTCTCGTGGCTCTCTTTGTTACCAACTCTCACGGCTCTTTCTGATATCAACTATCAGCAAGACTTCGCTCCGATGCCAACTGTCACGGAACCTGCTATCTGATACCACTTATCACCGCTCAGCTCTGATACCAACTTATCACCGCTCAGCTCTGATACCAACTGTCACGGGGCTAGATTTTGACTCTAGCTGATCCGTGCGGTCTTAGACGCCTTCGACGCAAATCAGTCGATTCCTACGCCTAAGTTAGCCTTCAACCAGCCTTGTGAGTACTCCTGCTCGACAACGGCTTCGACAATCACTCCAGGTTTCGATGGTTCTCGTCACTGACACCACTTGTGTCGCGGGGCTATACCTTTGCCAGACGAATCGTGTCGGACCTTAGTCGCTTTCTCGGTTGAAACGTCGACTAAGTCACCATGAAGTACCTTGTCACGGTCTTAGGTGAAGATCTCTCGACAAACACCTAACTCAGCCAGGATTCTCGCTCCGGAAGATCAAACACTCCTCAAAGCCCTCGAACGAAAGATCGTTCTAAGCGAAAGCTAATCAAAGAACAACAGAAAGAGATTGGCAGCTAGAACAACGAAGAACACTCAAGAACAACAAAGAACAATATAAAGAACACTCAAAGAGTTTTAGAGTAAATGCTTCTTGTATTACTCAAAGTGAAGTGAATTGAATTGAATGCTTTACAAGTGAGGAGTGAGCCTCTATTTATAGTTGAACTCCCCTACATCCAACGGCTCAGTTTAAATTACATCGACGGTCGAGATTGATCTTATCTTATCTTATCTGATCAAATCTCAAATTCAAATCTCTAATTATCACAAACATTATCTACACATTATATTCAAATAAATGGATAATGCTTTGACCAAATTACCCTCCTGAATCCTCCATGGATTTGGCTAAGTCTTGTGGGCTTGCGGGCTCTTTAGCATTCTCCAAGTGCCGGGCCAAGTGTGATGGTCTTGGCAAGCCCGTTCCACCGCGCAAACTCTCTTTGGCTGATTCTTGCGCCAATGCCTCGGTCCCAAAGGTCTGGTCCACGCCTTCTTCCAAGTGCTGGGCCAAGTCTAATGATCTTGGCAAGCTCGTTACACCGCGCAACCCTTCTTTAGTTGGTTCTTGCGCTAGCGCCTTGGTCCCAAAGGTATGGTCCTCGCCATTCTCCGAGTGCTGGGCCACATTTGGCAAGCTCGTTGCATTGCGCACAACCTCCCTATTTGTTGCTCGCGCTAATGTCTCGATCCAAAAAGTTTGGTCCGTGACAATATACTCTAAAAAATATTTCTGGGTCCACCATTAAATCTTTATACACATGAAATATAATGTATCCGTTGTAATTAAAATCTTAATTTTAATATTATAAAAGTTAACTGATTAAAAATGATATGAAATAATAGAATTGGACTTATTCAAATAATTAGGGTTTGAACTTATAAATCTTTAAAAAAACGAATAAAAAAACGAAACACTAAAGTTATAATCACTCTCTGGTAGCCTATCAGAAATACATATAATCTTTTGTTTTTATGTTAATCTCTCTTTGTCTAGAGGGAAAAATGAAGTGTCGGATTTTGTCCCCAAGTAGCGATGGATTAACGTAAGCTAGGTGCCAACTCACGCCGGTACTAGTGCACAGCTAATCCAACACGAACTCTCACGCGCTCCTCTCTCTCTCGCACCAATCTTTTCTAAGGTATTTTATACGCACTACTGAATATTCCCATTCTCCCCGGCCACCAAAATCCTCTGCCTTCTCCTTGCCTTTTAATTCAAGCACAGGCACAGGCACGCAGTTGTACAGTTATACTGTCCCTCGGTGCAAGGAAAGTACTGTAGCCTTGCATCCCAAGTGAAGTCTAATGCTTTCATATTACTTCATCTCGTCTCAATCTTTGGATACTTTTCATCATTGGATTCATATATACATAATGTAGTTATTCTATTTCACTTCATCTCTAGGTGTAGCAATTTAAAAAATAATTACCTAGCTGATTGTGAGATGAAACAAGAAACTTGGAATAAATAGAGTAAGTGACTAAGTGTTAAATGTTAATTGCATTATCAAATTTTGGCCTAAACTTTTAATCAATTCTCATATTTAAAAATGCTCTAAATAAGTACTTAAATTAACAATATTGTATCTATCAGTGTAATCATCAGACATCAGCTTAGGCTCAAATATGATATGGATCCTATGTAAAACACATGGATCAAATCATAAACATGTGTATACATACTATATGGATAACTTAGATCTGATGTGTTAAAAAAGATTACAACTTAATTTGTGTATTCTAAATATATTTTGGGCCATATCTAAATTGTCATTTAACTCGTAAATTACCTTCCAAGATGACAAAGGATATGAATAGCGAAGGAATGAAGATTAAATATGGGAGGGTAAATTTGCTTAAATTCCAAAGTTATTAAGGGCCTAATAAGCATTTAAATTTAAAATTTAGGGAGTGGGTTGATAAATTTTTAAACTAACAAGCACCTAAATTGTCATCAGACAAAAGAATAGAGGGCACAAACACTCTTTATCTCTGTCACTAGATATAAATGGTACAATATTGATGCTTTGATTACTCAATTAGAACATTTTGATATTCGGGACCAAATTGCTATCGATCATAGCTTGAAGATGTCCAGCACAATTAATCCTAATATTTAGGATATATAATAAAAATAGGAAGAGGGAAGGAGATGGTGTTTAAGGAGAAGCGACAAAGAAAGCATTAAAAGAAACGACAAAGGGATTTGACTGCATCGTCAATGGTGCAATGCTGTATGCTGAATCAGAAACCAGGGCGTGGGGGCGTGAATGAGATGAAAGAAAGAGTGAAAATAAAGCGTGGGTGGCGCTGACAGTATATGCGCTGCCTGCCTGCCTTCACCAACAAAATCCGACTCCCAAGCAAAACTCACCGAATATGAGCAAATGCTAATTCCACCAAATCACTGCTGATTTAGGTCCAATGAGAAACTCCAGCTCATATCTATGGCTAATGCCTAGTGTTAATGGCGGAGTTTCACTATCTTTATACCACACCCTGAATCCCATGAACCCATTCCGTTCTCTCTCACCGTTTTCTCCGTTTCCCCTTCTGTAACTTTGGTTCCAACTGCCCCTGCCCGGTTTGATTTACAATATGGTAACGCTCCAACTAGCGGCGTAATTGAATCATTAGATGAACTGTTTATATAGTGTTAGTTAATTAAGCATTGATCACTTATTTTCACTATTGTAAATGAGCATTGTTCACTAATTTATAACTAGTCACTTATATTCGCAAATGCTAAATAAATATGTTAAACGAACCGAGCTCAAACACATCAAATAATAAATAAATTGAGTTCGAACATGATATTAAAAATTTAAATGAACACGAATAATTTCAAAAATGAACAAACAAATACGAACAAGCCCTTATTCTTTTACGCCCCACGCTCCACCACGCTCCATGGTTTGAACCCGGTTATTAATATCAACTTGCAACCATCTTTCGTCATTACAACTCCATCAGAAGATGATTCCATTTAATTTATTTGTATTAGATTAGTATAGTTGATGGGTTGATGTTTCTTGGAAATTAATTGATTTTTTTTAATTGGTCGTAATGTGTAATGAAACATGAACAGACTATACCGAATTCAAAGTGATGGTATCAATTAGGTTGTTTTTTTTTAATGAAAGTCCTTTATGAAAAGGATGGCTCACCTTGATATATACTACTACTTTGCTACCTTCCAACTAATTGATATCAACTTGTTTATAATTAAATGTGAGGCAGAACAGTTGGGGCTTAGTGATCTGAATTGACAAACACTAATACTTTAACGCTTAATAAACAATAATTTAATCAACCAACTTTTATTAAACAAATCAGAACCTCATTATCTCATCCAAATTAACAATTATTTTAGCAAAGCTAATCCATCAAGAAAGTGGACCACCTCAACGTGAAAAAAGATGAGGGTTTCGATTCCATGTGAGGGGGGCGGGCACCAATTGCATTGAATCTAGCATTTTGTGTTGCATGTTCTCCCTCTCTAAGAAGCTGCTTTAGTAGCCAAAGTGGGTTTGAGATTGTTGCACCTGTCCTCCATGCCAATTGAAAGCTTTTAAATTTCTTTTTAGTTAATTAATGAAAACACACCACATCGAGCACTGGGGAATATTTTAAGAGGCTAAACAGCCGACCAAACTGGGGTTTTCCATGTGGTTGATAGCGATTGTTTTGGAATCATTGTTGTCATCTCTTCACCTGCTTGGTATGACCTCTTTAATTAATCCAATCACTATAGTGCAATGGTTTCTTTCCGCATCATCTTCATTTTTTTAACGATCTTTCTTTTTCACTAGAATCACCTAATGATTTCTGAAAAAATATATCATTAAATCTTTAATACAAAGATTAATACTAATAAAAATTAAAATAATTAATTATTTCATATATGTTACTAGTTACTATGTTATGAATGAATGAAAATGGTAAAACAGTCAATTAATTATGATTTAGCATGGCCTATAAACTTTATGATAGAAATTATTTCTGATAGGGCAAGGTATATATATCTTAGGTTCCATTTAATTAATTACATATAGGAACAATATACACGAAGTGAACCTTTTTAAATTGCCAAAGTGGTAATAAAAACATTATCCATCCGGAAATTAAACTCTTTTTTATTTGACTTTAGTATCCACACATATATTTATATTTGATACATAAAAAATCCTTATAAAATTTGGTTCCCACATATATGGGAGTGCTGATAATTGTTCAATAATACTTTGAAATTTGTAATATTTAGTCATCAAGGGACAATATAATGATAACTTTGAGAAGTTACCTTTTAGATATCTTTTGCAATTTTGATATTTAGTCTTCAAAGGACTATATATACACACACGGAATTTTAATGTTGATATTTGTACTTTACTCATTTTCCACAATGATTTGCATATTGATTAATCAATACGTGATATGTACGATAGATGTTACATTATTATTATTATTATTATTATTATTATTATTATTATTATTCATGACACATGCCGCTACTTGTTTTAATAACAAATATTATATTTTTAACATATAGTTGATATAACATTTATATTGTTCAAATTACTTTCTTCCCTATAAATCAAAGTATATTGAGCATTTGACCATGTTCAAATTTACATCCTATTATGTATTATATAAGTGACATATCAACTAAATTAAACTCAATTAACAACTCTTATCATAATTTTAGAATTATGTAGAAGTAATTTATTGTTTTTCCTACTAAAACATAAACTTCGGGCCACACACCCAATATATTAAAAAAAACAGGCTTAGGCCGTGGTAGATTCAGAACTTTTTAAGGCGGGCACAAGTTAAAAATATTTATGAGAGTTGGTAAAAGTAATAAAAATATCAAAATTTCAATGTGAGCATAAGTCATAAAAATAAAAAATTAAGAATCAATTTATAAAAACTTAAAAAACTGAAGCCAAATGTGTAAACTTTGAAAAGTTCATGGTGGGTACGAGCCCAACCATCCCTTAACGTGGATCCACCAGTGCTTAGGCATAAAAAATATGGCTTAAAAAAGTAATTTTAGTCTTTTAAATATATTGATTTTTTTATCAAAATAGTCATTATACAGTTTTTGAGTTAAATTTAATTCTTAATCTTTAAAATATTTTTTTTTAATTTGAGAAAAATAGTGACAAAACATTAAATTTTTTGAGTTAAATTTCATACTAACGTAGCACCATTTTATTGTAAAGGTCATTTCAATAAAGTGTTCAATACAATGAAAAATATCTTAAAAAATATTAAAACAATTAATATACATGTATATGCATAATGTAAAAAAAAATGCATCAGTTGCTGGTTGAGCTTAAGTTTTCGTCATGGCCTGGTTTTGTTATGGACCATAACTAAAGCACAGAGTCCAGATTGAGCAAGATCAACACAGGACCCACAGACGAACTTAAGCATTTAACAAAAACCTTTCTCGAACCAAGCTCAAAAGGAGAAGAGCTGGGCACTACAAGAGAGGGCCCATGCCCCATCTACGGGAGAAAGCATACTAACACATCACAACTGTACAAAATTTACACTATTCTTCTATTTTCCAAGCTGAACATTAATCTTATCAGACCTACTAATGCTAATTCCGGAATGTCTAATACTTACTCAACGAGCGGTTTCAGTGAAAAAGAGATTTGTCTTGCACCAAATAGAATAAACAAAAGCAGACCAGACCAGTTTGAGCTCTGTCGTAACAAGAGATTTGCCTCTGCAATTCCTCCTCTCGACTCAATGGGGTTCTAAATACCCTGCTAAGTCCTGGCACTCCATTCTAGATATTTCTAGCAAATTCACAATCCTCCAAAGCAAACAACACTCATCAATAGCTAATCCCCAAAACACCAGCCTATCCTCTTAATTAAAATTTCATATTGGATTTTAAAACTTCATTATTTATGTTTCAAGTTGGAGCTTGAATTAACTATTTTAATTATTAGTTAAAAGAATCGATTAGATTAATGAGCTATTAAAGTCGATCATTAAAACAAGTAGAGATGTTACGAGTTAGTTCGAGTTGGAATCAGGTGAGTTTTTTCATAGTATTAACACACTTTTTATTTGTCAAATCTAATATACGTGCCTTAATTTCTGTTCACAGTCGCATTTTTTAAAAAGTTAACTCCAGCCCATTTTAGCAAGCTCGTATTATTTTTAAAAAAAATAAATTTTCAATTTATTTTTTTCATTTTAAGTCTTTATTTATATTTTACTTGTATTCTATTTATAGAGATAAACATTGTTTAATGAGACAAGCACAAACTTTAATCTTGGACCCATAACATATATGTGAAATACATTATATGGTAAAATACAACTCAAGTTATTTAGTTATATGTTTTAGTAACAAACATACTAATTTTTAAAAAATAATAATTTAGTCACTCAATTAAAATTATAATTAATATGTTTAAAGTAACTTTGATAATTCCTTGCGTCTTTTCCGTGTGAATTCTATCATAAACCTATATAATTATGGGCTCCATTTTCATATAATCATGTACCGTTGTATAAAAAAGAATTTTATAGTAAACCGGTCTTTTCCTGATAGCGACAATTTATTTTATATAACCGATCAACTTTGACTGATTTTTTAGCTTACGATAATTAAGACACCATAGATCATTGGCATAGAACATTTCTTTATATATTTGGATGTACTCATTATAGTTTTACCATAGATCTTTGGCATAAAGATGTTTTTCAACTAAAACATGGTGTAATATCTTAGACCCAGTACGAAAGATCCAACTCAATTCAATTAATCACACACAAATTACAAGAGCGACCTACAAAAAAATACGAATATTATAAAATTGAAATCGGATCCAAATGAAAATACATTTAAATAGAGACTCAAATACTAGTGAACGGCGGTATGACATGGCCAGTAAACAAGGATGAGTTAATCACAACCCATGATCGTCAAAGTTTTAAGATTTTGCACAAAATACATCAAATTTTAACTCGCTTACAGATTGGTCCCTATTTTCCCTTAAATTGAGATTTCAAGTTATAAGTTCCTCCAATTTAGTTCCCAAATCAAATATTAAATACACGGATCCACGGCCTGAACTTCTAATCCAGAAATTAGGTCGTTACATATGGTATGTTATAATACTAATTTGTCCTCAAAACTTATATATTATATTAATTTGTTCTCAATTAAAATATAATTCAATAAATATAATCATTCATATTTAAAATTTTCAGAATACACCTTTTTAACACACACTTTAACCCTTGTTACGCTCCATGTTGTTGTCCCTCAGCTCGTTAATCGACAAATGTGCTAATTTGATAGACGCATTCACTTCACTACTAGACATCTGATAAACTAATGAAATACTCATTATGACCATAACGTCGCCTACTAGTAGACGTAGTCACTTCACTAATGTAATTTTTAAATATAAATAGTTAAGTTTATTAAACTATTTTGAACTAAAATCAAATTAATAAAATATATAAATTTTATGCACTAAAATTGTTAATATATCAAGTCGTTTCAATTTTAACGATAAAGTGGAATGTTTGTCACAAAATTTTAATTGAGTTCTAAAAATTAATTGTTCCTTGTGAAACTTATAATTAAATGGTATGCAGTGTATTTTACCCTATAATACATTCACTTGGAAAAACGGATAACACTAGAGGAAACTTGGTTAATGAATGTTGAAGTTCAAATTTAACCGATAATTAAAGCAACTTAACATATTTTGTCCAAATTATTTTTAATATTAAATACTTGTATTTAAATCCACTTAAGTTTCAAGCGAACTTTGAATTTGAATTAATAAAATAAAATTATAAAGAAAGAGTTTAATCATTGTTTACCTCACAATCCTACAAAAGCATAAGTTTCTAATTTAAACTAAATTGACGTGGAAAGATGATGGGATTAAGTGTAACGGGCTATTACCTTATTCCCAAAAACATGTTTGATAAGATGTGCAGCGCTACCGTATTTATATTTCAATACCTTCATTTTTCTTTTCGATGTGGGATTAATGACCTCGCCTCTTTTCAAGCGTGACATTCTCTCACACTCAACCTCGTGATGCCCTCGTCACGAGCTTCCGCTCTCGTGATGGACTATCTTGTCACTGTTGTCCAACCCTGCCTACCCCACTCATGGACACTCGGCGTGAAATCGGACAATCAAAGGGTCGCTCTGATACCACTTGTTACGGAGCTATTACCCTATTCTCAAAAAACATGTCTGATAAGATATGCAGCGCCACCGTATTTATATCTCAAAATCTCCCCTTTTTTTTCGATGTGTGATTAATGACCCGTCTCTTCTCAGACGTGACATAAAACATCACCACCCAAATTCTTCTAAATTTGTTTGTCAAAAAAATTCTAAAATTTTCGAAAATATCACTTTCTATTTCACTTTTGCCTTACGTGTAAAACCTTTCTGTTTGTTGCAGTCCATCCTTTTAAATTGACAGCCTCGACTGCACCGAGAATATTTCATGCCAAGAATGTTCCAATAATAATAATAATTATTATTTGCAACTTTATCAAAATATGAAATTTAATTTTTTATCAGAATATGGTACCTCTCAAATTATTTTTAAAAATATTGTATTTTCTACAGTAAAAGTGAAGTCGAATTAAAAAGGTTTTGACTTTAAACAGTATTTATATTTTTTATTAAAAAATTGAAGTCGGGTTGAAAAAATTTCGACTTTAAACAGTACTTTACACTGAAATCAGATTACATTTTCACCATCCTCAATTTTTTTAATTAAAAAAATAACATAAACGTAAAGTTGAATCGTATTTCTACCGACTTCACTTTTATTGTAGCAAATTTATAAATTTAGAAATAAGAAAAAAACTTTCAGCTGCCATATTCATGACATTTCCCCATTATTATTAGTTACACCAAAATAACGTTTTTAGTCGGTTTCATTGTTCGTAACTTTTAATGTAGTGTAAAACATGATTCTCGTTGAACAAATTCTATACGGCTCCAAAAATAAACTAAATTTGAATTTCACTGGTACCCCATAAAGAAATTAGAGAAGAAACCAAAAAATAAAAATAAAAAAGATTAGATATTAAGGTTACTTGCTCAATGAAATATTATAACATGAAAATTAAGCTAGTACGGGCCACACGGACATTTCAAGGCAAGCACAATTAAGGGTCAGTCACTCAAGTTTCACTTCGACAGAGATGGCGATGGAGAAGCATTAGTGAATGGTTGTTGCGGAGACCCTTGTCTATGGAGGAGTTCACGAGCCAACGCTTGGAGATCGCCGCCTCCACCACCGGTTAATGATGATGAGCCGCTCCCTTCGAATTGGCGTGGATCGATTTGCCTTTGCTGCATGGTCCATGAAGGTTGCACCATAGGGTCAAAAAGCGACGATAAGTCATATGTGGCCGGCACTGAAGAGGCGGATGGTAGGTCCGATATCGAGAGAGGAGACGGTGCCATTAGTGACTGCGGTGGCTGGGACGGCAGCGGTGGTGATGGAAGCTCTAGTGTAGCTAAGTGAGCATGCAAATACGATAGCTCCGCTTGTAAATTCACCACCTACCAACAAAATGGATAGGCAGAGTAAACGAAACGTTTATAGTTGTATAAATTAAAAAATAATAATTAAAATGGAATCAGTCATGTACAAGTGAAATGAACTGTTTCCAATATAGGATAGATACATTTAATAATGCGAAATAAAACAGTGTTATTTTTTTAGAAAATTGAAGGCATGTTGTCTTTGTCTACACTAAAAGGATGCTTTGGATTATGTGCACAAGAACATGGCGTTGCGAACAAATAAAGCTTCCTTAAGGAAGACGAGGAATAAAAGTACTGACTGAACAAGAATTTCCACGGCATAATTTCCAAGCAAGATGTTTGATTAAATTAGTTTTTCCATCGACTATTACAAAAGATGAAAACTAGATAAGAAAAAGAAATGAAACCCCGACCATTTCCTTAATACCTGTAATATCCATAATTTGCAGAGAAAAACTGGCCATCCCATTGCTGTAACCACCGACCAAATGATGTGTTAATTAGAAAACGTTCTAGATTTCAGGAAAGTCCTAAATACTGCAACCAGCAAGCCCCCCATGCATTATTTCTTTCTTTATCGTACTGTTTGCAATATGGTGTGAAAAGGATGTCTTTTCTTTTGAGGGTTTACCCAACGGAATATGATTCCTTCTTTAGGTTTTATGGAAACCAAATTCTCTGCTAAAGCTACACTTTGATTTGATCCTTTTAGATTGTATTTTGAATCAAAACAAACAGATAGTGAATTATTTTTAGATGGTTCATTATAAAAAACACTTTTGTTTTTTACTTAATGAAGAACGCGGTAAACCTAGAGAAAAAAGACAACAAAACTAAGCTGCAAAAGTGTTAATGATGACGATGAATCCTTATCAAAAGTTGTAACGATAACAAAGTTAATTACCTGTTGCTGAAGAGCAAAGATGTGAGCAACGCAGCCATAAACAGGGTCTCTTAGCCGAGCCTGAGCCTCGTAACATATGGTGACCACCGCATCGAGCCGTTTGTGAACCGGGATATGAAGGAGAAGCTTGGACACATTGCTTGCCCCAAAAACCTTGTGCACCGCTGCAAAATGGGCTGCGCCTTGCTCCGAGTCAAAATAAGGCGCAAATATACAACCAGGCACGCATTTCCTTCTCAAGAACTTGCACGCGCCACAAGGTCCACCACCTCCTCCTCCTCCTCCACCACCACCACCACCACCACCACCAGTAGAACTGCCAGCACCAGAACCGCTGCTGCAAGGGTTTGCACTCATGATTGGAACTCTTTTAGCCTGACCTTCGCTTCCCTTTTAAAGTAATAGAATAGGTCCCATGATTAGGGTTTGTGGGTTCCTTCTAGAAGTTGGAAAAAGGGTTAAGAAGGAAAAGTATGATGATGAAGAAGACGAAGAAAAGTAAAGAAAAATAGGGTGTTCCTTTAGGGTTTGGGTTTGGTGGGTGTTGGTTTTTTGGTGAAGGGTATTTTAATGGGGGGATTTAAAACGCTGGAAGAAGTCTTTAAAGCCACGCGAGAGAGCAAACCCCCCTCGTTAGCTGCTTGCGTGAAGCAAACATGCGATAAGCATAAGCCTAGCTATTCTCAACTGCCCTTTTTAATTTATTATTCATTATTTTTTCCACTTATCTTCTTTATCTCGTGAATTTCACAACAAAACACATGCTCCTCCCTCTTTACTCTTAACTCTCCCTTGTTCTGTTGTGTATATATTGATTAAACCTGTAATTATAATTTTTCATTTTTAAAGAAAAAAAAGGTTTTGATATTTTGTGCAACTTTGGTTTGGCATGTATCTGAATCTGTCTTGCAAACAAAAGAAAGGATTTTAGATGTCGAAACGTGTCATCGGGGTCTGTCTAAATTTGCCACTGCGTGTTTTAAGCTGCGTAGAGGGCAAAAGACGCCATCTCTCTATACGTTGAAAATGACTCAGCTATTGCTTTCCCTTTTCTGCACAATAAGCCAAAATAAATCCACTGGATTTTCGAGAATGACTTGCTTACCCACAGTCTTATTTTTCATTTAATTCTTCTGGTTGAATACTATAAATAGTATGACTCTAATAAATGATAATGGGATTCTTTTTTTAAAACCCAATAGGAATATTTATTAATGTTTTGTTCAGTGGGGAATGAGAAATTACAAAGAAATGATTAAACTTGGGGAACTGGATTTGTGTAACCCAAATATCACTGTCGTATTCTGATTTGGCTTGTGTTAAGGTTACTTTCACAAATGGAAACACATCACCATCTCAAAAGCTAGCAAAATTTATACGCATTGTTTCATTTTTTATTCTTTTTGCTGGGTTTAGATGTCAGTCAGGTAAGCTCGCATCAATATGGATGATCGGTTTGATGAGCGTAATGAATTTGACGATGACAAACAACCACACTGATTATTTTTAGTACTTTAATTATCATCGACTTTTTTGAACAAAAATTCTATGTCACTTGAATATTTTTGCATATGTTCCAATATTAAAAAAATAAATTATACACTTTAACCATAAATCTTAAATATTAAACCCTAAAAACTAATCATACACACTAAACTTTGAACTAACTCAACTCTAAACCTATTTTTGGTGCTTAAACATATATAAAGACACAAAAAAAATGACAATTTCTATTCGTCTTTCGGGGTTCTTATTACGTGTCACCCTTTATATTAGCATTGTCATATAAATTATAAAGCTTACTTTACTTAAAATGGAGATTGCCAATATAAAAGTTTTCCCCTAAGATTTTTATGTGTCATTTAATCACAACAAACTCGAATTATTTCATTATTCGAATCAAGTCTAGAGAAAGTATTAAATGAAATGGATGTGCAACATCAGCTCGTATACTTTTCCATTCATTTTAAATTATGTCGTCATCTTTTTATGTGTGAGTATTGTGAATATTATAGAGAAATTATATCATATGTCTGGCTTACCATGTTATCTATGGTCCTGACCAACAAAAGGCATTTATTTCATTAAATTTTTTTATGTTATATTTTTACCAAATGAATCTTCATTCATATTTATTGTAAATTAAATTAAAAAACAATTTTTATCAAGTGAATATTTATTTGGTAAAAATGTGATATGAAAAAAAATTAATGAAATTGATAATTTTTATTGGTCGGGACTACAGATAACGTGGTGAGCTGTGCCTATGATATAATTTCTCGAATATTATGCTTGTGTTCATTTTATACTTAACATATTCACTTTCTTCCCATGGATACAAAAAAAGCTTTTTTTAAAGAAAGTTATTTAATATATGTTAACTTCGTGAAAATTTCTCCTTTGGTTATTGTTTTAATAGTTTTGTAATTAGCATACATTTAACCGTATAAGGTTTTATTAAGTGTTAGTGTTATACAAATTTATATTATATTGATTTCATTTTAAAATTTGATTTGCAATCCAAAATTTCAGTTTCGCTTAAATATGATCAAATTAGGGACAAAATAATATAATATATAAGTTTCAAAGGCTAAAAATTATTATACTAAGTTTTTGTTTTAATTTTATTGACATAGTGGCTTGTTTGTTACAATATTATAATTGAGTGATTAAATTATTATTATTATTTTAAAAAATAACATGTTTGTTCTAAAAATTATGATTGATCGAGTAAATTAATAGTTTTAGAATAAAATAACATATTTACACAAAAATATAATTTACAATCCAAATTTTCTCTCTCTTCTGAACAAAGTCATATTTTATGGACTTGTACAAATGAAATGGACGATGATTCACATTGCATATGTAACGAATATTAAATCATTTCAATTATAATCAGTAAAGTTTTGAATTCATACATCAAAAATTAATAGAATGATATACGTTATCAAAACTTAATAGAATAAAACATACAATAATCTTTTAATCCATTTATATATAATATAAAATTAAGGTCAACTTGAATTCGGCGTTCAAAGCAGAAAGCATGAGCCATTCGAATGCCTTGCTGCCACGTATGACTCCTTGACGAAGAATCCTGGTAAAACCAGACCTCATTTTTTTTCCGAGTGGGATCCACACGCCGTTCAATTGAATAGTGTAAAGTAACGTTCGTCAAAATATGTGTTTTTTAATATATAATAAACAGTGGTTTCCCTCTTCAAAAATGAAGATTTAATTGATAAAAATGCAAAAATATTTCAGAAAAGGGAAGTATAAAAGAAATTGTAGTAATAACGGAGTTGTCACCGCGCCGTCCGGCGATTGTCTTATCCGTGTGGTGTGAAGACGAAGCATTTGACAGGAATTCAAACCCTCTTAGAAGCAGCAAGATTGAGACACGTGGCAATGAAGGTACGACTTTGATGACCGAGGGATGACGTTGGAACAGTTCCACATGAGAAAGAACAACATCTGCAATTCTGAATTGAATCCTAGTATAGTGTAGTAGCTTGTGTTGTCTCAAGTCTACATCATAAATATATATATATATTTATATGTCCTTTCGTATTCCCAATTCATTCATTCAAGTCCCATGTTTCAATTAAAATCAAGGATTCATAATTTTACACGATTAATGATTATTTGGACCCCCTATACTACAAAATGATAATGAACATATTACTACAATGGAGTACTTTTATTATTATGGATTTTAGATGTAGGAAGTTGGAGTAACAAAGTTCCCACAAATTTTGGGAAGTCTTCCTTATGTTATGTCCCAATAAGACATCCCCAGTTCTCCATGACAAATACATTGTATAATTTGTCTTCACTTTAACTAACAAGTACAGTATAATCAGAGCTAAATAATGTTTTATTTAATGCCATATTGAAAGATTAGAAGCATTACCCCACAACCGGAGGTTTTCCCCACTCGTGCATCTGCTTTACGAATTTTATGACCAAAGAAATTGGTTATAAATTGCAGGATGTTTCCTTATGATACGGCAAAGATGCTTTCAAGTCTAGTTCATACTAGATTTATAAATCGTTTTAGGTACTAAATTTTGGCTGATCAGATTTCTAAACCGTGCTAGGAACGAAATCTTAAAATCATGGTCAAACTGATTAATTATTTTTGTTAGAAACCATGATAATTGTATATTTATATTTGGTTGCAATGATGTGTGAACAATGTTATCATTGCTGCACTGCTACAGTTGGAAAGCGGCAATCATTTAATCTTTTGCACCAATTCCCAGAATATGAAGCAGTCACTCTCATGCATATAATTATAATATTTATGTGTTATGGTACACTGTGCTGCAAATTATGTAGCAAGTACTCCAGAAAGCTTAGCTTTTCTTTCAAAGGGTAATTTAATGATTAAACAATGGTGAGGGCAGCAAATCCAGTGCCACTTTTTACAGCTCTTTAGGAATACCCTTTTTCGGTTCTTATTGGACTCAACACTGACACCTTGGGTAACTTCTTGTAACAATCTCAAACTAGGAAGCTGACAAATTGTAAAGCCAATGTCCAACTTCAAGACTAGCAAATGTTTCCTTCATTGGCTTACGTTTGTAAATTTACAAATATACCGCATGTTGAGCAAATATATTTGGTCTGCTAGTCAAACTGTTATTTTTATTCTATTATATCCCCTTAGATTATGAGTTTTAGACTCACTAAGACCACTCAACTTCTTTCTCCTAAAATCTCCCCATTCTCATTATCTCTAGCTGTGATTAGAATTAGATTTTGTCAAAAATAAATATATACCACATGTTTTGATTATCCTTAAAGTTGAATTCGAACCAATATTAATTATTTAAACCGATATTTAAAATTTAAAAATAACATGATTGATATAATATTAATATTTTAATAATTCAATTAGTACAAGGTACAAACTAAAATGCAAATCAACATTTGGTGAAATAAAACCAGTAGAAAACATAAAGTATTTCCGATCATAATTTTTATTGGGCTTGTAATTATTCCAACAATACTATTGGGCTTAATGGCCCAAAGCTACTGCACTCTAATCTTCTCACTAATTCAATATGTCTCTTTAAGTACGATCAAAGATTTAAATTTTAACGTTGTGAATGAAAAAAATTGGGTTGACAGGATCGCCCCATAATGAGCATCTATAAATTTGAATCAATTTGATCGGACAATGATATAGAAATACCAGTGATTAAACCAAAACCTTAATAATTATGTGTAAATTGGTAACTAAAAATGGATAAACTACATCGTGGTTAGTAAAAATTTAATGACTTTTTATGTTTGTTACTAAAATTTCTAAAGTTACGTTTTGGTCGTTAAGATTACTAGTAAATTACAAAATTAGCACTCTATCCAGTTAAATTGATGACGTGACACATTTAGAAAAAGCTAATAGTATCTATTTGGACTCTACAACTAAATCTAAAACATCAATTTTGTCCTTGACAAAAAAATTTCATCCTCTAAGAACCCATCATCAGCATGACCAATATATGTGTAGCAAGAAAAGTTTTCAGAATGAAATTTCTTGAGCGGTTCAAGTACTTGTGCATGAGTAAAAACCTCTCCTATTTAGGGCAGAGAAGTCTTTTACCTTTCTAATTCAGAATGAAAATTATTTTCTATAACATTTTGTTCTCTTTTTTAAATTGGTCATGGCCAAAGTCTAATATTTCCTTCTAAGAGGGACGACCGTTTCAGAATAATATAGTATCTCGATTTGATGTACTAATTGGTAAATTATTAAAGACTGGGTTTTCGTGTCACGACTTAAATTATATAACTAGTCCCACCTTACGTGTCATGTATTCGAAGGCTAAAATATTATTACTCAAAAAGAGAAGTACTATCATAGTAGAAAAATAGGGCCCAGAAAGGTTACAATAGCCTGATCCCAAGCCCATAAACACCCAGACCGGGTAGTGAATCCAACCGCAGACCAAGCATCAGCAGAGGAAACAAATTATAAGGGAAACTTTATTAAAAATAGGATAAAGTACATAAATAGTCACTAAATTATCCCAAAAAATACAAAATGGTCACTAAACTTTCAAAAGTTATATAATGAGTATTAAATTTTCTTTTTTGTTACAAAATAGTACGGATCCGTTAACTGTTGTTAACTCAGTGAGAGTTACAAACATTTCTTTAACAACACATTTAATCTTTAATATTTACACATTCAATCAATTTAAACATTAATAACGAGGGTTAAATTAGGACTAAATTGATTGAAAGTGTAAATATAGAAAATTAAATGTGTTATTATTCAAATTTTTATAATTGTCACGTCATTCACTTAATGAAAGTTAACGCTCAGTGACCATTTTGTAACAAAAACTAAGTTTAATGCCTATTATATAATTTTTAAAAGTTTCATGACCATTTTATATTTTTGAGATAGTTTAACGGCCACTTGTATACTTTACCTTTAAAAATATTAGAAAGTATTTTTTATGGATAGAAATTCTATGCCTTCAAACCATGTCTCTTTTGGTGTCCCACTTTGAAAATGTGAGTTAGGAAATTAAGGGTAAGATTTAAAGTTTATGATGTAGAGTTTAAAATTAGAATTTAAAATTTAATTTTTTAATATTTTTAGTGTGTGACATATAAAAAAACATAATTAGGGATAGATAATTTTTATTTTTATTTTATAAAGAAAATGGTAATACTTTTTAATCAATACCTATAAACACGTATCTAATTTAATACTACAGAGAAACAGAGGTGAAAACAAGAGAATAAAGAAAGCAAAGGTGAAGAAAAAGAAAAGGAGCGGGACGCAAGGGGTAAAACCAGCAGATCAGCGGTCTGATCTGATCTGATATTTGTGCGAGCCGAGTAGAAAAGCTGAAACCGGAGGTGACAAGAGAGGAAGATGATTGGATGGGGAAGATGTTTGCCGTCTCACGTATGGCTCGCACGTGTCTACAACTGCAGCTGTTGGGAGAGAAACACAGAGTTGAACGCACAGATTGACTGAGACTGACTGCCACTCACCGCATCCGCATGTTTGTTTGCTTCACGCAATCACCAGCTGCTCCACTTCCTCTCCCCCCGTTCTACTTTGCCGTGACTTTCAAGTCTTTTTAATCCCAAACCTAAAGCACCCTTTTATTATATACATGAACGGTGAACCCCACCTACTCATAGCAATAAAATATTCCATTTGGTATTATTAACAACAATGGATTATGTATGTGTATTATAATGGTTAATTATCTGCATTAACATGTATAAAGGCTCGTTCCAGTTAAAAATGGACAGGGATTATATATTTAAAAACCAATCTTTTCCTTGAATGACCCCACGGTCACCAACAGAACCGGTTAACAAAAATAACCCATTCTTCCTCTCTAAATACCCATTATTATCCTCTTTCTCTTTCTCTTTCTCTTTCTCTTTCGTTCTCTCTGAATATGAGTTCAACAAATAAAGAAGGTGGGCCTTGCGGCGCTTGCAAATTCCTCCGGCGGAAGTGTGTGAAAGGGTGTATTTTTGCACCATATTTTGACTCGGACCAAGGGGCGGCTCACTTTGCTGCAGTCCACAAGGTTTTCGGTGCAAGCAATGCTTCCAAGTTCCTGCAGGGAGTACCGGCTCACAAGCGTGTTGATGCTGTTTTTACACTTTGTTATGAGGCTTTGGCTAGGGTTAAGGACCCTGTTTATGGCTGTGCAGGTCAAATATTTACCCTCCAACAACAGGTAGGTCACCCTTCTCTTTTTCTTCCCCATTTGCTACTTTAAGTAAGAATTGATAAATTCATTCAATACAATGACAAACCTTTCTGCATGCAGTCAAACAATTTAGATTTCAGTAAAGAGAGATTAGAGATCCATTCCTTATCATTAGGGAACAGAAGAGAAAAAAAAAGAACCCATTAAAGAAATCAAATTGCAAAACATAAATCTTAAGAGTTTCATTTCATGTATTTTCTTCTTTACATGCTCCAGGGTTACAAGTTTTTCTCAATTAGAACTGTAAAATTAAGTTTTTACTGGTCCATAATTACTACCCTAATCAACTAACATGAGTAAAATCTTACACCCATATGTGGCATGAGGAACCAGCTGTTTCTTAGCGCCTCAAAACCCTTTAAAGAAAAGGCTAAAACTTGGTTAAAATTCCCAAGTGTTTCATGCAAACGTGTGCTTTGAACGGTGTACCCGTCCGGTAAAAGTTTGACAACTGAAATACTATATTTTTGTTATATATATAGTGGAAGCAATCTTACCAAGTTAGTCAAAGGTTTCACATTTCAAGAACAATACTTGTGAAACTCAAGCTAAATATTACTTGGAAATGTAGGTTTTGGGTCTTGACTAGCTACTTATATATATATATATTGAAATAACAATAAATTCATTCTACTATTTTGCCCTTCTCGGAGGGAGGGAAATCAGAGAGGAGGGCTGGCTTGGTCCGGTTGCTTGCCGGAACCAACAAGCAAATTTAGCACCTCGAGAAATATTCTAAGTATTTTGGTTTTGACTTTGTTAGTCCTTTGTCTTAGCATTTTTTTAATAAGTTAAGAAACTAGCTAGAATATTTAGTAATCTTATAAGAAGCGTTTATAAAGTATAATTAAGATATTACAGAGTCGATGGGTGTTTCTTATTGAATGATCAATGGTTCACTTTTGTCTCGGTTATGTAACCTCAACTCTTACATTATGTTAATCTTGTGTTCAACCTGGTTTCTCCATTTAAACTGTCGGTAACCTTCAAAGCACTTTAGATGTATTAACCGTTGTATTACTAAACTGTATTAACTAATTCATCTTATGATATTGTAGGTAGTGAATTTACAGGCAGAGTTAGCCTACATTCATGCCCGTGTTTCTACGTTGCAACGTCTCACTCAAATGCCGCCACCTCAAGTTGAATGCCGATCACCCACGACCATTCATTATTCATCGGAAATAGGATCTGACATGGTATGTTCTTCTAACATGTCCTTGAACTTTGATCTGCCACAACCGCATCAACCTTCAATCGAGCTTGCAAGTCCTCCAAACCCCTTTGAACAGGGAACAGACGACGAGGAGCTTCAAGCCTTGGTCCGGGATTGTGTCTCAAGATATCTACCCGGCATTCAATTTCGGCCTTCAGCTTCCGGCCAAAACTTTTAATTGTTGTTAGCTTCCATAATATGCTTTGTCCTGGATAGTCACCATTGATTCTGGATTCTAATGAAACTATCAGCTTTAATTCTATTACATGCATAATTTCTTTTCATTAGATCAAGTATCTCGTCTTCTCACTCCTAACTCAACAACAACGTTATCGACATAACTGAGTTGGATACGAATACAAATCACTATATTTCAAGTTTAGAGTTATTCAAAAATATAAAATATCCGAAAATTTAAAATTTTATGCATATGAGTCCTGTTTTAGTTAGGAATTTGAATATTGTTATATCCGAAAATTTGAAAATATCATAAATGCAAATCTTGATATATTTTAATATTTGTTGATTGTTGTATTTTAAAATTTTTATAGATACGAATATTAAATTTGAAAAAAATATTTAAACTAAATTATATATTTGAATAATCGAATATCCGGTCCGATATCCGAAAAAATTGATATCGGTCGGGATAGCACAAATATTATATATATATATATATTTAATGCATGTGTGGGGTTTGTTTGATTTTAAAAAATATATTTTTTATCGACCTGACTAGAGCTGAATGGTTTTGACTTTGAAACGTTAACTCTTGCATTGTGTATCTGGTTTCTAATTTTTAATTGTATGCAATTATCAAAGCGCTTTCGATATATGAACACTTATATTAATTTAATACAAATTATACTAAATTCAACTTTATCTTATGATTTGTAGATGAAGGATTTACGTGAAGAGTTATCGGGATGACAATATAATTCGAATTCTATTCAAATTCGAAAAATAATTGATTTAAATTCGATCAAAAAAAGCCTGAATCCGAATCCGAAAAATGTCCGAGTCTTAATAGGAGGTAGATCGGATATAGACATAGCCATGATCCGATCTGAATTCGATCCAAATCTATATCTAACACGAGTCTGATCTATATATGAATCTGAATAAAAACATTTAAAACTCTTAGATTTAATATATATATATATATATATATATTGAAATCTTAATTAAGTTGAATTTGGATTATGTATATTGATATTGAAATCCAAATTTAGGATTCTAGATTTCTAACAGGTAATTATTCACCCTTAATCACCCCGATTCGTTATTCGTACATAGATTTTTGGTGGTGGCCGCCGGATAATTTTTTCGCTGCCCCATGAGGTGTACCGGCCAACAATAGAAGCTTGATGGTTAGAATTTTTTTTC
This sequence comes from Hibiscus mutabilis, assembly GCA_019671005.1. Classification (NCBI taxonomy): domain Eukaryota; kingdom Viridiplantae; phylum Streptophyta; class Magnoliopsida; order Malvales; family Malvaceae; genus Hibiscus; species Hibiscus mutabilis. Next base: position 3,663,496 of record CM033734.1, on the reverse strand, counting down.
TTTATGTCAAATGTTGATGGTCGAACGTTTTGATTATATTTTCAATTTGTTTCATCATTGTAATATTTATTAGACATTTTATAATTGTGATTTGGAAAGTAGTTATGTTAGTAGATTAGTAAGACAATAGTAGTTTATGCAAGGATAATTTATTTGTTGTTGAGTTTTTTAGTTAAAGTTTGAGTTGTCACGTTAATTTATTTTATATTGTATTGTAATATTTGTTGAATTTTGTTTGTGCTATTAGTTTAAATATATTTGTTTGATGAAAATTATTTTTTATTTAAAGATTTTTGTTTGAGTTTTTACTTTAAAAAAGGAAAAAATTAATTTGATTCAGACTTGCAAATTTAAATTTTAGATATTTTATTGGATCGGACTTGAATTTATATAATTAGACTTAAATTTTTTTAGGTCCGATTATTAATTAAATTGAACTTGGACTTTATTCATTGCCATCCCTAGTTAGCCTACACTTGTGCCCATCTTTCTATGTGGGGTCTCTCTCGAAAGCTGCTAGCTCAAGCCAAATTATATTGAATAAAAATTTTCTGCCTCTTTTCGATGCCTCTATTAATGGCCCATGCTAAAAATCAAGTTTAGAATTTAAGGTTAGAGTTTGTGGTTAGGGTGTAAAGAATTCAGGATATAGTGTATGTTTTAAGGTTTGTGATTTGAGATTTAGTATTTGAGGTTAGAATTTGAATTTTTTAAATATTTTTTTAGTGTTAAGCATAAAATATAACACCGAAAAGGGCCGAAAATTTTTGTTGAGTTGATTCCCATTTGCCAACGATCCTTCATACCCGTCGCAATTAGGTTTGTGAGTTCTAATATGTCCATAGATTTTGATCCGCGATAATCATATTAGATTGTTTATTCCTCATCGTATTTGATGCGTTCATTTAAGGAGTTTATATATTATGATTTGTGGCAATCAACTCAACAAAAATCAGTCACGTTTATGCCGTTAAAATTTTTTGTTGACATTTTTTTTTAAGTTGTAATTCAAGTTTTAATAAAAATAAAATTTCTTTTTTTCTTCTTTAAATAAAAATTGTTCAAAAAAATGAATTAGTCACATAATTTCTTCAAAGAACTTGTGTTTATAACTTAAATTTATTATTCAATTTTCAATTTTAACATTGGGATAAATTTTCCTACATTTCCAAGTAATATTTAGCTTGAGTTTCACATTGGGATAAAAATAATGTTAAATAAACTGGATATTTAAATTCTTAGCCTTAGACTCGTTGTATTCCGAACTTGAATCGATCCTTGAAATTGTGTTTTTCTTTTCTTCTGATAAGCTAGTTATAGCGATCGAGGATGCCTTAATTACCAACTCTTCCTCATGTAATTGATCCTGCAAACCAACCTTTACTGATGCACAAGCCTCACAACTTTGATATCAACAACCTTACGTTCTAGAAAAGCCTAACTCGAATTAACAACCTCATCTGCGTAGGTCATTTAAATCCGATCATCAACGCTCAATTATACATTAATTAACTATTAACTCAACGGATCCTTTCGAGCTGAAATCAAACTAACTTCAAAGGACAAATTTGTACTGTCCCAGAGAGAATGAATGAATATAGTGTTGGAAAGTTTTAGTGCGGATTTGTTTCTCACGATTTCTCGACCGGTATGTTTTACCGGACTTAGTCTAAAAGAAGATTAGCTGAGCATGAAATTAATCATACTCACAATTGTTTGTTGTTGGGTTTCGGCACTCCATTTTGTATTCATGATAAAATTAAAAAAGAAATCATGATTTAGTAGGATCCAATTTAAAAATTAATCGAACTAAGTACAAAAAGTGTGTTGAATAAACTTGGTATTAGTGGTGCCTGCAAATCGAGTCGGAAGAGATGTGGGTAAGGGTTCATTTTTGCACCGTTTTTTCTTGACAAGAATGGTGACTCGAAAAGGTTTTTGTGACAAGAAATCTTTCAAAGATCTCGGAAGCAGTGCCTATCGAGAAGCGGGATGATGCAGTGAGTAGCCTCAACTACGAGGCGTCGGCAAGAACAGTCGACCCAGTCATGGGGTGTCTCGGCCAAACAAATAGCTTTTTATTCTTTATTTATTTTTTCATTTTCTTGAGCAACATGATTGTCTATTTATAGTAGTTACGTCTTTTATTCTTCAATCTTGGTTCGTAGTTCCACATGTTATTCCTAGTTAATCATAGGGTATATCAAAAAGTATATAGAATCTCGTTTCTTGTGAAGGATAATTGATTAAAGAAACTGTTAACTTACTTTATGTTAATTAATTTACAGTTAAGTGATTTAGAAAAGTAATTATCTCAGTGTAGTCATCCTCTAATGCCGCCACAACGACCTTACACATGCTCTTTAAATCCCTTTTATCATGCAACGAACGACCAAGATCTTCAAGTTTTACCATTTTAGGATTGTGTCCCAAGTTTTTTTTTAATACAATTTCGTCTTTTAATTCTGATTATCTTTTTCTTTTTTGTACAAATAAAAATTTTGCGCCTATTTATAGAGTTTAGTGATCATTAGATTATTGACACATATCAATATCTTAGCCATTACTCTTACAAATATCTAGATGCTTATATATATTATTAAGTATTATAAATATTTAAATTATTTTATAGATATTTTTAGGTATATAGTTTTAGTATTATTTTAATAAATATCTAGATAATTATTAGTAATTATCTAGAAATAGAGAAATGTTGATAAATAGTCAACAATAATATTTTTTAATACTATAAAATGACGAATAAAGATGTACATAGAGATTTATTATACGATTATTTATACATAATCATTAGTTCACTTAGATTTTGTGATGTCTACTTATCTCTTAAGATATCTTAATTCATGCATAATGTATTTGCTTTATCCTTTTGAACTGTGGGCAACCATCAAATCACTTTCGATGCATGCACACTTGTATTATTAAGTTATATTCTTATGATTTGTAGCTAAACATTGATAACAAGAATTGCTCTACAATTGTTCTAAATAAAGAATTTAATCAATGTGTTGACTCAGAAATCAATTTAATATTCTTAGTCATTTAAAAAAAGATTTAATATCACATCATTCATACTTCAACTTAAAATTCATATCCAACTCTAAACAACTAAAATAAAATTAATTTTCATAAGCAATCAAATATTAATATTAGGGTAAAGTACACAAATGGTCACTATATTATCTCTAAAAGTATAAAATAGTCATCAAACTTTCAAATGTTACGTAATAGGCATTAACTTTAGTTTTTATTACAAAATGGTCACTGAGCTATTAACCGTCGTTAATTGGGTGACATGACAGTTACAGGAATTTGAATAATATAACATTTATTCCTCCATATCAACACATTTAATCAATTTATTCCTAATTTAACCATCATTATAGATATCTAAATTGATTCAATGTATAAATATTGAGGATTAAATATGTTATTATACAAATTTACGTGACTACTACGTCTCTCAGTTAATGATAGTTAATGGCTCACTGACCATTTTGTAATAAAAACTAAAATTTAATAATTATTATGTCATTTTTAAAAGTTTGATGATTATTTTATATTTTTGAGTTAATTTAGTAACCATTTATATACTTTACTCTTAATATTATTATAGTTAAAGTTTCGGGAAAACCTAATAGAGCCACACAACCTTTTTTCCCTGGTCGCAAATTTTGTTTCTTTTCTTGTTTAGCCAGTGTCAGTATCAACTTTGATGTTGGTCTTTGACCGTCGATTTTCTTTCTTTTTTGTTTATATTTTAAATTTTTTATAAAAATATTTTTGTCTTTATAATATGTTTTTTTTGCTCTTGTAGCCTAGTTATTTCTGTCTTTTGGCACATTTTTCGTCTTCTTTGTCGGACATTTGAATGTTCTTTTTATTTTATGTTTTATCATGGTTGAATTTGATGATGCCGCGACTTATTAAGATGACACCTATTTGTAATCCTTTTAATCTTTTATGTTTTTTTCCTCTTGCTACGATCTTTGTACGATCTAAAATAACTAGTTTCAATATTATTAGAAAATGTTTAAATTATGTATTTGTTTTACGTTAATAGTTATAAACCTTATTAAAATTTTAAATATTTTCTCTTTTTAATAAGACTAGCTACTTTTATTTAAAAAAGTATTAATATTATTATAATATTATTTTCATATGCAAACAAATATTCATAAGAAACATGGGCTTAGTTTCTGGTGGCCTGAGTCCGACTATCGTTTAGATTTGGGACTTGGTCTGTTTAAAAATGAAACAAATATTCATATTCAAAAGTAAATAAAATGTTTCAATAAAAAAAAGTAAATGAAATGTCCAATAATGAAACAGCAAGTTCTGTTTAAAGGACTTGGTTTGGGCAGCCATATTGGGGGAGGGGTTGGTATGGAAGCCCAATAATATAAATGACCAATATTAAAAAATTAAATTTTAACTTTAAATTTTATACTTTAAAGAATATATTATATTTTAAATTTTAATGTTAAATTTTAAACTTAATTTTTAGTGTAATGGCGTAAATAAGCTCACTCACCCAATGGTCCCAACCCTCGACTTTTGACGAGAACTCATCCGATTTAGGTAACATGTCGTTGACTTGTTTGTTGCTTTATTAGAATTACAAGCCTTACCAACCATTACCAGGCTGTCTGAACTCTGAGCTTCAACCTTTCGACAGTTGAGCCACACAAAGCTTGTACAAGCTCGAATGGCAGCGGTAAGATTTTAAGAGCATACTATTATTTCTTTATTCATTCCAAATTCCACAAGTTATACTCTTTTTCACTTTGTTGTTGGCAGAAAGATGGTCCAAAGCTCCTTTTGTATTCAAACTGGCAGAGCTCATGCTCATGGCGTGTTCGCTTCGCTTTGAACCTCAAAGGTTTATTATCAGTTTATCACCTTCCCTTGACCCTTTTATTAATTAATTTCTCTCTAATTGGGGAGACAAAGAATTTACTGGTTTTCATGAGCGTGCTTTGATAAAAGGGGGGTATGGATATGCAGGGATTTCGTACGAGTACAAAGCTGTGAACCTTTTAAAAGGGGAGCAGTTTACTCCAGGTGAACTCAGAGAAGACACTGAGATAAGCTCTTTTAATATTATAGAGTGAAAATCTAATAAAATTGTGTTGCAGAGTTTGAGAAGTTGAACCCTCTCCACTTTGTTCCCGTTCTTGTTGATGGCGATGTCGTCATATCTGATTCATATGATATCTTGATGGTTTGTATTCGTCAATCGAGTATAGATTATAGAATGATTTCACTCTAAGATTTGGAATCACAGGCCCTTAAACTATCTTTGAGAAGATGTTGTTCCATCAAAGGGTTTAATTTACTATGGTTTTCATGTTATCCTGCTTTTTATTGTTGAATTTGTTGTTTGGTACTATTCTTGGTTTAGTATTTGGAAGAAAAATATCCTCAAAGACCTCTCTTACCAGCTGATCCCCGACATAAAGCTCTAAATCTTCAGGTAGGTTTCCTGGAAAATGGCTGCTATATTTTTTGGAAACCTGTATTGGGAAATTGGTGACTTTCTTGTACTAGTTCACTGCCTAGTTTATCATCTACAGGTTGCCAGCATAGTCAGCTCTAGCATACAGCCTCTTCTTATGCTGTCAACTTTGGTATATTATCGCTCAAATATTGACACTTCAATCCAATTTGTTAACCTCTTTCATTTTTCTTAGAAATATCTTGAGGAAAAGGTTGGCCCGCAAGAACGACTTCTGTTTGTTCAAACTAATGTGGAAAAAGGTTTCCATGGTAAGTGATCGATCTGTTCATGAGATTAACATTTTAATGTTTTCATTTGTCTAATTCTTGATATTGCAATGTAGTCCATTGATGATTAACTTTCTTTCGTGTCCGTGTCATTGTGTGTACATGCATAACCTCTGATGAATAGTTGATGTTTGTGAAATATTTACTTAATGCAGCTTGCTTAATGCTTACTTGCATTGCAGCTCTTGAGAAATTGCTGAAAGATATTGTTGGCAAATATGCCACTGGAGACGAAGTATACATGGTACATTCTAATCTTATTTTTGTCCTTGACATTGTTCTAGTCTCTGCAAATTGATGTAATCATTTTGTGGGGACGAACTTAGATGCTGCAATAAGTAAAGGATGAATATTACCATTCTTAAGAAACAGATTGTATATGAATCTGTTCTCCTGATTATTTGTTAAACCTCGAAAATCAGTTCGTCTAGACTCTAGACAATATTCATCTTTATGACAGGAAAAACTCTTACATGTTACAAATGTTAATTTATGTTAGTATAACCCATTTCTTCATGTTCGTGGAAGATGTTGAAGCATAAGCAGTTTTTTTATTTTATTCTTAGGCTGATGTATTTATGGCACCTCAGATTGTTGTGGCTACAGAACGGTTTAAGATTGACATGGTAAAGTTGCCTTTCTCTTTATTTTATTCTTAGATTATGAGTTATCACACTATTGCATTATCCATTACTGAAACATGAAGATGTTCAAGTTTGCACACATGGTACTGTTTGTTTCTTTTCCGCTACTCGACAGACATAATTGTGTATGCTTTGTTGATGCATACAGTTCCCCAGGATATATGAGTCTTTGAAGGCGTTGCCGGAATTCTTAGCTGCCTCACCTGAAAGACAACCTGACGCCGTCAAGTGCTTACTACCGCCAGTCCCGCATTTGGAATTTGGAAGCAAATTATCTGTATTTATGGTTTGAAGATTTTAATGTTTATGCTGTTTCGTTGTTTTAAGAGAGAAAAACTAGTGATATCAAATCTTAAGCCTAAATCGGTTTATCTAATACCACTTGTGACCAATTTTATGGAAAATAAAACAAACTATTCTCACTAGACAAAGCTTATTTAGATAACGGGGTTTAAATATGATCAATTTTATTTTATTTTATTTTTTATATTGTACCAACAGCATTAAATTCAATAGATGATTTGGATATGAAAACAAGCTCCAACTGTTGTTTCTTTCTTTTAAAAAAAATGGCTGTTAAAAACATTTGTCATTTTTTCATTCGAATTGACCAAAATTTAGTCATTGCTTACTCCGACCGACCCCCAACCCGTTTTTGTCTCAGCCGGAAATTAAATAAAAATAATTCGTTTTTGTCTGAGACGGAAATTAAATAAAAGTAAATATAATTCTCTATCTCGTTACCTGGATTCCCGAATCCCATAAACCCTAGATTTCTTATTTTATCTCAGAAAAAACTCTCCTTTTGTTCTTATTCTACTGTTATCCCTGTTTTCTTACCGACTGTTCTCAATTATCTCAACTTCCAAGTCATTCAGACAACCTTAATTTGAACTTATAATTCTCAACCAGTTAGCACTGCCAGAGAGAGAAAAAAAAGATCAGATTTTTGTCTCTTGTTTGTTAGTGGTTAGCTGTCTATTATGCATAGATCTGGAACAACGATGGCGTGGAACGTGTTCAAGTTTTGTACGGTTCTGAGGGGTCTGGACTCGATCATGATCCTGTTGGTTTTAGGGGTCGTGGGTGTCACATACTACTCTGTCGTTGTGACCAATTATGGTCCTGCTTTGTACGATGGTGGCCTTCACTCTCTTCTTTCTGCTCTTGTTTTGATCTTGTTTCATTGCTTGGTAAGTCTCCAAGGTTAATTCTCTTTTCTTTGGTGTCGTTTTGCTAGGTTGTATATATTGTTCTTCTGGGTTTGGTACCCTTCAAGTTCAACTTATCTTTTTGGTCTGCAATTTCGCTAAATATCATCTCCATATTGAAATTGAATTCAACTGATATAAAAAATTTAGAATGGTTATGAAAAATTGATAATAGTCAAGCTTGAGTTTTGTGCTTGATCTCAATTTTCTTCCTTTTTGTCTTCGGTGTTGTGAATCAGTTAAAATTTCATGTTTCTTGCTATTTGTTTTTTTCAGGGAAAAATGAGCAAATCTGAAGTATTGTTTAAATACAAGCTTCCCTTTTGGACCCTTTTTAGATTTAGTTTCTGACTTTAGATGCTAAAATAATAAATTGGGTTATGGAATTGTGATTAATGTAATCAGATTTAAAATAATGGAAAAATAATTGATGGTTTTAAGTTTGGCGGAAACTGAATCTAAATGTGGAAATTTTTTTGATGTGATTCTGCAGTTGGTTATGCTGTTGTGGAGTTACTTTTCTGTTGTTTTGACTGATCCGGGGAGTGTGCCACCTAACTGGAGGCCAGCTGCAGATGAGGAGAGAGGGGAGGCTGACCCGTTGAATGATTCGGAGTTCAATGGTTTGCAGTCAGACTCATCAAATCAAAGAATTCAATATTGTCGGAAGTGCAACCAGCTGAAACCATCTCGCTGCCATCATTGTTCTGTTTGTGCGTTCTTCTTATGCGAAATTTATTTATTCCTTTTTCTTGATCGGCTTATGATATTGTTATTCTTGAGGATCAATTTCATATCGATTTCATTGTTTTAGGTGGGCGGTGTGTGCTAAAGATGGACCATCATTGTGTGTGGGTTGTCAATTGTGTTGGTGCACGAAATTACAAGTATTTCCTTCTTTTCTTGGTATGTACCTTTATTTTTATCTTAGATTCTCATACATTTTATGCTTCCTAGGTCTTACTTACTATATTAGTCTTATCTTCGAGAAGTTCCTATTTTCAAATGCATAAATTGAGTTTGGGAGTGTTTTTTTTCGGCTTTTCGCTCTTGCAGTCTTACCTCTCTGCATTGATGATTGTAACATAGGTCAATTTATGAGATGTTGCTGGATTAATGCTTCTGTTTTCTTGACATGCATTTGACTTTGGTTTTAATCCTCAATGCAGTTTTACACATTCCTTGAGACGAGTCTTGTGACTTTGGCCTTGTTGTCTAATTTCCTCACATTCTTTAGTGATGAGGAATTTCCTGGAACACCTGGCACCCTCGCTACAACTTTTCTTTCCTTTGGTATGGGTTGTTTGGCCAGTGTTCTTCTGACCTATTGAGCTTCTTTTTTTTTTCCCTGTTGATTGTCTATGTGCTAATATTATGACAATTTTCTCTTGTCACAGTTTTGAATCTCGCATTTGCTTTGTCTGTCTTGGGGTTTTTGATCATGCACATATCTTTGGTGACTTCTAATACCACAACTATTGAGGTAACGTCTTCATCTTGAATTTTATTTATTTGTTGTAAATGTAATAGTTGGTGTTTTTTGTGTTCATCATTGTTATTAGTTTAGTACGATGCCATAATACCAAGAGACATGCTCTTTCAAGTGTGCGAATCTTTTGCCCCTCCCCTGCCCAAAAGAGGGAATAAAAAAACTATTCATTTTGAAAAACTCAAATACCACAACAGAAAACACATCAACTGAATACCCTAGTGAGAATATAGGTCCATCTTTTGGCCAGATATGTGGTGTATTCACCCTCTTTAGGATTAAAATGCATAGATTTACTGAAAAAATCTTTGATCTTTTGAGCAGGCATATGAGAAGAAAACCACTCCAAAATGGCGTTATGACCTTGGCCGAAAGAAAAATTTTGAACAGGTTAACTGTTTTTTGCAACACATTGATGTTTTCCATTGTTTTGGACATGCATTTATTGCATTAAAGAACATTCATATAATGTTAATTTGATGACCGTTCTGGTCAAAACCGAACCATTTGGAACTCTGCTCAGAGTTTGTGCTCTTATAACTGGCCCCTCCAGCAAATGTTAACTGTCATCCTCACTTGTTGGTTTGCTCAAGTTTTTGTGTTTTTCTCTATACAGGTGTTTGGAACAGACAAGCGATACTGGTTTATTCCAGCTTATTCAGACGAGGATCTACGACGAATGCCAGCACTTGAGGGTCTTGAATTTCCATTGAAGCCTGATTTTGATTCCCAGGAGTTCTAAAAAGTTAAATCCTCATCCACAGCCAGGAAATTTGGAAAAACTTTTCTTGTAATTATAGATACGGAAGCCTCCATTGTTCATTGTTCATACAGGTATATTACTAGGCCGTAGTCAATTCGAGCTAAACTTCTAAGCTTTAAAAAAATTGAGCTCAATGAATCAACTCAAAAACTATATCAGAAAAATAGCATGCATGGTTGTTGGCTGACAATTTGATTTCAATTTGGTAGGCAGGTTGAATTTATATTCTTGGAAGGTCGTGGAACAATTTGCTTAGGGTGTGGATTGTAACAACATTTGACATTGTTCTATTAATTTGGTGGTTGTAAATTTGTTGTACTTGCTGATTGAAAATACAGAATGCATTTGTATAAATCTGTCCTTGTTGTTTAATCTATTTTACAGATTATATAAATTTGTTCGAATCGTTTTGTATTTTTTTTTTTTACAAAGATTGTTTCATTGAAAAAATCGAATGAAAATAAACATATGATTACATACCGTCAAATTCGAACTTGAACTCAAAATTTTCAAAACAATTAAATCTAAAAACAAGAACGAACAATCGCCCAGGTCGACCAAGTGAACCTTTAAAGATGACAAGGTAAAAAACCAAAGACAAGTGAAAACCTTTAAAGAGTCCCTAAAAGAAATAAAAGGAATTGCGAGACCATAGAACAAAACAGTAGAACATCATTGGTAGGCTGTGATTGTCAATGCATATGCCTGAAAAAAACAAGGTAATCTTACTTAGATTCCAGTGTTGGCTGTTCGGGGGAAACAACCATTAATGTAACCTTATTCTAGTGTATTTTATATGTCAACTTGATTGGTCTCGCGCATCAAAACTTTCAATTTTGTATCCATTTCTCTTGTTATTAGTACTATTATAGATTCCCTTGGCCGGTGGTGAAGCTAATTATTTGTTGGAATCAACAAAATAAACTCAACAACTATGGTAATCTTTCAAGGTTAAGTCTGGACTCTGGTCTCTGTCTACTGGAAACTTGGAGGGCTCTGTTTCTGAAATTCCATTAAAACATTAAACTTTACTTAAAAGTTCTCTTATTGTGGGTTCATAGGACATTACAGCTAATATGTCAATATTTTGGGAATGACATAAAACAAGTAGAAATCAAAGTCCAATAAGATTCACAATTTCTAAGATTTGAGCTATATCTAGGAAGGTCACAAATTTATAAACAAGAGCTGGGGACTCACGCCTGGTGCGGGGAACTGTCCCTGGGACTTGTTGGCAACATGTGGGAGTCATTACCTACAACAAGTTCCATCTCTGCTAAATGTTTTATTCATTAATATTTAGTATGGATCGTGGTTTCGAGACAGTTTTAAGTTATATTGAATGAAAAACTGTGGGCTGAAAGAGATTTTTTTGATAGATTCTAGGTTGTCAAGCTCCCTTTGTTGGCTTAACACAGCAAACACATTGGTTGTAGTAGAACTGTTGTTTCTCATATATGTTTTCATTCTTTAGGAAATTTCCTATTCCACTTTATCTCCATTGTGTCAAAAAAATTTCTCTGATCAGGTTAACTGTTATCCACAGTAGGTCGGCAAGACATTGTCCCATAACAAGACAGGAAATGAACAATAGGCTGCAAACTGCTCCATACCAAAAATGATGTCTTGACGTCTGAGCTACTAACATTTAACTCTGTCCCATTCCTTGTTGGCCATTGGATAATTTGGATATTACATATTAATTCAACATACACTGAATGATGGACAAACAAACTCAACTCCCCATTCTTGTTTCATTTTCAGTAATTTTCAATTTTTGTCTCATTTACAAACATGTGTTCGAACTTGAGAGAAGACATGGCCAGTTGGCATGGCAGAATCTATCAATAAGAACCTACCTCAGTTGCTTGCATGCAAATATAATAGTAATAATCCAATATTAATATATTAACAATACCAATGACTCTGATGCCGGGGCTCCCCCTCTTAATATATATAAAACCAATGGCAAAGGCTATGGTTTATCAAACATACTTTCAACTTCAAGTTTTTCAAGCAAGACAACCCTAACACAAAATGGCTCATTGGTCTGCTGAGAATGCCACCAAAGCTTATCTCCGAGCCTTGAAAATGGTAAGCAAAAGCTACATGGTCGATTGATGATGTAAAATATATGAATCTATATGCTCATTATTATGAATGTTTTTTTTTTTCAGGGAAAAAGAGGCAAAGAGCCTGATGTAGCTGAGTTCATATCCGCCATGGCAGCAGGCAACAACGCGCAGCTCATGGTGATGACATGTGCCGGCGTTGCCGGATCCAACGCACTAGCCTTGATCGCGGCGTCACGTCAAACGGGGGGCAAAGTGGTGTGCATCTTAAATAGTCTCGACAATTACGTTGCATCCAAAAATGCACTGGGAAACTACGGAGAGTTCTTTAAGCTTTGTCATAGGGGATGCCAAGAGGCTTCTAAATGATTACAGAACCGCAGATTTCGTGCTTATAGACTGCAATATCAATGAGAACAAGGAAGTATTAGAGGCAGCACAAGAGGTTGCAAAGCACGGGGGAGCCCTCATTGTAGGTTACAATGCCCTTCACAAGGGACCATGTTGGAACACTGATGAATATAAAACCCACTTTCTGCCCATCGGGGAAGGTTTGCTGGTGATTAGAAAAGCTGCATCAAGCAAAGCTGGTGATGCATTTAACAGCAGAAATGCCAGAAAAACAAGCCGTTGGGTTGTTAAAATAGATAAATGGACTGGTGAGGAGCATGTTTTTAGGATCACTTCACCATGTTTTTAGTTTTAATTAATATTAAACTTTCCTTGTATTTGCCAAGCTATCGAGCTTGGAAAAAGGATGCTACTGATGTCCTAATCAAATCAAATTGTAGATAAATTATTGAACCTAGTGACCAACATGTAACACCCATCTGGCTCTGTAATTTTTAAAACAAGTTAGATGTTTTCTTTTAAATAATAATAGTAATTAGTTTTATTCGGGGACTCACTTTAGAGCATGCATCTTGTTGTCTGCACAAGATCCACCACTCTGGATGACATACCATCGTGGATGGTCTATCTCATGATTCAAGATTCCGTTCTCTGCTGATCAACATAGAAGTCATGATAGCATTGAGACACACCAATATCGGACCATGAAACTTGATCATTTTGATCATACATTACAAGCTTTCAGAGAATATTGACTGAATGCTGACCGTTGATTGCTAATACAATAAATTTTATAATAATTAAGCATATCTTCTCTTGATTTCAAGAGGGTTGAAACAATCTATTTGCATTCAAGTTTTTTTTTTTTTGAATTACCATCATTGTGTTATTACAAGAAGACAGAAGGTGCCACCTGTGTGGAAATAGTGAGTATTTGCCTCATACTTTGAAGTCCTAGGTACTATGGAAAATTGTCTCATTGTTGTGGTTAGTGCCTCTACTCTGTCTATGTTCCAATCTCAAGATTGGTTGTAACTTGTAAATCTCAACATACGTTTGTTTATGCAGTGAGTCTACCACCGCTTGCATCCTCGTGGCTTAACAGAAGGCAGTTTTTGAACCGTCTTCCGTGCTTCGATTGACATCATCCCAGATATGACTCAGACCTGAACATTAGTAATTCTCTTTCTGTTTCCCTTATGGTTTAAAACCTGGAAACGTAAGCTAGTCTTGGGAATGGTTTTGTAATTTGCAAATATTCCCTCATTTGAGCAAACCAATAGAGTACAATTGTTTGTTTTAGTTTAAGCAGATATGAAAGTGAAAATTTCTTCCCTCTCTACATGATCGCAATTATCGAAATGCACTTCAAATGTGAATTTTATTGGAATTGCCTGGAAATGATACATGTCCAGCAATCAGCATATGCTTTATCAGCGGCTACAATGCCAAAACCACAACAATTACATTCCAAAGTTTCTTTTGATACAAACATCAGCCTACTCGGCGGCAGTAAACAATGTTAAATCACAGATCTTGTACAAAGTATGACTTGATATCCCTCCTTAATACGACAGCATTGAAGATGTTCAAAACAAGGATTATTGAGCAATGATCGTGAAATGTTTTATCCGGCAATGAACAGAGAAATGTTGAAAACAATGATAAGCAGCACAAAATGAACAAGAATTCAGAGGATCTTTACCGCAATACAAAGGATGAATCATCCAGCAGCCTTCTTCCCACCAGAATAGTAACTGAGATACCACGTCACAAATTTCTTCAACCCAGTTTGCAAATCAGTTGAGGGCTTATATCCAAGCTCCCTCTGAGCCAAGCTAATAATATCGGCATGCGTAAACTGAACATCCTCATTTCGTGGTAGCTTCATAATATTCCGCTTTGCATTAACCTTCAAAAGCCTCTCCAGGATAGTCACAAGATCCGAAACTGGCACAGGTGAAGTATTCCCAAGTTATATACTCTCAATTGCGCCGGACCCTTCTTTTTTCCTCCACTACCAGTACTCTTCTCAGCAGTATCCAATGCTGCCAAGCACCCTTTCACTATATCATCAATGTAGGTAAAATCCCTGGCCACCGTTCCATGATTAGCCGTCTCAAATATTGGTATGGACTTCCCTTTCAAAATATTCCCAGTGAAAAAGAAATACGCCATATCCGGCCTTCCCCAAGGACCATAAACCGTGAAAAACCTTAAACCAGTCAAAGAAAGTCCATATATATGGTTATAAGTATGTGCAATTTCTTCACCAGCTTTCTTAGTAGCAGCATATAAACTAGCAGGCTGATCAGTTCTCTCTCTCTCAGAAAATGGAACTTTGGTGTTAAGTCCGTAAACAGAGCTAGAAGAAGCCCACACAATTGCAGGCTGTGGATTAGCAGATTTACAAACTTCAAGTAAACTGACAAGACCAGCAATGTTACTGTGCACATAAGAGCTAGGATTTTCATGGCATACATCACACCAGCTTGAGCAGCCAAGTGCATCACGTGGGTAAATGGAACAACCTCGAAAAGCTTGCTTAAAAGAGCTGGATCATTGATATCTCCTTCCACAATGAAAACCCCAGTTCGTTCCAGGGCGCTTGCCGAGCTCGTTTCAATGAAGGGTCGTAATAGTCATTGAAATTATCGAGTCCAAGAACACCATCTCCACGCTTTCTCAAAGAAATCGAGACGTTGGTACCAACGAAACCGGCAGATCCGGTGACCAAAACGGTGATGCCGTCGCGGGAACGGACACGTGCGGAGGAACGGACCTGGTTTTCCCAAGCGGATCCACCCCAGTTGTACGTACGGAGAGAGCGGCAAAAAGAATCTTGGGGAGGGGATTGGAGGAAGGTGATCGGAAGAAGAAGATCAAGATCAGGGCCAAGAAGATAAATGACCAAAATGTGAGCTTCGCAGTGGAAGAGTGCCACCTCAGTCTAGTGTGAATGTGAGGTGATTTTTCCATCTTGAATTTCCCCGGCGTTGATGGAACGTTGTCAAGATGAGACATTTGTTTTGACATCTGAGTAAAAAAGACTCTGCTTTGTGGTGGTGCTGACAGTGGAGGAGGTGTCGGCGGCGGAAACGGAAGTTCTTTTTTTGGGTTTTTCGAAGAGTTAGTTTTGGTGTTGATAATGGAGTTTAATCTTTGGCTACCTACTTTTCATTTTGTGATGAACATCTGAAAACGGGGAATCTTCCAGTTTCTTGAAATGATGTTTTGGTTTCCTTTAAAAGGAAAGAACAAAGATCAAGATTTGATTTTTGTTTAAAAAGAAACATCTCAACTAGTGCTAGTTAATTAGTTATAGTAAACTAAAACCAGTTTTGTCCAATTTTTTTTTTTTATCTATGAGGTGAGAATTTGATTTGTTCGGGTGGCCTTGGAAACTGTTGCTCCCCTTATTTTAATCATAATTCTCTTAATTTGGGATTACCTTTAACGAGGGTTTGTACTTCACCATCTGGTTTAAATGGGATGGGTAATTTTGTTCAATTATGCCAGTCCTAACTCCACTATAGTACCATAAAGACTACGTTACAAATGACACTACAAAGTAATCTTCCTATAATGATTGTGCTGGAAATCTTGAGGATCTTGAACCATTGGCTATAGCAAATGCCACATGCTTCAAAATTCTTTTTATGATAAAAAATAAAATTAAATTAAATTTCTTTTATGATTGAAATAAATTGGACAAATGCCACAACATGTTTCAAATTAACGCCAAAGCAATCCACTTCCCATGATATTAAATTTCTTTGCTGATTGAAACAATCTGACAATTTGATAGCTTATAATTTATGAAGCAATCAAGCCCCCAGATTTCTACATAAAGAGTTCTTCAGATTCATGCAGCCAGGCAGTGTACCAGGAATTGCTTTTTTAATTCACATTCAAGTGTAAAGCCTTGACTTTGCAGGCATGGAGCCTTGATTGTTGAACCTTGGTTACTCGATAAGATGAACAAAAAAATGAACGGTGATAAAAGGATTAAATAATTAAATTTCCTGGCAGCTTGCACTCACCGCGTGTGAGGATCTTTTTCTTTTAGCTGGCAGAGCGGCCACCTGTTCCATGCTGGGGAAAGAAAACAAACAGCAAAACACGAGGGCTATTGAAATATTAAATGACTACCCATTGCAAACGAATCAATCCTTATTCGAGCTACATTGTTTAATATTACATGTCTTTAGACACGGATCAAACATTAAGAACTCACTCATAATAAACAGAAAACAAGCTACGTAGGAAGAAATGATAATAAACTCGAGTTGCCGATGTGAAATGATCAGAGATGATATCAAAGGAAGGGTTCAACTGCTTTCAGCCTATGATTTTAAGGACAGTGGTCGAACGGATCTCTCGTGCTCTTCTTTCATTCTCTAGTATAACAGAATAAAAGAGCCACTCAATGCTTTGTAACCCTTTCAAGAACTTCAAAGTAATCCGGGAAGGTTTTCCGGGTACAGCCAGGATCCTTGATGATAACTGGAACCTCTGCACATGCAGCTAGAGAGAATGCCATGGCCATTCGGTGATCATCGTACGTATCAATAGCTGTCACATTTAATTTCTCTGGCGGAGTGATCACGCAATAGTCTGCCCCTTCTTCAACTGTTGCTCCGAGCTGAAATATGAAACAGACATAGTTAAGGGGAAAAGCCAAACTAGCATCATCTACCAGATCGTTTATTAAGCATAAAACTAGATCTAACCTACCTTCCTGAGTTCTGTGCATATGGCAATCATCCTTTCAGTCTCTTTCACCCTCCAACTTGCCACTGAAGAGAACCAAAGATGTTATTACATAAAATAATAGTACCAAGGCTATATTAGTAGTCTTCAGTTGTAACAAGGAAAGAAACATAATTCAAAAGGTATATATGAATTTTAATTCGAAGGCACTTCAGTCATAAGTAAATGTAAGTTATCCAAGAAGTGTTAGAGCTTGAGGGGAATGTAAGTTGACGAGAAGTGTTAGAGTTTAATTTAATGTGTAATTAGAGTTTATTTCTAAGTCAGTAGTTTAGGTTTATTAGAAGTCTTATTTAAATTATGGATAAATATTATTTAAATTATAGATAAAAGTATAATTTTAGTTATATTAAAACTCTGTAATTGCCTATTTAAAGGCTCACCTTATACACATTTGATTAAAAGAAGAATAAGAGAAAATACAGAGAAACACATTGTTCTCTGTTAAAAATACTATTTTTGTTCTATCGTTAAATTCTAACTTTTATATTTTATTGTTCATTGTTCACCGGAGTTCATCTTCTCCGGCCGCCATGGCCCCTTTCTCACAGTAAAGTTTCACATAGATGCCATCCATGCATACTAAAACATGTTCATCTTAGAGAAACAAAAAAGCAATATTATACCATCTCTTATGGCAGTGGGACCATCAGCATAAAGAGCAACAACAGCGAGAGTCATGGCAACATCTGGCATTTTGTTCATGTTGACGTCAATAGCACGCAAGTGCTTCCTCCCACAGGAATTTCTTGGGGGTCCAGTGACAGTTACGCTATTCTCAGTCCAGGTGACTTTGGCGCCCATCATCTCAAGAACCTCAGCGAATTTTACATCACCCTTAACAAAACAAAAAACAAGCATGAGTTTACATTCAGATGCAGCATAAGATCCAAGGAAGTATGATAGCTCTAGTGGAAAAACCAACTGGAATAGTCAATGTAAAGGAATCTGAGATCAGCCTTAAAGACGGTCATACAATTCAACAACGCTTTTGAAAGACAGAAAACAATGTTGTAAGAAGCCAAATGTAAAGACCACTGGTTCTGGAAATATACATTTACTTTGCTAGGAAACATTCATGGAATTAACAATAAAAAGGTACCTGTAAACTACTTGTACCACACCCTTCTACTGTGACCGTCCCACCAGTAACAGCTGCACCAGCAAGGAAGTAACTAGCACTTGAAGCATCGCCTTCAACGTAAGCATTTCCAGGAGACCTGAAAGATGTATCAGTTTTATAACTTCTGTCAAAACAGAGTACAGAATCGTGTGGCGCTGTTTGTGAGTGCAAGTACAGAAACCTACTTGTACTTTTGACCTCCTCGGATAAAGAACTGATCCCAGCTATTTGTGTGCTCCACAGTGACCCCAAACCTTTCCATCAACTTTATAGTCATTTCAACATATGGGATTGAAATCAGTTTATCAACTATCTCAATTTCCACATCTCCAAGAGCCAAAGGAGCTGCCATGAGTAAAGCAGTCAAGTATTGACTACTGATTGATCCGGAAAGTTTCACCTGCAGAAGGACCCAAAACAGAAGAATATCATGAATATTGGCACCAACACGAGAAGCTATGTCACAGTCATTTTCTTTTTATCTTAGTCAAATATAGCATTTTCCTTCCAACCTAGAAATTAAAAAGGGAAAAAGAACATGAATCTTAAACATCAAAATTAGTAGAAAGTTTCAGACATTTACTTCATAAAAACAGTTTACCACTAGAACATAACAAAAATAATTTTAAGCCGTACCGTTCCCCCAGGAAGACCACCCTTTCCGTTTATAAGAACAGGGGGACAATTTGTGCCGAGAGTACAATCAACATCTGCACCTAGCTGCTTTAGACCCGTAACTAGGTCCCCAATCGGTCTCTCTCTCATCCGGGGTACACCATCAAGTATGTAGCTAAAGAGACATGTAACATATATGCATTAGCTAAAAAATTGATTAACAATACACAAAAACAAGGAGCATCAGCATATAAGCATATGGTTCATAGTATATGCAACTTTTCTTTACTAAACTATGAAAATAAAGGGACAGACCTTGAATTGCCACCGGCTGCGGTAATAGCAGCGGTAAGAGGTCGCATTGCAGTTCCAGCATTCCCAAGGAAAAGCTCAATTTCTTGGCCTTCCCCTTTCCCTACTGGAAATTGACCACCGCAACCTTCAACAATGGCTCGTTTCTTTTCACTGTCATGTTCCACGCGCAGGCCAAGTTTTCCCAAGGCGACAAGCATGTGATGAACATCATCACTGTTCAGCAAATTGTCTACCACGGTAGTTCCCTACATATCAAAACAAACATTAAAACCTAAAATACTTAAACAATATAAACTACCAAGTTCTTACTTGATCATGAAAATCAAAACATACCTCGGATAGAGCAGCTAGAAGCAGAATCCGATTGGACAGTGATTTGGACCCGGGTAACTTTACCGTGCCCGAAATTTCATTAATTGGTTGAAGAATCAGTTCTGATGCGCTGGATGGCTTCTCAGCTGTTGCTGTTGAAGCAGAAACCCTTAAAGAACGAACCTTGATTGTTCCCAGCTTGCCATTGTTCTTCACGACCAAACCCCAGGAACTTGAAAAACCTCCTTTGAGATTTGATCTGAAAGAAACTGAAGGAACATGTTTTGGCTTCTGGGGTTTTGAGACATTAGGCAAAACACACGTCTTTTGTGTTCCATGGTAGATTTTGCTAACCTGTGCCATCTTTCCGACTCTTAAACTTTCCCGAGACAAAGATTACAGGTTTGTTTCTCTAAATTGAGAATGGAGTTGTTGTGGGATTAAAAAAAGGAATTTTTTTTGATGTGGTGGTGGTTGTTGTGGGATTGACTCAAGTGGAAGGGCTCACCAACAACCAAACTCCAGAGGCTACCGTAAAACGGGGTTGGTGTTGAACCAAAAAAAAAAAGATAAAAGGGGGGTTGGTGTGGGAACTGGCACTGGCCTCACCAAATCCCAATTGCCTAAACAAGGTCCACCCTACAGGCAACCATTGGTGGGTAATTAGGCAGTTCCTTTTACTTTAGGTCATTATTGTGAGCCCAAAAGGTAGTAGGTATTGTTTAAAACCACTTATACACCATATTGTCACGGACCAAACTTTTTGGACCGAGACATTAGCGCGAGCAACAAATAGGGAGGTTGTGCGCAATGCAACGGGCGTGTCAAATGTGGCCCAGCACTCGGAGAATGGCGAGGACCATACCTTTGGGACCGAGGCGTTAGCGCAAGAACCAGCCAAAGAGGGTTTGCGCGGTATAACGAGCTTGCCAAGATCATTAGACTTGGCCCAAAGACTTGGAGGAAGGCGTGGACCGAACCTTTGGGGCCGAGGCATTGGCGCAAGAATCACCAAAGAGAGTTTTCTTGTGGTGGAGCAGGCTTGCCAAGACCATCACACTTGGCCCGGCACTTGAAGAATGCTAAAGAGCCCGCAAGCCCACAAGACTTAGCCAAATCCATGGAGGATTCGGGGAGGGTAAATTGGTCAAAGCATTATCCATTTATTTGAATATAATGTATAGATAATGTTTGTGATAATTAGAGATTTGAATTTGAGATTTGATCGGATAAGATAAGATAAGATCAATCTCGACCGTCGATGTAATTTAAACGAGAGCCGTTGGATGTAGGGGAGTTCAACTATAAATAGAGGCTCCTCCTCACTTGTAATTCATTCATTGATTCACTTCACTTGAGTAATACAAGAAGCATTTACTCTAAAACTCTTTCTATTGTTCTTGGTTGTTCTTGAGTGTTCTTCGTTGTTCTAGTTTGCCAATCTCTTTCCATTATTCTTTGATTAGCTTTCGCTTAGAACGATCTTTCGTTCGAGGGCTTCGAGGAGTGTTCGATCTTCCGGAGCGAGAATCTGGTTGAGTTAGGTGTTTGTCGAGAGATCTTCACCTAAGACCGTGACAAAGGTACTTGGGGTGACTTAGTCGGCGTTTCAATCGAGAAAGTGACTAAGGTCAAACACGATTCGTCGGCAAAGGTATAGCCCCGCGACACAAGTGGTGTCGGTGGCGAGATCCATCGAAACTGGGTGATTGTCGAAGCCGTTGTCGGCGGGAGTACTCACAAGGTGGTTGAAGGTGACTTAGGCGTAGGAATCGCCCGATTTGCGTCGAAGGCGTCTAAGGCCGCCACGGATCAGCTAGAGTCAAAATCTAGCCCCGTGATAGTTGGTATCGAGCCAAAAAGCGGTAGGCGATAGTTGGTATCGAGACGAGCGGTGGTAGCCGTAGCGAGTTCCGTGATAGTTGGTATCCGAGTGAGTGGTGAAAGTTGGTTCTTTGGTAGTTGGTAGCGAGGTTCCGTGATAGTTGGCATCGGGCGAGAGTTCTGGCGGCGAGTTGGTGTCGAGTTGAGCGGTGATAAGTTGTTATCAAAGGCGGTAGCGGGTTCCGTGACGGTAGGCATCGGAGCGAAGTCTTGCTGATAGTTGATATCGAGAAAGAGCCGTGAGAGTTGGTAATGAGAGAGAGCCACGAGAGGTGGAATCGAGAGAAGTGCCGTGATAAGTGCTATCCGGCGAGTCGAGGAAGGGACTTGCGTTCGAGCCAGCTCGCGATTGCGATCAAGCGTGGTGGTGACTTGTGTTCAAGCCAACTTGCGAGTGCAGTCAAGTGTGGTGGATTCCGGCTTGCGAGTGCAGTCAAGTGTGGTGAGTTCGGCTTGTAGTTGCGATTAAGCGTGGTGGTGGTTTGCGTTGAGTTAGTCGAAGTGATCGGGGATCGGACTAGTTCGTGGCAAAGTGGTGATTGAGATGGCACCAAAGAAGAAGACAGCGACAATGGGCGATGTAAGAAAGACATTGAGCGAATTTGAGAGGAGCAACCGTCTTGAAAATAAGGTACACTCGAATCTTGAATTCATAACAGCTGTGGAGGCTTGGGTCGATAAACTCTTGGACTTCAAGAAGGAGGCCGAGGTGGTGTTTGAAGAGCTAGAGTCAGTAAACCTTGAGAAGCTGGGTTCGTTGGATATTGAGATGTTAGAGTCTCTAGAAGGGATCCGGGAGGATGTTCAATTGGCTCTTAATGACTTGGATGTGAATGTGTCTAAGCGTGGCGATTCCTTAGAGGCTGCAGTGGAAACTCTAAGAGAAGAGGCCAAAAAGACCCGGAGTGTTGTGGAGTCACGTCTTGAAAAGTTAGAGTCCATGGAGGGCAAGTTCAATGACGAGACGCAACGCATCCTCAACGAATTGGAGGTAGTTCGAGAGAGTTGTGCTTGTGAAGCCAAGATGGTGGATTTGCAAAAAGCGGAGAGTTCTTCCAAGGAGGAAACCATGAAGGAGATCCAAGAAGTTCTCAACTCGGTGTACGAGAAGTTGAACCAACAAGATAATTCCCTTCAAGATTGGTGGAGGCAATGAAGGTGGAATTGGAGTCGTTGGGAAAGAGGGTTTGTAGACTTGAGAAATCCGAGGAGGAGGCCAAGCGGACCCAAGGTGTTTCGAGTCCCGTCTTGACGAGGTAGAGTCCATAGATGACCAGTTCAAGGGCGAGACACGAGAAGTTCTCAACAAGTTGGTGACTGTTCGAGGGAGTAATGCAGTGAAGTGAGATAGAAGCTTTGCGAAAAGAAGTGGATGAGCTCAAGAGGAGGCTGCTCGGTTGCAAGATGGCAATGAGCGAATGTGATGCGCTCAAGACCTTCTTAGAGGATTTAGACCGGGGTGAAGCTCGCATGATGAGAGCAAGGAGATGCCCAGAGACTTTGAGAGGCTTTCGTTGTTGCGAACCTCGGCCGAGCCCCGCAGGATGCAAGCGGCGAGTGTTGAGTCAACCGAGCCCCGATTCGAGAGACAAGGGAATGGTGAGGCTAAGTCCGTACCAGAAAGAAAGGGAGCAAGAAGTTGAAGTGCTACTTTTGTAATGGTCCTCATTTGATAAGGGGATGTCGAGAAGAACCGCCTAGCTGCCATGGTGAAGACAAGAGACGAGTCAAAGGGAGAATGGCGAGACTTGGGGCGATTGAGTGTCAATGCCGCCAAGCGAAGTGAGAGCCGTGGTTCGACTACAGTGCCAAAGTAGTCCAGCCAGCGATGAGACTTGGGGCGAATGCGAGTGTCAATGCCGCCAAGCAAAGGGAGAGCCGTGGTTCGACTACGAGTGCCAAAGTAGTCCAGCCGGCGATGAGACTTGGTGCGATAGCAAGTGAGAAAGCTGTCAAGCCGAGGGGGTAAAGACGAGGCAATTGAGGTGTTACCGATGTAAGGGACCTCATAAGTTGCGGAGATGCCCGTTTGAGCCAAGTGGTCCGAGGGACAGGACAAGGCCAAGAGTAAAAAGCACGTGAAACTTGGTTCCGAGTTATCTAGTTACGCCAAGGTAGCGGAGACCATGAGCGAGAATGGGTTGAAGATGTCTAGGAAGGCTGGGAAAGAGCTTGCCGAGGATGTTCGGGAAAGAGCATCGCTTTTGAGACCCGATCTGAGTGTCGAAGGGGCTGAGCCGTCGAGGGACATAGCAACCGTTAATATGCCACCTATGGGTAAGGTGGGAAAGAAGCGAAGGACTTCGAGGAAGAAGTGCGAGGCGCAAGTTGAAGCAACTAGAGTGTTACGGTGTAAGGGGGCCTCACAAATTGCGAGATTGCTGGATCGAGTCAAGCCATCCAAGGAGTTGGGTGAGCGAAGAGAGCGAGGCTGATCGCTTGATCCGATAACGTCGAGTTCGCCAAGGCCAAGGGGACCGAAGCGAAAGGGGTGACCATGTCCGAGAAGGCTACCGAGGAGCTTGCCGAGGATGTTCGGGGTAAGAGCATCGCTTTTGAGACCATTGTAGAGTCGAGGGGGCCAAGCCGTTAGGGGACATAGTAACCGTGGAGACACCACCAAATAGTAAGGTGGGAAACGAGCGGACGAACTTCAAGGAGGAAGTGTCGACGCAAAGAGAAAGCACCGAACTTCAAGGAAGAAGGATCGATGCAAGAGAGCACCAAACTTCAAGTCGGAAGGCGGGTGCAACCGGATGCAACGGACTTGGGGAAGAAGTGCCGATGCAGAGTAACGCAAGCGGACTTTGTGGCAAAAGTGCCGATGCATGCAAAGAACCGATGAGGAAGGTTCAATGCGAGAGGGGGCGGACTTCAAGGAGAAAGAAGGGCTGACCCATTTTAGAGTAAATGTGACCGAGGAAAAGGTACATCTCAAACACGTTCCTAGTGTTTTTGGTTTTGATTTGCCGTTGTTGATGGCGTAGGTCAAGTGAGACCTAGTCTTGATGCGGGGAAAAGATGATTGGAAGAGACCTTTGAGTTCAAAGGGGCAAGCGAGTTGTCGACGAATCCGAGAGAGTTGATCTGTGTTCAATGTTGTGACAACTTCCAAGTCTTTGCCGCGAGGACCAAGTGGGTCCGAGTCGAGGTAAATCGAGTTTGTGGGAGAGTGCTCCTACAAGGGAGATGTATCAAGAGGCGTGTTAGCACGCGATGTTCAACGACTTGATTTGAGTCGAGGCGGCAGTTCATATGGGGAATTGCATGAAGCCGAGGCATCGACGAGTAATCAAGTTGACCCCGCCCGGGATCGTTGAGAGTGCGGCGACGAGGCGTCGCTAAGTCAAGTGGGGAGATTGTCACGGACCAAACTTTTTGGACCGAGACATTAGCGCGAGCAACAAATAGGAGGTTGTGCGCAATGCAACAGGCGTGTCAAATGTGGCCCAAAGACTCGGAGAATGGCGAGGACCATACCTTTGGGACCGAGGCGTTAGCGCAAGAACCAGCCAAAGAGGGTTTGCGCGGTATAACGAGCTTGCCAAGATCATTAGACTTGGCCCAAAGACTTGGAGGAAGGCGTGGACCGAACCTTTGGGACCGAGGCATTGGCGCAAGAATCAGCCAAAGAGAGTTTGCGCGGTGGAAGCAGGCTTGCCAAGACCATCACACTTGGCCCGGCACTTGAAGAATGCTAAAAGAGCCCGCAAGCCCACAAGACTTAGCCAAATCCATGGAGGATCTGGGAGAGGTAAATTGGTCAAAGCATTATCCATTTATTTGAATATAATGTATAGATAATGTTTGTGATAATTAGAGATTTGAATTTGAGATTTGATCGGATAAGATAAGATAAGATCAATCTCGACCGTCGATGTAATTTAAACTGAGCCGTTGGATGTAGGGAGTTCAACTATAAATAGAGGCTCCTCCTCACTTGTAATTCATTCATTGAGTTCACTTCACTTGAGTAATACAAGAAGCATTTACTCTAAAACTCTTTCTATTGTTCTTGGTTGTTCTTGAGTGTTCTTCGTTGTTCTAGCTGCCAATCTCTTTCCATTATTCTTTGATTAGCTTTCGCTTAGAACGATCTTTCGTTCGAGGGCTTCGAGGAGTGTTCGATCTTCCGGAGCGAGAATCCTGGTTGAGTTAGGTGTTTGTCGAGAGATCTTCACCTAAGACCGTGACAAGGTACTTTAGGGTGACTTAGTCGACGTTTCAATCGAGAAAGCGACTAAGGTCCGGCACGATTCGTCTGGCAAAGGTATAGCCCCGCGACACAAGTGGTGTCAGTGACGAGATCCATCGAAACCTGGAGTGATTGTCGAAGCCGTTGTCGAGCAGGAGTACTCACAAGGCTGGTTGAAGGCTGACTTAGGCGTAGGAATCGACTGATTTGCGTCGAAGGCGTCTAAGGCCGCACGGATCAGCTAGAGTCAAAATCTAGCCCCGTGACAATATCCACATGTTTCGTAAGGCTTCGGCTTATGGATTGCGATTTGGGTGGGTGGGCATGAGTTTCCTACTTCAAAAGCCATCATAATTGCTTGGATTTGATGGTATTATTTTTCTCCTTTTTCATTTCCTCGTTGAATTATTTAAGTAGGTCGACGGCTGAAAGTCTCTTCGTCAACATTTTCTATCAGAACATGATAAGATATGCATATTATTTAATGTCTGAAGCAAAGGATCGAGGTTAAGTTTAACGATGCGGGTGTGTTAGTTTGTTCAAGGGGAGAAAAAGCTAAGCATTCAAATAGAGAAAAAAAAAAGGCATTCACAAAAGAAAAAGGAGAACAAAGGCAGCTCTAATTTAAAGCAGCAACAAGTATTGCAAAATCTCAGGAAAAGTTGCTCAAACTCATAAACATAAAGAAATGTTTTGCCATCGATGAATCACAAACAACTTAAGAAAATTTGATTCTGTTTCTTATTAAGACAAAAAGAGACCGTCGAAATGTGTATTGCCTCTTTCGTGTACTCTCAAACTCGAACTCAAAACCGTAAGTTTCAATAGTGACTTCTAACCGCACCTAGCAAAGTTGATTCGCTGCTGCAACAACAGCCTCTGGAGTTAAACCGAATTCTTTGTATAGTCTCCCAGCTGGTGCGCTTGCCCCAAACTGATCGATTCCAATTGCCTTCCCTTTGGATCCAACAATCTTTTCCCACCCAAATGTTGTTCCAGCCTCAATGCTTACCCTAGCTGATACGGCAGCTGGCAAAACACTTTCTTTATAGGCATCTGATTGTTTATCAAAGAGCTCCCAAGAAACAAAGGAGACAACCCGAACAGCCTTTTTCTCGCCTTCCTTAGTTCATCGCCAGCTTTAGCGGCAATCTCCAACTCGTAACCAGTTCCAATCAGGATTACATCAGGGTTGTTTCAAGAATTGTCGAAATAATGTAGCCACCCTTTTCAACCCCTCGATAGAAGTTCCGTAGTATTTGGGGCACTTTTTTGCCGAGAGAGTGCAAGGATGGAGGGTGTGTTCTGTTGAGGATAAGACCTGTATGCACCAGCGAGTTTCATTTCCATCATTTGGACGAAGCATAAAAACATTGGGCATTGCACGGAAGCTAGCCAAGTGCTCAATTGGTGGTGGGTTGGTCCATCTTCCCAAGACCAATGGAATCATGGGTCATTACATAGATAACTCGGCTTGACTCAAGGCGAAATCCTAATGGCAGCTCTCATGTAATCAGTGAAGACAAAGAAAGTAGCACAGTATGGAATCAGGCCAGGGCTGTGATGTGCAATGCCATTGCAGACGGCTCCCATTCCGTGTTCTCTAACGCCAAACCTAAGATTGCGTTCCTCAGGGGTGTCCTTCTGGAAATTACCATACATTTTGAGCAAGGTCATGTTGGAAGATGCAAGGTCTGCACTTCCACCAAGAAATCCTGGAAGTACTTTAGCAAGGGCATTGAGATTTTGTTGAGAGAGATTTCTGGTAGCATCGGCAGGGTTCTCCGGAGTGTAAGTCTGGAGATCAAAAACAGAAAAGGGCTCATTTTTCATACGAATATAATCGGACTGTATTAATCTGATGAAAGAGATTATCTAATAATACAGATGTTTGACACTAATTAGTCGAGACAATAAGAGGGCTACTCACTGGAAGTGCCTTCTCCCATCCAGTTGGTAGTTCACCAGTGATGATTGACTTGAGTTCTGCAGCTTCCTCTTTGTACTTCTTCTCGTATTCAGCAAACTTGGCATTCCATTCAGCTTCAAGAGAAGCACCCTGTTGTACATGTTGACTCCAGTGCCTAGAAGAGCCAAGAAAGTATTGAACACCAAACCAGAAAACATAATTAAACGGATATGTAGAAGTCTCTATAATCCCCTTACCCTTTAACATCTTCAGGTACATGGAAAGGCTCATGTGGCCATGCAAGGTTCTCCCGAGTAGCATCCACTTCCTTGGCACCCAGTGCACTACCATGCACACTATATGAGTTTGCCTTGTTTGGAGACCCATAACCAATGGTGGTTGTCACCTGCAATGAATAAGAGGAAGACACTTTTTATGAGCCTAATCCTGACTTTAAAATCAAAAACAAAGTTGAGTATAAATATGCAGAGATGCAAGTTTTATCAGTTTTCAATTAAAAAATTCTTCGAGCTTCTAAACTGATGCATCATCATTTTAGCAAAGGCTATAGAAGAGAAATTAGTTTAACTAAGAACCACGGAACTCAAATTTCAACCATATGAGATTCACTCAAATTTCAACCATATGAGATTCATCATCATCTTGAACTGACCTTGATCAAAGTAGGTTTGTCTTTGACAGCCTTTGCTTCCTTAATGGCAGCACGAATCTCATCATAGCCAGTGTTTCCATTCTTGACCCAGATAACATGCCACCCAAGCCCCTTAAAACGCTCATCAACACTCTCAGTAAATGCAATTTCAGTGTCACCATCAATCGAAATGTGGTTGTCATCATAAAAGGCTATAAGCTTCCCAAGTCCCCAGTGCCCGGCAAGTGAACAAGCTTCATTTGCAACACCCTCCATTTGACAACCATCTCCTAAAATACAATATCTGCAAAACAAAGGCCAACATATCAATACAAGATTGTATGTGCAAGCAACCGGGAAATAGAAAACTCTCCGAGTTATCATACGTGTAATGGTCAATGATCTCATTGTCTGGCTTGTTGAATCTAGCAGCCAGGTGCTTCTCGGCAAGAGCCAATCCGACAGCATTTGCAATACCTTGACCAAGAGGACCTGCATGTAAAGGAAAAAAGGACCACATATAAGTACATACATTTGCTTAACTTTTAATATGGCATTGACATGTTCTTGATAAAAAAAACAAATGCAATCACTTTTGAAAAGGAGTCTAACATACCAGTTGTAACTTCAACTCCAGGTGTTTCAAAATTCTCCGGATGTCCTGGTGTTCTGCTTTGCCATTGACGGAAATTCTTCAAATCATCTTCCTATAAGAAAACCCAATAATCATAAATTTCAGTTCTTTAGTGCATGAATCATTTTTTCCCAAGAGTCAAGCTCAAAATCTAAATCCTAACAACTGAACAGATCATTCAGAAAACATTGAAAAGGAGTCTAAAGAAAATTACCCAGATCCAATTTTCACCAATCAAAATTTAAAAAAAAATAAGAAAGAATCACAAGATCTAAAGCAAAAAAAACATTTGAATAGAAATGAATATGAGGAAGTTAGAAGCTTTACCTGGACGCTGTCGTAATCAGCTAGATGAAGCAGAGCATACTGCAACATACAACCATGACCAGCAGACAAGACGAAACGATCACGGTTGAACCAGTAAGGGTTCTTCGGATTATACCTCATGACTTCATCGTACAGAATGTGACCCATCGGAGCACAGCCCATGGGCAACCCAGGGTGGCCTGAGTTAGCCTTCTCGACAGAATCAACAGCCAGGAATCTGATCGTGTTGATCGATTTTTCCACCAAGGAAGTATCGGCGGCGGTGCCAACTGTCTCGACGGCAGCAGCACGAACTCGAAGGCTCTGGTTTGAGCGCGTGGGAAGGGCTCGAGGGGAAGTGGAGGAGCGCAGGGTAGTTAGCTTGAGGCCGGAGAAAGAGGGGGCGGAAAGAGAAACACGGTGATCAGAAGAGTGGGTGGAGCCATTGGAAGAGATGGCGCGAGCCAACAGGGCTTGAGAGAGAGTGAGAGACGAAGTGGAAGCCATTGTCGCGTGGAGTCTAGTGAGGTTGGTGAGAGGGAAGAGACCGTTTGAAGGTGTGAAAGAGAGTTTGGTTGATATATCCGAGGAAGAAAATACAAGAGTCGGGCACCCACCCGCATTGATCTTCTCGTCTACACCAAAGGACGTCAATTTCTATACAGGTCCTTTTTAGTAAATTTAACTCTTTTGCTATAATTCGAATAACACCAGTAATCCTTTAAAATACTAGTATGTTTTTGCGCATTTAACTTTTCCGGGTATGATTACAATTTTGTTCTTAACAAGATTACCAAATGAAGCCCATATCAGTTAAGTCAAAATCGTAATTTCATAACAAGATTACCTAAACAGTTTCACAGTCAAAATTTTAAAAATAATACCATATGAATATTCAAAATTGCCATTTATCCACACACAAAATATAACAAGATTTTCAAACCTTAGCCGCCTCAAGTGACAATGTTTTTAATTGGACCAACATTGGCATGCTAAATTAAAAACGGCATCATCGAGAAGCAAAGGTGGGAAGGTTGCTGGCAAGTAGAATTCAGCTCGGTTGTTCGGTGGAGTAGGTCAAAGAAGATGATCATCTAACCTTTTGCTTGGAATTCAATACTTTTTGTTCAAAATTTCCTGCAAAAACTTTATAATATTTTATTATATAAATATGAACTAACTTGATTAAACTATAACGTAAAGAAATGACGATATATCACGATCTTCAAATAGTAACCATTTGACATCACGTCTTTCATCATACAATTATTCTTGTTACAAAAGAAACCAAAGGAAGCGAAATCCATTTCATACACACACTAAAATACCAGAACTTCATTATCTCTTTCCCACCAGTACAATGTAGGGGTTAACTTTACTTTGGGGTCCCTTATTTTTATGCGCCAATGAGACTGGTCACTTGTTTAACCAAGGGAACACATCGGGTGATAACGGTAGTTGAGCTGTAAGAACTTCGACCCCAGTTTCCATTACCTGCAGGATAATAACTAATAAGCATTGAAGAAGATTGCACCAATAGTAATCATGAATCATTAGAAACTTTGAGAAGCAAGACACAATCAAGGTGTAGAGGTCATGTCACGATTCCCTTATCATACAATGCCAACTATAATCACAAGCAAGCACCATATAATCACAGTTCACAGATGATCTCAAATTATTGCAAGACAACCAAAAAGGAAGAAGAGTGTCCGGTAAGTAGTTTACACAGGAGCAAAGAGAAGGAAGATGAAACTGGAAATGAAAAGTTACCAAAAGGGTGTGTTCAAACTGAGCACTGCATTTGCCATCTGCTGTAACAGCAGTCCATCCATCAGGCCACATTTGATCACGCCAAACACCTATAGAGGAAAATTCATAAAGATAAGAGTGAGTAAAATGAAAGGATTATAAATTCCCGACAAGTACCCAACTTCAAGAGTTACCTGTGTTAATCATTGGCTCAATTGTAAAAGTCTGTCCAGCTTTCATTACCCCAACAGCTTTATTTCCTGCTTGAGTTAAGGGAAGCAACAGGTAAAACAGTAGAAATAACATGCTATCAGTCTAGTTGAATCAATTCCATAGACCTCCAGTTTACATAAGCAGTTGAATCATTATACGTCATTGACGATTTCCCACTGAGCATTTAGGATAGTCAGAACAGAAAATAAAATGTAACCGGTTTGCCAAGCTTGATCTAACAAGGATACTTCCATAATGGGGAATATTTGGGGCACAGTGGAACAGCTCTCCAATTCCATGGCCACAATATGACTTCACCTATAGTAACAAAAGTTAACGGAGCAAGAAACAAACGAAACTGCAATTGGGATGATATGAAAACTGGGATATACGGATAAGACCGAATTGCACATTACCACAGATAACCCTGACATTGAAGCATGGCGATTAATAACTTCTCCAACATCACGAAATCTCACTCCAGGCTTAACTGAATTTGAGTGCCAAAAAACAAGAGAGAGAGAGAAAGAGAAACGAAGAAATATTAAGCAGAAATCAAGTTTAAATTCTAGTTTTTAACTACCTATATCAAACACAAGTAGATGTAAAGAAATAAGCTTTCTTTGTGTCAGTGTAACCATTCTATCTTTAAGACAATCCCTATGTCATTGCAAAGATTACAATAAGTAAAGTCATCAACAAAATGACTTCTTGAATCATCACATACCAATAGATATTGCTTTATCTAAGCACTCATATGTACACTGAACCAGCTTACGAGATGCTTCATCGACGTTCCCCACAAAATATGTTTCGTTTAAATCACCTGGATGATGAGTCAAGTCTTAGTCAATTATGGAGCTTCATTATTTTCAGCAGCATTTGAATCAATATACATGAACAGATCCCTACCATGAACGCCTTTATAGTAAACAGTCACATCAACATTTATTATATCACCGTCTTCCAGTTTCCTAAGCCAATTAGCACATAGTTGGCCATCAATATCGGTTCAAGTAGAAAATGAAAAATGCCACAAACAAATATTAACAGTTCAAAGTTTCTAGAATTAGAACAGAACTAATACCTTGCATCAGGAAACCCATGGCATATAACTTCATTAACTGACCTGAAAAAGATAATGAAATGTTTAATCAATCAACACAATAATCCCCATAAAATTCAAAGAATATGTACAGAAGTACTTATGTGCAACAAGACTTTGGGAAGAAATGATAATTGAGAGGTGATGGATATGCTCCTGCATGAGAGATGCATATAAAGTGAAACAAGAAAGATGCACTATCATAAATATATGCTGCAAAATAACAGCTCATTCAAAACATGCACCTGCAGCAATAGTTGCCTCATGAACCACTCAATCAATTTCATCTGTTGTAACAGCAGGACGGATCATTCGAGCAGCTGCATCCAAAACCTCCCTTGCAATCTAGCAGAAGAAATTTAAACAAAATGTGATTTTCAAACAACTCAAGAAATATTAAAAGTTGATTCAAAGAAAATTAGATAAATAGGACGATTTCCAAGGAGAAATGGATGTACTTGAGATTGGAAAGGATTTTGCACTAGTTCCTTCCTTTCTAGAAATTATTCTTAAGATTTTATCAAAAAGGGTCAGCCTTCTCCTATATGGCACATATGGTGCCAATGCCCTAATCTAGAGGAGCACGGCTCAACCATAATGGGATTTGGCCTAGTAAAAATAACTTCTACATTGAACAGAAGTACAATTCCAGAATCATTCTACATGAATTTGTTATTACTCTAATTTAAACCTCAAATTTTGGCTAATCCAGTCTACTATCTGTTAAAAAGAGTTTAATGTAGAGGGCAGAAGTGTGCTTATCAAGCCATTGTCAATCCTTCCATTTTACAGTATGTTCAGTAAACCAAACCAAACTATGTTGAAGCTCATTTTAAGATGATTTTCTTTGGTGGTAGGGGAAGACCTTAATTTTAAAATGAGGCGGAGTAATGCAACCTTTGTAGGAAAGACAGAAGACAAGTAGGAAACAACATAGCATGATATCTCCCAAGTAAAACATAGTAGCGGGAAAAACGGAAGACGGAACTTACTCGACAAGTTTCGCGCATTCTCTCAATTTGATCTGGAGTCTTGATCTTCAGACACAGGCACGCCCAAAGTTAAAAGGAAAATAAATAATAAAGAGAAAATTACAAGGAGCATATAAAGGTATATGTTAGTACTATAAGACTTACGAGATTTCACTAGTATAAACTTACCTCAACACGATGTTGAAAATCACTGTTCGGCTCAACCTTCGGAATTCCCTGCATGTGGAAGGAAAGTAGATATAACTTAGAGATGCAAAAGCACCCGTAAAGAAGATAATAAATAAGGTTAATTGTTTCTTTATCACTCTCTCATCAACAAGTTTTCCACTCAATTGCTAATAAGTATTCGATATAAACATAACTAATTCCAAAATACTCACATCATCAGCCCAGTCAGGTTTATCAATGTGAGCAGGTACAATTCGTTTGATGGATATGGGATATGGTCTAAGTGTCCTGAACAAGTAAGATAATAATAGGACTCAGAATAACGGGGGTATAAATAACTATCCAGGGAAAAAAGTTTATGACAAAAGCTTGAAATACTATAGAACGGAAAGTAAGAAACTGATTCAAAGCAGTAGCATAATAGAGGAACTACAATACTGTAGGAGTACCCTGTCCAATTAAAAGGAGGAAGTTTTGGAGTCCGACTCTGTCCTTTCCTCAAGCAATATAGCCAACCATCACTAGCTAAATCTGAATTTTGTTCACCGGCACCATCTGTACCAGGTGAGGGCAACTTTGCCTTCAAATGAACTGACTTGTGTGAGCTCCATGAAACCTTGAAACAATCCTGAGTGCTGTCAATAAAAACGGAATCATTAATAGAAAACAAAAATGCTTAATAAGAATTTATCAAATGTTGGTAAGAACAAAGAAAACTCAATTGGTATCAATTAATTCAGCCAAAAACAACTCACCAGCCAAGTTTTAGTTAAGGATAGAATAAGTTGATTCTTGGCATATTTACATTCTACAAGAAAATAATTACATACCAAAAGGCAGCACCTTCACGAGGAAGCTTTAGCTCCACACACTTGGGACACCTGCATATAAGAAGTTATATCAAAACAAAGGATTCAACTCAATTCTAAAGTTCACGGTATATACCAAACACAGGTTAATACGCATTTTAAATCACTGCCAGATACTAAAAAGATTACATTATTAACCAAATAGAACCTAGTTCAAAATGAATAGAAGTCATAATTTTGAAAACTACCATATTTTAATTGCACCAAGAAAATTATACCCTGAGAGATATGATTCTAGTATTAAGTGAACCAGAAAAAGAACAAAAATTTAAAACGAAAACAATAACGTACTGAAGACTAGCAGGCTTGCCGCAACGAGCACATGAAATAGTCTCCGCCACATTCGAGCCGCAGGCCATCGCACCTTAAATTCACTACTTATCCCTTTTTAATGTGTATGAATGAACCGCTAAGTTCAACTCAAAATACAGATGAAAGAAAGAAGTAGTTAACTATTAGTTATTGTCTGTAATTGAAAACATTGGAGGAAATCTTGTATTGAAAATAAAGGATTAAACTTGAGTAACAAATAATCTAGTCCCGCAAGCAAATCCCCAAAAAAACTTGATAAAACTTCTCTCCAATCTACTTATTATTTGGCAGGGACCGAGAACGTTATATTATGATAGACGATGAAAGAGGTTGACAAATGAATCTCGGCTGAAAACCTAGTTATCTCAAGGAAGAAAAAGCCCTAAACTTTTGGCGCTTATTAGAGACTGATATCAAGTTGGGTTTTAAACAAGCGCCTTTTTTAAGTCCATGCCCAGCTCAAAGATATTACTTTTTCTTTTGGGCTATTTGATTTTTCTTTTCTCTCTTTAGTTTGGTTGAGTGACACTTTGCAGGCCCAATATTACATTCCATATTTGATCGAGACAGGTCGGGTCGAACTCTATCGGGTCGGGATAAATAGCCACTCCTACTGAGACCCATGCCATGATAATTTAAGGTATGGTGCAATCCGAAAAAGTTCATTGATTCCTTAGCCAAGTTCTTAGATTACATAACTATGGTCCTAAATTTTTTTTTTGATAAATTCTAATCCTAATTCTATTTAGAAGAGAGGGGAAAGAGAAATTCTAGGGGAAGGAAGTACTCTTACATTGTCTATAACTCATAATCTAAAAGAATGTAAGGGAACAAAGATGAACAACTTAGCTAACCGGCCAAATGTGCTTGCTCCTAAAATTAGAAAATAAAGTAGAAAGTTCAGTTGTCCCTTAACTACGGTTGCTCGACTTAAACACATATGAAATGAGAAAGGATTATCAAGTCTTTGATCCCGATTCGATCCATTAAAAAAATACGCCTAAGGCCTACGCAACCGGACTTAATTAATACGCAAATTGCATGCATTAAACTTAGCAGAGCTGGTCCTTTCATTAAAGTTCAATTTCACACGTGATTTCGAAACTTCAAGCTGAAGCCATTGCCAGTAATAAACAGATACCAAATAGTTGTTTTGGCTTAAACAAGACTCCAATGTAAAATATAATCGCTTCCCACTGTATAATATATTCTTGATTCGAATTTGGACAATATCAAATTCTGACATATTTGAAGCTATCATGTGCAGACATGAAAATTACTAAAAACATATCGATTTTCTCTTGCCAAATCTGCAAACTAACGAGGGAAACCAACTCTTCTTTTATGAACTGTTCATAAGGTTTTTGTGGTTGGCTTCTATGGAAATGGAAGCAATGATTCATTGCACATAGCTATATTGAGTATTGGCTAAATGATGGACCACATGTACATGGCCCAGGGAGCTTTATGTGGCAACTGGCTCGGCTCATTTAACATCAAAGTTGGGGAATCATTTGTCTATTAACGACTCTGCTTGTGATTTCCATTTTCCTCTCCAAGATTCGTGATTGGTATACTTATGGCGACAAGCACTGTTTGCCGACCTTTTATTTATAGGTTTCTTTTACTTAACATTTAAAATGAAAAATAAAGTTCCTTCTTTTTACTCCATTTTCTGGAATTAATTCTTTTACAAAAATATATATAAATATTTTACCAATAGAATAAAGTTTATAAAAAAACGATGCAATTTGCTAAATCATTATTGGCAAATGGCAACAGTATTGTCAAAATTTTGAGAAGGAAATGTCTACTGGCAAATCATAATCATATATAGTGCTTAATATCACTGTCACAATCGGGGATAGAATTATGTATTGCCCCTCCACCCCTATTTAATTTTTTTTAAAAATTAATTTATGTATAAATTTTTCCCTCATTTTCAAACTTTTATAATTTATTTTCCTCAAACCTTAAATTCTGACTCGTCCTTAGTCCTAATCAATCACGTTTATGTAATCTAAGTAAGTTTAGAGAATTACCAGCTATAAGGAAAAGTACACTCTATAATGTACACCTGAAAATCCATTACATGGTAAACAAAATCTACGTAATCACAATCGTTGATCAGAATTAATTATCGTCGTCATAATCCAGCAGCCTATCAATGGTGGCGCTTCCAAACCGCTTTCCTTCCACTACCGGTTACCGTGGCGATTCCGGTCTGGACCCTCTCAAACTCCGAGAAACCGCAAGGAAGGGTGATTCCACCTGGGTGGCTAAATCCGTACTCCTTTTCGGCTTCTCTCAAGAGCTCGCCGAACAAAGGGTGGTTGAAGTAAATGACTGGCACCAGCACTCTATGAAAGTCGCCATTGTTTTGGCCGACGTAGACAGCCAAGTGTCCTTTCGGAACTTCAATCGGTTTCTCTTCACCGATGGGAATGTAACCCGACCCGGACTTCGCCGAACATATGGATTTGGCTCCGTTTGTCAAGCGGCGACCCCAACTGATGAACTTGGTTAAAGCCTTTGAATTGCAAAACGATCCCGCTTGTGTCAGGCGACGGTACCCACATGGGTTCCGAGCTTTGCGGGTGAACCATCTGCATATCCGGACAAGCCGTTTACCGATCTTGAATCCTCTTGTCTTTCTCATGGATCTTGCCTGCTATGGTGACAGATGTGTAATATTTCAAGAAAAGAGAGGGACCAAATTTGGAGTGTAAAAGGGGTTGTTTTTAGAGGGAGAAGAGGACTAGGAAAAGGGCCATGGATCGGCGATGGACATAATAAGGCGAGAGAGTATAAGGCAAACTTCAGAGAGAGACGTAGATATGTTGGACATCTTTAAACTTGTCTCCAGCTGAGTAGTTCATTCATTCAAAACCCGACTCTGACTCGGAGTCAGAATTCTCAGATAAAGTAGCCTCCTTTTCTTTCTCCTATCTTTTCAGGCAGCCTCGAGAACTACAATCAATCTTTGGTTGGAAACAAAACAAAGGGAACCGAGGCAAACTCAAAAAGGTTGGAAACAAAACAAAGGGAAATTAGCGATGGGGCTATCTACTATGCAAGGAACAGGTCAAAAAGTGAAGCCAATATAGGGTTTTAGATGGGCGGCACTAGAGAGTTGAAACTTGCTAGGAGCTGGCGGGGTTGCGGTTTAAATAAAGTGAGATTGGTATTACAGAAAGGATTAACCGGTTGGACCTTAATTAATATTCTAAAAATTAATTTTAAAGAATTGGTTGAAGTTTGAGTTGGAAGTTAAATTAAATAAATTAAATATTATTTGGTAGAAAGGTAATTACATCTCGAGATAAATGTTGAAATTCGAATTCATACAATATAAAATAATATGATCACTCGCTCAATTAATGTAATGATCATCTAAATAATTTATTTTTAGTTAACTAACCATTTGTTTAAATTGTCTGATTTAGAAATAAAAAACATAAATTGATCAAATAAAGAGTTATTATTAAGGATTAAACTTGTGTTTATTATGTGAGTTAATTATATCCTACGTCAGGTATGATTCTCTTTTTTAGATAAATAACACTTTATTCATTCAAGCTACCTAAAAAAAATTACAAAACTTCAGTAGAACCATCTCGGCTTATCCTTTACATACAAATCACAAAAAACAACAAACTGCTAACAAAAATCCCAGTTTTCAGTTATATAATTGCCAGAGAAAATAAATTTATTGCATTTTATGATTTTTCATCTCACATGTTTAATAAGAGCAAAAATGTCAGACTCTAACTGCGGACCCTTTTCATGCAACCGGCCATTGCGCTATTGCCAAAGGTCATGCAAGCCTAACAATCGCAGCAGCAAGGATCTCCCCTTACCAACCACTTGAACCCATGCCAATAATTTCGACCCTCTTCCAGGAACCAGTTGCACTTCACATCCCTGCATGATCAGCGGCCAGAGGTTCCTCGAATAACAACACTCCCAAACAAAGGGTCCCTCGTTTTATAAACACACACCAAACACCATAATATCTCAAATGCATCATTCGGCTCCTAGTCGGTAACCTGTAAAGTACCATCAGCCAGGATATGAATGAATGTTTAGGTATTGAAGGCCCTCCCCAAACAGCTTTGTGTCATAGTACTTTAGGCCGCCTATGCCTAAGAACATTCTAAACTAACTTCGCTTTATAATTTTTTTTGCAAATTACCAACCAAAGCAAACTCATCCCTCAATTTCAGTAATTTCTTTCACGTCTAATTGTGACTCGTCTTTGGAGGAACATTCTACACCAAGACTCCTTTCAACAAATACTCACTCACCCAAGCAACCTTCAAGGACCAGCAACCAAAGACATCTTATCATACACGCTCTATTCCATATAACAATGTTTTTTTACTCCTAAACCTCCTTCACACTTCGGGTGACAGATTACATCCCAACCAACCATAGCTCCTCTTGTATTGGTATTAATTCCATTCCATATAAAAACATTACATACTTGAAAAGTTTTCTTCAAAACTGAGGGCAGCAAGAACATTCTGCACCAGAAGTTCTGTAAACTGAACCCCACAGCTCGGATTAGTTACAGCCGTCCAGCAAAAGACAAACACTTCGATGACCAACTTCGAACCTTACTTACAATCTGCATAACTAATTCCTCACAGTCATTAGAGTGCAATTTTTTTGTCATTAAATGTACACCTAAATAACGAATAGACCGAGAGCTCCCAGAAAACCCAGTTTGCTCCATAATCAAACTCAAACCATCCTCCCCACACCTGCAGCAAATAACTCACACTTTGATTCTCATTTTAAAGTAATCTCTAAATTTTTGAACATTTTAATTTCATCCTCAAACTATGAGATTTATTCTAAATTGACCCGAAATTTTAAATGTTCTTATTTCATCTCTAAAGTATGACTCATATTTTATGTTAGCCCCAAAACTTTTGAACATTCTAATTTTATCCCTAAAATATTATTATATTCTAATCACATTTCATGTTAATAGAACTATTATAAAATTGTTAATTATTACGTAAAGACTTATGTGTATTATGTAATAATTTGAGGATAAAATTGAATTGTTTAAAATTTTAGAGATTAATTTAGAATGATGTATATAGTTTGGGAATGAAACAATTAACTCTTATCAGGTGTGATTTTTATTTGTTAAACACTTTGTATCTAATAATTGTAATTGACACTAATTAAATTCAGCAACTTGAAAACAAGTTGGATAAGAATGAAAATTTTAATCATTCAATAAGCAACAAATTCCAATGACAACTGAAAGTTCCTATCAGGTGGTATTTTAGATTTCATTAATATAATTTTTTTTATTAAAACTGTATTTGAATTCACAGTTGACTATAGGCGGCTAATTAATTATGTGATTGTAAAATACCTCAAAAGATGTGGCATCAAATCAAAAGCTTAAAAATGCATAGTTCAACCAACACTTTATACACGAGATTAATAATACTTTATAAAAAAACAATCTTTTAATTAAAAAACCCTCAAGTATAATACACCAATTCAAAAAAAAAAAATGGTGACATGTGAACAATCAATTAAATGAAATAGTAAGAAGTTTATGTTGACATAAATTTCGAAATGTATTTCTTTTAAAATAAAATGTAATGCATGCTTGAAAAATATACAAATTTGCTTCAACAAAATATCAATCAAGACCTCGTACATAGAGGTAGTACTTGACTGTCTTCCATAGATTACAAGTGGTAGCCCTCACTTCACAATTCACTACAAGTGTTACATCAAGACAAACAACGTGTTCATCAAAAATGGCTTGAAGAAGGAATAAAGAATAAAAAAAAAAGAAGCTAAAAACAGACCTTGAAAAATAGAAACATTGCTTAGTCAATTATGGCGTTTAATTCTTATCTACTACCATTTGGATGTTTTTTCCCCCAAAGTATTTGCAACTTCCGCATCTAAACCCTAAACCGAAAGCTCTCATTCACCAGCACACT
Organism: Hibiscus mutabilis; assembly: GCA_019671005.1. Classification (NCBI taxonomy): domain Eukaryota; kingdom Viridiplantae; phylum Streptophyta; class Magnoliopsida; order Malvales; family Malvaceae; genus Hibiscus; species Hibiscus mutabilis. Next base: position 3,623,051 of record CM033734.1, on the reverse strand, counting down.
GCCTTGTTATTCTATAATAAAGTATCATATACTCGTTAATGAAGCTTTCAGGTTTTTTAAGAATGAACTCTGATTGTTTGTACAATCATAAAGCAGACTTCTAGCTGTTGTCCCATCTGGAAAAGAAATGTATAAATTTTCTACATCAGTTGTCGTTGTTATATATGTACGGATACATGTGGTTGTGGCCTTGCAAGCTAGATCGAGCTTCTGGATGGCTCCAAGGGCTAGGAGATATATCATATATTATAGAGTGTAATACATACTGTACGATATGCTATAAAGTTGATCAAGTTGCAAAGTTTGATTTCCGATGTCAACCTTTTGTTTGTTAGCCATAAAATATGCATTATTTTCTTTGAACGATATAAAATATGTTTGCTACTTGTTCCACGTTTTTATTTTTTAGTATATGTGAAATAATTTATGCATGATGTATATATATATGTCAATGCATGAAAGATGATAATATATATTAAATACTAAAATCTGGGTCATTAAAATTCAAATAATTTTTGATAAAAAATTCAAATAATTGAGGTCGTCTAATTATGTGGCTGGACTTTTGTGCATGCCACGTCCTCTAGACGATGACTTGATAGTCAATTTTCTAGTACGTTATAGGTGGGAGGGTCAAGAGCTCTACCCCTCCCACTTTAGTTACATTTCTAGGCTTTCGATTCACATTCCTGAACACTATAATCCGTTCCATTCTTTTTTCAAATTAATTATTTACTAGGGCCGGTCAGTTTAAAAAAAAAATAATGAAATTAAGACATTGTACATAATTTTTTGATTTAATTGTTTTTTTAAATCTAATCGTTTTTAAATTTATGAAATTAAATATTTGACTCCAACTTTTTTATTTTAATTGTTTTCTAGAACCACCATAGTTTCGAAATTGAACAAATTGTCCCCCCAAAGTTTCATTTTGATTTTGTACATGTCGATGGAGATGGCTATTGGCTGCAATTTGGGCCTAGATTTTGATACTATAATATAATCAAATGGGCATCATCACTCATGGTTTAGCCCATGCTCGTATCGCTGTAACAGAAATTTGGACGGATTTGTCATCGAGACCAATGATATTTGTTTGGAAAATGGATAAAGCCTCGATATTTATATATTGTTACCCATGTCCAAGTATTATCACATGTAAACATTTGGGGTGGGCTAATGCTCGTCTTGCACAAAGGCAAACCATTGCTAAACTATTTAGATCTTAATTCTTAATTAATTAGAAGTTTACCTTCTCATTTTTACGATTAATTATACTCTATCTCCAAATATTATTCTTGATTAATTAGAAGTTTACCTTCTCATTTTTACGATTAATTATACTCTATCTCCAAATCTTATTCTTGATTATGTTACTAGACATCATGGGCGGATCTAGCATAGAAAGTGAGTGCAATTGACCCTACTTAATTTGTTGGGTATGAGGTTTTTAATGTGGTAATATAGATTTTTTACAAGACATTAGATTTGACCCTAGTTAATTTATTGGCGTATAGAGTCAACAATACTTATGTAGTAGTATGAGAATCTTTCATACCTCATACTTTACTCCTGACCCCATTAAATGAAAATCATGACTCCGTCACTGCTAAACATATTTATGTTCTTTTACATATATCTCACTTAGGATAAATTATTTTATGGTCTATTCAAAAAAAAATTTATGTACCGACCCACCACATCATCTATGGTCCTCATCCACTAAAAATCAGTCACATAATTTCTTTTTTTATGTCACTAATCCATTCATAATCAACTTCTATGTAATCATTCATTCCCTATTTACATGGCTTAAAATGTAAAGATTCATCTTTTAAAAAAATAACATGAAAAAAAGAAATTATATAACTGATTTTTAATGAGAATGACTATAAATGACGTGATAGGCCAGGACCATATGTAATAATTATTTCTCCTTAGGTCATTTATCATTTGATTAGATTGATGCTCCATATAAAAGAACACTTTTTGCTTCCCATCGGTGTCATAGAACTTTTATTCACTAGCTTCAGAGCCACTGCCAGGTAACAGAATACGGTTGTCGTTCAATTATTTTGGGTAGTTTAGTTTCCCATTCTTTCATTTTCGTCCATTACTCGCTTTATTTTCCGGTTTACTCACCAATATGTTCGCTTCCTATAGATAAACGACGTGATCAAACAAAAAGCTCAACGTCGAGAGCAGTGTTGTTGGGGTTTCAAAGCGACCCGTAATACACTGCTATAACATGTATTCGTTGGTTCCATGTTGGGTCAGTTTCAAAGCAACCCGTAATACACTGCTTTGCTTTGCTGCCACAAATGCTAGCTTAGCGGTCTTCGTCCGTTGTTGTCGAGACATTTGCAAGGTGTAGCGGGGAACCAACATTATCTATAGTTCTATGCAGTATCACATTGTTCCACAATCCATAGCAATGGCTGGAAAAAAAAAAAGATGTACCATACTTTGATGAATATATTGTGGTGGTCAGCTAAGGTGCCTCGAGGTGGAGTAAAGTAAGAAGAGTGGTCTGAAGCTACAGTGGCAGTACGTACTATACGTACTTTGTTTTCACTGTGAAGCTGTTCCCTGCTAACTACGCTGCTTGAGAATTGAGATCTCTATAAATTACGCTCCTCTTTCTTGGACTTCTAAGCTCTATTTAGAGGTGGCAAACGAGTCGTTCGGTTCGGTTTCGATTCGGATCGTTTCGGTTCGGTTTATTTCGGGTTTGTCTGTATTCGGTTTAAATTCGGGTCAGATCGGTTCGGGTCTGGTTCGGGTTTTAGATCGGTTATATGATGATTCGGGTCAATTCGGGTATTAGATCAGTGATTCGGGTCAGTATCAGATCGGTTGTTTTTTGGGTCGGGTCAATATCAGATCGGATGTTTTCGAGTCGGGTCGATATCGGGTCATTCGGATCGGTTCGGGTAGGGTCAATCTTTAAATTTTTGGGCCAATTCGTTTTGAGTTGGACTTGGTGTGAATCTAATCATGTATATTATATAAAGAATTAATCATATATTCTTGTAAAAACATGTCTTTTTATTTGTTAATATTATCATTTAGGTTTAGTTCCAATCATTTAATGTTTTAAAATCAACCATCATTGATATTAATCATTTAACCTGAACCTAACGAATCCCGATCCAATCCTATAACTATATTTTTCATATTCGATGCTGGTTTTTAGTACGATAGAATTTTTTATATTTTCAAAATACACGTAAAAAAAGAGAGAGATAATTTTATGGGCATGGAATCAAACCTTAGACCATAATTGCACATATGATGAGCATTTTGAAATATTACCTAAAAATTTGACTCGAGTATATGTGTATATATTATCAAATTTGACTAGAATATGTATATTCGGATTTTACTTTTCCCTCCTACTTTTTTTTATCAAATGTAGTGATTAATTAGTACTATTATAATACAAAAAGATAATAAAACATATATTATTTCGGGTTAAAATCGAGTTGATGTTAGGTTTAGATCGGTTTTGAGCAAATTAATTTCGGGTTACTTTCGGTTCAGGTGAAAATCGGTTCGGGTGAAAATCGGTTCCGGGTCAATATCGGTTCTTCTAGAATTCGGATCGATTTCGGTTTGGTTCATTTCGGGGTTCGGGTCACATTTGGGTCATGTTGTTCGGATCCATATCGAATCTCAGTTCGGTTTTCGGTTCTCAGGTCAAGTTTGCTAGGTCTAGCTCTATCTAATCTAGTCTACCCCACAAGCTTTTTTTCCTGAAGCCTCCTGCTCTTCCATCAGTTTGTTTATATTTACGGATATTTGCCCAATATATGACACTAATAACGGGGTATTTGGCAAACAGCTTTTTTGAGGAGCTTTTAACTTATTTGGGCACAAATAGTTGATCGGTAGTTAAACCTTCTATTTCTAGTGTTTGGTAAACACCTATTTAAAAGAGTTGATTGTGCAAAATAAGCTGATTTAAAATACCTATTTAAAAGAGTTAATTGTACAAAATAAGCTGATTTAAACGTTGAATTTTCCAGCTGATTGCAAAATAAGATGTTAACTGACGTACTTGACCCTGTTATTTCCATAATTACATTATTGCCATCAAAGTAGCCCACATTCTAATCTTATTACAGTATTCTCCATCGTCAAACTACAACATCAAGCAACCAAACCATGAAGATTCTTTTGCAAGATAATTTCACTCATTAAGGTTAGTTTTTTTCTTCTATGCTTTTAATGAGTTGTACTTGTTTTTTTCCTTGTGTAAGATTCTTTTGCAAAATAATTTCACCCATCTCTGGCTCATATCATTAATCAATTTTTTTTGTTTGGTGATGTAATTTTGTATAGAAAATCTTTGCATGATAAAAGAAGAGAAGCCTTCCAATTTGAGATTACAATTTAAGATTTGAGGTTACTTTCTAATCTTTTATAGAAAATCTTTGTAAGAGTTTCGATACTTGCAGAAAAAACTCAAAAAACCAACCGAAAATGTTATCAAGAAGTCTAACATTTTTAGTTTGAGGACAAGTATCGATACTTACAAAATAAGTTTCTGACCGGGTAGAAAACTCAAAAAACCAATCAAAAACTAGTAAAGTGACATGTTTGGTTGATATGATAATTTGGTGACAATACATTATGAGTAATATTGGATTGGAATGTTATTGGATCACAATGGTTATTGGACATGTTAGTGTTTTTGCTTCAAAATTTTCAATGGTATACAATGGTTATTTGTTAACATTCCTCTGTTTGGTATATATCATGCTAGATATGATTTTAAAAGCATTGTAGTCTTATACCTGTCATTTTCTTCACATTGATCTTTAAATGTATGTTTATCTCCAGGCGTGGTCTGCAATTTCAAAGTTGACAGACGAGAAAGTTTCTGCTTTGCAACAAAATCAGAGGCTACGTCAAGAAATGGTATGTGCTTGTAGTAGCAGGTATCTTTGTCTTGATTATCTTGTGCATCAGAGAGTACCCATCCTTGCTCCTTTTCCTAGTATCTTTTCTAAACGTCTTATAATAGTATCAGTTCCATTCAGGCTGACTTGTCTTATTTCAGCTCTCAAGTTAAAGGTGTGAAATTTAATTTAAGATTTGATTAGAGCAGAATTTCAATGTTTCCATTGGCATGATTACAGCTTTGCGGTTAAATATTTTTCTCTTGTTCACCATAATCGTGTTGGTGTTCTCTATATTACTATGTAATCCCTCCCCTCTGTTTATTACTATGTAATCCCTTGATATGACATAACCATAGTTTTCAAATTTTCGCTGATTTGCAATGTAGAATCTTTTTGTTATTTCTTGTTCTTATTCATGCTCATTATGGCTCCACCGTAACACATTCTTGTGCAGGAGATGATGAGAAAAGATATCAGCAAGAGCCGTTCTGGTGGCTTCTCTCTAATGTTTGTGGTTCTAGTTGGTCTTCTTGGTGTCTTGATTGGCTATTTTGTTAAGAGAGCTTAGGAAGAACTTGGAACAGACTCGTATTACAATTTTTTGGAGCAGGCGGTAATTAGCCGCTTTTTTAAAACTTTGTTTTTCATGACTCTTAGGTCCTTGGGTTTAGTGTGTAAAATATGTAGCCCTGATAAAATGTGTTGATAGTAGTCAAATGATTGATTGTTCAAGCTGATCAGGTGAATTGATTCCGTGGTGGTTAGATAGTCTCAAGCTTATGTAAACTAAGATATTGTTAATGAATTTGCCGTTTCAAGTTTCCGTCACACATGCACTTACACGTGTAACATGTTGGTTGGATTATAATGATGTAATTTGAGGCAGCTTGAACGAAGCTGATGATAGCCAGAGGCCTGTGTTTCTGAATTGTTAGCTTATTAACCAGGGATGTCACATGGTAGTGTCCGAAAAGTAATTTTATAAATTAATTTTAATTTCTAATCAGATTTAATTATTTACAAGTATATCGTATCTGAAAGGAAAGTGACAGAGCAGAGTCAATGGGAGGATCGTATCGCAGAAAAGAAAAAGGGTAAAAGAATATACCGGTGAGCATTTAGAATATTTTGGTAGTGGTTGGTGGCCGGGTTCCATATAAATCCTTGCATGGTGCATCCTATACCCTTCTTCCAAATCTCACTCCTTTTCTCTCCCTCTTATAGGTGTGGTACTGGAATTCCTTGTCTGGAGCCATTTCTTCTTAAACTATACATTTCACATTAAGTATATGCTCAAGCCTCATCTATTCAATTCATTTTCATTATACATGCATGCATTAACCTTTGCAGATTCTAAAACTTGGTCTTTCTTACTTTTTAATTGTAATAATTTTACCCTAAAATTATTTATTGTATTAATTTTGCCCTTGTTTGAGTTTTACTTCAAGTGTAAAACTGGTGCAATTAAATTATTTTGAGGGCAAAAATGATGCAGTTAATTATCTTTGAGAACAAAATTAATGCAATTAAAAAAAGTAGGTTGATTTGAGTTTATTTCATGGACAAACTTATCCCTTAAGCCTACAAAAATTAACCATGTTCAACAATAAACGTGTCTTGTCCTGAATAAATTTGTTAAGAAAAAAATTATCTTTTTGTCTACATATGATATGAGGGTTGATATGTTAATTCAATTATTGTTGAGGTAATCTACAATAGAATTATTAGTGAAGTTATAAACAGATCACCTAGAGTATTTAAGTAGAAATGATGATAAACGATGTATACATGTGATTTAAGAGAAAAAAAATGGCTAAATTAATATATATATTTTTAAAAATTTAATACTCGAAAGATATTTGTGATATTACGGGTATTTGGATCTATTATTCACAATGGCAAAGCATATTCAAAATAGAGATTAGAAAATCTAAATTTATTATCTCAAACAGTGAAGCGAAAACAAATAATGAATATTTGAGAATTGTTATCCGTATTTGTTTTCAAATTTGCTGTGAAGAATAATTATAATATTTGAATATTATCGAGAACTATAATATATAAGTAATTGGAAAAACCAATTAGAGTTGGGTGTAATGACAAAGCACATTGTACTCTCAATGGGAGAATTCAAATTTAAAACTTGGAGGTAACATTGTTTACGATCATGGACCATAAAATGAACATGAACTTATACCCCAAAAAATAGATACATGTTACCGGTCCGTATCCTAGTTGAATAAGACTGTGTTAAACGTTTTGGATTTGAACCACAACTTTTAAAATGGAGCAATTTGATCTAAAGTTCGAATCATAATTTTTTAAATGGAATAAATTACTGTCGTAATAAATATTTACAATGTACGATCCTAATTAATTGATCAAATAAATGAATACCAGTAATTGTAGCTAAAGAATTATATACGTTTTAAGATCCATTACTGTCTATATCTTCCACTTATGGTAGCTTGAAACTCTTGGGCTAACATGACCGTAATGTTCATTTGTTTTCCTTGAAAAGAAATCCTAAACCACGTAAGTAAGTCGGCCAAGTCAAGAATGGGCCTGGTATATATTGGCCGAATAAGGCCATCAGCATTTGATACTTTGGCTGGCAATCTAAGATAATGAGGCAGCCGCAGGCACTAGATAATATATACTGCCTACTAATAAGAACCACAAAGAAATCTTTTATATTGCTTTAGAATTTTCAACGTCAATCACACGTCCATAAAAATCTAACATTCCAGCTTTCCATACCATTGATTCCCATATTTCCTCAAACCCATCCTTGAAAGATTTTTTCTCTATAAGACTAAGTGCCTAGCTACCTTACTTTCCATTGCAGACTTGCAGTAGTCAACTGAAAACAATGGCATTCAGCGGTTGTAATGCATCAGCTGTTTTCATCTTGACTAACATGTTGTTTTTCACTTGCGTTTCATCTCATAAGGTCATCCCGTGCCCGCCTCCACCAAAACCGCCACCGTCTGCCGCCACCAAATGTTCCAAAGATACGCTCAAGTTCGGGGTTTGCGGAAGCTGGTTGGGATTGGTTCATGAGGTAGTTGGGACTCCACCTAGTAAGGAGTGTTGTACACTGATTTCGGGACTGGCTGATCTGGAGGCTGCATTGTGCTTGTGTATTGCGATTAAGGCCAATGTGCTTGGAGCAATCAAGGTCAAAATACCCGTCGCCATCAGTTTGCTGATAAATGCTTGTGGGAAAAAGGTTCCTCAAGGCTTTGTATGCCCATAGAATATCCTATTAGTTCTCTCTATTTTGATGCTACATTGTTGCATATTATCCCTCCTTGCTTATGTAAGGATTAATCCTGTTTTTTAGTATTGCACGCAAAGATCTCAATTATTTAAATCCGAAGTCGAGTTAAATTATTTTTTTTGAATAAGTAGAGTGTTGTATTATCTAAGAAAACAAGATTAAAAACTTATAACATCAAACCTATGCATGTGTCTTTGGGAGGCCATCCATCAAAGAATTCCCTGAATTACACAAATGTCTCTATTTACATCATCCATTTGAATGTTTCTACCCTGTAACTTTACACAAATAGTTTCCTTTATACATTCAAGTAAACTATTACTATCTTTATTGGTATTTTTGAATGTCTTTCGATTTCTCTCTTCCCACACATGATACACAAATGAATTCCATGCCAGTTTGAGGACAAACACTATCAACGATTTACCCTTTAGTCTAGAGCAAAGCCACTCAAGTCCAGCATCCTTCTGTTTAGACCACATAAAGCAAGAGCAGCCTCCCATATCCGCTTTGAGTAAGAGCAGTCAGCAAATAGGTGATCTCTAGTTTCCTGAGCAGAGCCACAAAGAACACAACAATTTGCAGTAGTCGTCCCCATACGCTGGAGCTGATCCAAAGTAGGCAGACGATCAAGTACAACCATCCAAGCACTTATTGAGTGTTTTGGCACTCTCATGCCAAACCAAATGATTTTTTGCCAACAAACCTCAGGGCCTGCAGTTCTAATCGCATTCCAGATTTTCCCCACTGTCAAGTCTACATCTGGCATCATGGTTAGTAAAATAGGTCGAAGCTTTAACATTTTCCTGAGACTTCAACTGAACTGCTCCTTATATTCCACAGTCCATAGATATCGTCCTTTGAACCATAAGATTCGAACTCAAAATATTACTTAAAGAAAATTAAACTCTATCATTTAACCTAGTAGATAATGATAATATTATATTTTAATCCAAATTAGGCTTAACATGTATGTTAATGGTCCCATACTACAGCAGCTTGTGTGCAACCGAATAACTTAATTAGAAAATTGTACTCATGTATCTAACATGGCAATGAGTGGAAGGATTTAACTAGCACGGGGCCAATATGTTAAAAACTCGATTAAAACATTTTGAAGTTTGGGACATTTTTAAAATCTAAACCACAATTTGGGGACATCTAGTGGAATTAGCGGGGTTTTCCTCCTAGTTTGCTGTGGTGAACAGTAAACACGGTAGACATACGGGACAATACATGATTCAAGTTCACATGATGTCCTGGTTCTGGATTCCTGTCTCGCTTGATATTGTAAAACCGACAGATCTGCAGTGAAAAGCAAAGAGAAATGAAGTGGAAACAATTGCAGGTTTATGTTTGGTAAAATTCCAAGTAACTTTTGGGATGGGGCATGCAAATGCAAAGTGTGCAGGGAATCGGGTCCTTTATAATTGATCTTTCAATAACTTAGGCACTGATTTAATCAGAGAGTCCTGAAATCTGGATGATGAGTCTCATAGGTCACCGCCCAAAACAGTAGCCGACTGTCCTGAATTTTGTCCCATTCAAGAGTTTGAAGACCACCACGTGAACTTCCTTTGGCGGATCTCTAATCTTTTTTATGTTCAATTTTCTTTTATGATTTCCATTTAATAATAATAAATCCAAGTCTAATAACCATTATAACCTGCAGCTCTATACGTCATTCACTCGTTGTTTTTGTGGTTTTCTAAGAAATGAAGATTTAGAAGTAACGAACGATTTTTTCAAGTGGACAATTTGAAATCTGTCTCGGCCCAAAAACAATTGAAGTCTTCATATGGATACGCGTCCCAAACAGTATTGAAATTAGCCCATCTTTCAACAACATTTAGCGTTTATAACGGTTCAGCAATGACCAGCGCGTCCACTGCTACAATCAATATTTCAATTAAAGTTAGAATCGATGAATCGGGCACCCCTAGGCCTAGCACTGTTTTATTTGTCAAAAAGACATGAAATTATGACATTAAGAGACATTGAACTCGGACCATTAAATCCAACATCATTCATGACTAGTGAAATATTAATTCTTCCTCGAGGTCCTAGAGTCGGTGAACCATTCCCTGAGGCACAAAGAAAATTTCAGTTGGGACTATGTGCATTGTGCAACATGATTCAAACTTCAACCATAGAAACTGATACCGTTAATAAGCAGCCGACCTCATTTAAGAAGAAAACTCGACCGCCGCATCTTTAGACCTTACAATACATATATGTTCCTACCATCAATGTCCCTACATGTCTGTCATTTACAGACCATTCCTGCTTTTATTTTCCTTTACCACCACCTTCCCATACTTTTTTATTTTTATTTTTTTGAATCATATATACCACAAATTCTGCTCATTTTAAGGTATGGTTCACTTTGGACTTGGAGGGTTTTGCCCCCACAACAGTTATATTACTAATCACAATCCAATTTTTGTCTATGGAAATTAAAGACTAGGTGGATCGTGTGTTATCATAGTATAATTCTACTGTGTAATACAAGTGAACATGCATGCATCAATCTAAAAAAATGTTTAGCAAAGCAAATAAGTAGCTTATTGTTATTGCAAGCCGAGAAGTGAACATCACATGCATGCATCAATCATAGTATAGTTCTCGCTGGTTTTCGCCAGACATTACATCTAGTGTTATTTATCGTACGAAAAGATTAATGAAACATAGATATATGATCCTCGATCAATGTACATTAAATCTTAGAGTGGGGAAAGAGCTTGTTACTCATTCTAATCCATCAACCTATGTTATATGTTATGTCGTATGTTAGAATGATGAACATATTCAAGCCCTAATTAATATATATGATTTGGAGTACTCTCTACACTTTACAATGCTAATATCCGTCTTGCATTGTTGCTTCCCCGGAGAAGAAAATGAAAAAAGAAGAAAAAAAAAACATGGATCATCAAGTGTTGAACATCTCAGTTGTGAGAAGGAGGATGTGTCTTTGGTGGTGAGTAATCGAGATTAAAACCAGGATGTTTTCCGCCACGTTTCCTATGAGGCACCTGCCAAGAAACCGAAACAACAGGCTTACTTGTTCCAGTTGCACCTGAAGTACTTTTGTCTTTCTCGTTGTCAACTGTCTTAAACTTGACCTCAGTGTCTTCCGGCTTTTGGGAATCACTCTGCAAAATGACAAGTACCAAGTATAAGTTAACTTAAATATCAACATGCAATGATGATTACATCATAAATATAATGATGACAAACCTTGGCCGATACGTGAACTTCTTTTTTATGCCGATTCTGACTGTGAACTGCAGCAATGCAGCTAGCAGTACAGGCATGCAGAGAAAGACATAGAAGGAAAACAAGGAAACAAGATGTGATTGACATGTTTAGGGCAAAATGCTTCGCAGTGTAGTATAGGACTGTTGGTTATGGTTGTATTTGTAGTCAGAGAATTAAATGCGGTAGATTAAAGAGATCTCTTAGAACATGCAGATGGTATGGGTTGCTTCCCTTATGTCCTTGTTCCGATCAATTGGGTCCCAAAGACACGGATCGCAACAGCCCTCACCAGGGAAAAACAGGAGCAACACAGAGTTGTATTCGGAAAACTATGTGAGGGATTCAGAAGAATGTACAAAAGGAAAATCCCATGTTAAATAAAGGGAGAAGTGAGAAACAAAAAAAGCTAACTAGCTTGACATTGCTAGCTAATTGAGTCTTCCGAGGCTTATGGGCTGCTATTAAGCCCTGTCCCTCGTGTTGTACCTCATTTTGCCTTGTGCCCACCATTTGGTCTTGAAAATACTTACAACTAAAATATTATAATGGTGAAATTGAAATGTTGGAAAGCCTTTTTAGATCCAAGTCGACAACAAGCTTTTTTAGTGACCAAAATGTCTCCTATTCTATACTCCTAATTAATAAAACAATAATGAAAATTGCATAATATACTATATCACTCTAAAATAAATTGATATTTGAAATTATGCTTAAGTTGAGAAATAGTGTTTGCAAAGTTGGCATTCAAATATATTCAGCTACGTAACATATTTAGTGAGTTAAAAAAAAACATTGCAAATACAAGGAGGGGACGGTAGGATGTAGAAATAGAATAGAGGAAAAAGAGACAAAGGATGGGTGGACCACAGCTTGTTTGTTAATGTTGTGAAACACAAGAGGGGTCCCCCTTAACCGCCAATACCGGCTTTGATGGCACGTGTTAGTCAATCCATGTGACCCATTAAATTGCCACCCGCCCCCATTCCATGGTCGCTAAACCCTGTTGCCTCATTTGATCCTTTCTTGTATATGTTACTAAACCGGCAACTAACGACCGTGATTTATTTATTTATACGAAGGTCTCCGGCTTGATTTCACTTTTGTGTGTTTCCTCGTCATGCTGAGAATACCCGGGGACCAAAATCTTTCATAATTCATGCAATACATATTTTCAATACAAAACCAAGCGTTAATATTTTGGAATATAATTGTAACGAGTCTCTGTTTCTCTCGTCAACATAAATTTCAGGCATGGAGTGCAGATAAACATTCTCCTGCTGTCTGCTGAGAACATGCACATTTAGCTTTGATGTCTTGTTTGTAGCATCAACCATGCCTTTAGGAGCTGAAGCTTGGCGACGTTCATGGGTGGATGTTTGTGTTTGTTGGGTTTAGAAGGGAGCGACGGCGGGACAGGCTCCGATGGGGATTCGAGCTACTCCAATCGATGTCTCGTAAAAGTCAAGCATTCTCGGGTGCTTCACTCTCCGTTGTCCCCACGCCAATTTTAGCTGATTACTTTTCAATTTCCAAGTTAGAGAATTACATACACTTCCTATTAGACATGTATTTCACTTGGAATTATACAGTTAATACTTCAAAAGAAATACTGAAAAATCCAACTAGCATGAGTGCAACTAGGTATACCATTACCACATACATGCAGAGATAAGCAAGATTGTAGTTTAAGCTTGTACAAGAAAATAGTATAATTTAAAAATGCAGGAATATATATAACACACGCCAATGAATTTTTAAATCATTTAGTGGGTCTGAATACGTAAAGACAGAATGATGTAAGCATAAGGTATTTCCCCCACTGTATTTACGGAAACGCCTCATTAAAAGTCTTTTACCTTTACAAAAAGGCTTATTATATGACAGTACCAAGTAGATTTGTTTGTAATTAAGATGAGCCCTTGATAATGGGTTTTAAACCTAACAAAAAGCTTCCGTCCACCAAGTGGACAAGCTTATTTGGGCTAAAAAGCTAGATGACAAAGGCTGACTAGACCCAGACCTAGTACTAGCAGAAACAATGTCGAAAATAGGAACGTACATGGGCTTGTAAAAAAGATGTCCATATTTAGGCCTTTCCAAAACCAGCCATCGTTGTTCAACATAGTAAAACAGAACAGCTAAATGACAAACGAAAAAGCAGTCAAGTAAATGAATGGAGTTAAAATCTCACCGGCCTCCTTTGCCTAGTTTTGTTCGTTGAATCTCTGATCACATAGACAATAGAGGCAGGACGATCTTTGTCGTAAAAGAAGAAGCAGATATACAGTCATCTACTCTTTATTTGTACCCCTTTCAAGTTGAGAAATCAGACAGTAATATCTGCAGAAATTATTACCCTTACATTTCTTTTGTTCGAAATTCCCATGTTCAGTAACTTCAGCTAACAAGCTTCTTCCCACTTGATCTGGTAGACATTTATTATTATTATTATTTTAAAAGAATGCACTTATATATATTAAATTACAAAATTTAAGTTGATTGAATGCACTGAAATTGAAATTAAGTTGGTTTGTCCTTCACGGATTCACCTTACCCTTGGTGGCCACCAATGGTCAAACTCATCAGAGTATTTAAAGACAGTTGTCTGGTTGTATTTGCAACTTAATTAATATTTGCTTCCAGAGTAGCGGTTTCGTGCACAAGTTTAGAAGGTAACAAAGATAATATTTTATGAAATTATTATCTGCATTGCCCTTCACCGACTCATTGCTCAAAACAGCAAATGTCAAAACCTAATTGTCTCTTTAATATGCCAAAACATTGACTAACATAAATATTTTTTAATATATAGTATATTGTGTAACCTTCTGTACATAAAGAAAGAAAAAGAACAGAAGTGATTAAATGAAGTTTATGTTCGTTTTTTTAAATATGAATAGTTTTATATCAGGAAAAAATAAAATAAAAGATGTGCATGCATTTGTTTCAGTTTCATAATGAATTGAACCCGAGTATTTTGTTCATTGTTTTTGTGTTCTAAGTGCTTAGAATTGATTGATCCATGATCTAAATTGGCAGCGCATTGTATCAGCCATTGTTAACTGAACTAAACTGTCTATTTGTTTTCAATAATCCATGTGGACCAACGAATAATTTATCATTTTTTTATTTTCTTCGTGTTGGATGTTAATCATTCATGGCCTGACTCACATCCCACGTAAGAAAATAAAATGACATGTTATGATTATGATATATCGAAACATATAGTGCTATTATCGTAGACCCTTTGTAGAGCCTCCCACGTCGTGATTCATGCGTAGGGATCGTCCATCGCAACAACCCAAGTTTTCATTTTTTCCACTTTCTGATAAAAGTATAAAAATATATCATACAAGTTATCGTATCTACGATTGTATTTCAGTTATTTAGTATGAAAAGTGAATAAAACGGTTGTTGTATGTTAAAAGCTTAATAAAATATCACAAAAATGTAATCCAAAAGATAGGTTTAGCTTATTGTATCTACCTCTCTCTCTTTTTTTTGTCTAAGTTGCTTGAGATTTGGGGTGTCTTGAGAATGGAGAAAAGAACTTGTCACCATCCCCTTTTAGCCAACAATTAACACAAATGAAAAAGATAGAAAATGCAGAGAAGTAAAGTGAAAAAAGGTTAGGAAAATGTGTATTTCTCTCCTGAGCTTGGATTTAAATAGCAGTATATAACTGCAATAACGACCACTGTATAGTGGTACAAGCACTTTCTGAAAACCGTAATATCCGTAATTGTTATGTCTGTAATAGTATATGTTATTAAAAAATTAAGGTCTGCAATAACTACAATAAAATCCGTTATATTTACAACCATAATAAACACAACGTAACCGTAGTCACAATTTAAATATCTGCTCTTGATAATATTAAATAGCATAAAAATAAAATAACTTGTGGCACCATATTGAATAGGTTGAAAGGAAGCTTAGAGTTGGGTCACTTTACACTTCATAAGAGGTAGAGGAGTTGTTAAGAATCACATGGGGGAGGGAGATAAATTAAGCCATCACCCTGACATGTCCAAATCATGGATTTCCTAAACAATTCATGGCAAACCTAAGCATGTCTCACCTCCCCACATTAATGCCCAAATTTCCAATCTTTTTCCAGACAAATAGACACCCAAAAAAATCCATCTTCCTGTAATGCCCCTGCAATTTCCATTATTATCTACTCACATTAATAAATCTCCCCACTTGAATTTAAAAATTAATTACTCTTTCAAGCATGCATAAGCAAATACAAAATGCTCCTTGTTTTCACATGATGTCTATTACTAATTATACCCATTTTTATGGATTCCAGAAAAAGTGAAAAATTATGATGAAATCACTCGAGCAAGAGGTACTGTTTTACCTTGTCTTATATTTTTCATTTTCATGATTATGGGTTCATAGGGAAGTACGTGCATATATGATAAAGGGAAAACCACATTAATTGTTTTTTTAACTCTTGATGTTGAATAGATTATATTGTACTTTAATTATACTCAGCGTTAATTTAGATTAGGCTTATCTCTCATGTGAGAGGTAATCTTTTATTTACATAATTCGAACTTAGAGCTTAATTAAAAGTATTGAATTCTTTTATCACATAATCCAGATAAAAACATGTAATACCAACTTTGACTCTTTTAAGGTTAAAACATGTATTATATTAAAGAAGGTTGAAACATAGATGCATGGTAGTTGTTGGATGAGATATAGTTTTCATTCATGGGACTTTTTTACTTTGTAGTGTTCATACGGCGTGCAATGAAATTAAGCAATAATTATTCATTGCTTCTTAACGGCTGTCGATGAATGAAGATGGAAAACCTGAGATCATATCTCTTTACCTCTATTAGATAATTATTTTCCGATTATTATATGTGTTTTGCTTTTTACATTAATTATTTAGTCCAAGGTAATATTGTTTTTGTTTCATCATATCTCTTTACTCTCGAGATATGGTTTTGGTTTAAAATAGTTTATTAATTTATTCAAAATAAAATAGTTTGATTAATTGCTTAATTGGGTCTGCTAACCTTCCGTTGAGTAATACTTTTTCTTTCAATTATGCTCTAAGAAAAGGAACAAATACTTTTATTAGTTCACACAACTTCAATTATCCACCGAAAAACATTTACTTATCTTAAGAAAGAAGGAACTGATTCTTCTCACGCACACATTGAATCCCTTCTTTCTTTCTTTTTTACCGTTTTTTAGTAGAAAGATAATTATATTCTCAAAATAAATATCGAGATTTTAACTCATATAAAATAAAATAATATAAACATCACTTAATCAATTAATAGATTTCTCATTTTCTACATATTTAACTGCACAAAAATTATCTTACCCATCTTTTGTATATTTTTAAAGGATTATTATTCAATACACTTGTAGTGAAAAATAAAGTTTCCACAAGCGAGGTTATTTAGAGGTTTGTGATTTTAGTTTAGAGTTTAGAGATTAGGATTTAGGTTATAAGCTTTAGAATTTAGGGTATGTGATTAAAATTTAGGGTTTGAGAGTTATAGTTTTAGAGTTAAAAGTTGAGATGTTTAATTTTGGCTTGAAAACAAACATACTTGCGTAAACTTTTTTACGCTATCAGTCTACTAAATATTCATTCTTTTAAGTCCCTTAAAGAATTACGAGCTTAATTTCAATCGAAAATTTATTACAGTTAACATAAATATTTTTTTTTAAATATACAAAAGACAAGTAACTATAAGCTTGTTTTGATTAAAAAAAACTACGAGCTTGAACCCAAGTAATTATATTTTTGTTGCCTCTCGGTTCTTTAGAGCTTTATCTTGATAAATTTAGATCGATCTGAATTACATACCTAATTTATTAAATGAATTTCTCAACAAAAATTTTTATATATAAAAAATTCTAAACTCGAAACCTGCTTAAAAAATATCAGATTACTTACCCTTTAGACCAACCCGCTAATAGTAATTAACATCTTTAATCTTTTAACGTAACATATTTTTACCTGAAATCAAAAAACTACCAGTCATGTAAACGGGCCCAACCCAACCGATTGGTCCACATGAGTCGAACTTCAAGGACTTAGCAAATGCCAATGGCATGCAAATTCAACTATTGATATTTAAATTAATTGTTTAATAAATCAGGGCAACTCTCAACGTCTCGTGTCGTCAGATTCAATTTCGAAAAACAAGCCGCACAGTATCTGTTGGGTTGGAATTCCCAAATTGCCTTCCTACAACCCATCTTCGCCGAAGAAAATACGGCCGAAATCTTAGGAGAAGGGAAGGGTATTATAAGGATTTCAAATAACCAAAAATAACTTCTGACCCACTTCACCTTTGGTCTCTGTAAAAGGAAAAAAATATTATAATAAAACCATACGAAACAAAAAATCGACGTGCCTATAAGAAGCGTGTAACGCTATTGAAATAAGGTGGATTTATTAACCAGATAGATTAGAAAATAACTTATAATTTGTAAAACTAATTTTAAAATTCTATTTTTTTAACTCAACGAGGGATACAATGAAAAAATATGATGTTTATTTTATAAAATTTCGGTTTAAATATTTAAGTGTATAAGATATGTGTATAATCAAAGAATTTAAAAAAGATATGAACATATATTATCATGTAATCATATTAATATATTCAAATATTTTTTTTGTTAAATAATATATTGGTTGAAATAATAAGTGCATTAGATGATTGCGGAGATTGATAGTTTAGAGGCACTTTTTATCATTCAGAACTGCTCTCGACAACAAGAAATGACCGGCATTAGAATATACATTCATGAGATATGTGTCACGGACATGCCCCATTTGCTCGGTTGGCAAGCTGTGCGGCACTTGAAATGGGTGTTACCCAGATAAGTCAGCCTTTCTCATGCCTCATTGTCCAATGAGTTATCTCGGTCTAGCCTTCTCAGGGTCACATGCGCTAAGGCTTTAGAGTTTCGAATCCCGCAGGGCCTAGCGATAGCTGCACTCCAACCTCGTACTTCAGCCACGAGCGTGATATGGGGCCCTATGGCCCCAAACAGTCCCTAGGTATTTCTCCTGGGGAGACAGTGCGCCAACCACTAGGCACTGTTGCCCGCACACCTAGGCCCCACATGGGCCTAGAAGTAGGTCGCTTACACCAAGGAAGCTCGGTCGCTAGCCCAGGCGAGGGGGATGGTAGAGACCCGACACCCGACCACTTCCCCTTAAAGAGCTAAATAAACTTACTATGAATGCTGTGAGTAGACGTTGCTTCATCCCAAATGAGGACACTTTCTGGATAGGGTCTTCATCGTCTTCCCAAAGCATCTTAACTTGCATCCTTGACTTGGTAGCTTCTTAGGGATTGCTCATATCATCGCTCGGTCTCGGTCATGAACGGGCTTGTCAAGGCAGGGTCGCAATATAATAAGGGATGACCTTGACATTTTTCCCCCACTTACTCTATCGATGGCCTCATCGATGTAGCCCCAAAAGGGATGGTTCTGGCATTCTCCCCCACTTCCTCTACCGATGCCCTCATCAATGTAGTCCAAGAAGGGATTGTTCTCATTGATATTGACACCAGTTCTTCATCACTTGTTAAGCCGATACGGACCTCTGTGGCAGCACATCTTTGATGTGCTTGATTTGATATGTTTTTATTGTCCCGTCATTTGATCATTCAAGCAACTAATTCAAGCCTCGATCTTGGGTTCTTTCTATCTCCCTTTTAACTATGTTGCACATCCGTAACCGTCTTAGACTGACCCCGGACTCATTATGGCCCAGTTCCACTTCTATCATGTTGAGTTATAGATTCATGCTCCCCCACTTTTACTCCGATTGTGGCTCGGGCAAAAGACAAGTAATAAACCATCGATCCACTCGAACAAATGCCTTGTAGTTTCTCTATGCTCCACGATCTGCCCATTAACCTACACAAATACAAAAGTAACATACCTGGCCATGGGCAAACGTGTTATGACTCGTCACTCAATGGCTTGCTCCTTGACATTAAGCATCTTCGCCAACTTTGCCTCATCTCGTATCGAGACCTCCAAAGTATTGAATGCGTCACCTTACATATATCATCAATATTAACCCAAGTTTTCCAGCACATGCTCGCATTGCACTTGGTTGCTCAATAATGCAAAGATGATCTCTAGTTTCTAATACTGTATCGCATTGTACTTGCCTTTTGCTCTCCTCAATACATCTTGTATTATAAGACATACAAGCAATTTTATCAATGAAAACATATCCACACAAGTCTCGTATGATACCTGGTTGGCACACATTGCTTATGCTACCACCAATCATGGTATGCCTTTGTATGTATACCTCAGGTGTTTTGACTATTTGAGAACGCAGTCTCTACGACAAGCTAATATCATCCACTCGTGAGGTTTTCTTCTTACTCAATTATACCTGCACCATTTACCAAGTGAATGCACACCAATATTCTCTCGAACAACCTTGCCCTTGTTCCAGTAGCAAAATAGATGGTCATATGCCCTTACTAGATCTTCTTAATGGTCTCCTATGGCCCTTGTAATAGCCAATCAAGTTGCCCCCTTATTTTGTTTCTTTTTCACTCCCTTTGTAACAGATAGAACTGTTGATTAAGCACAAAAGTACACATTTGATCTCTTGACACACATGACCTATACTCCATGGGTAAGTTAGTTCCCCACATCTATTGATATCTTCCCCATTATCCACTTACTAGAAAAGTTCATCTTGTTATCACGCCAACAAAGGAACCTGTA
Organism: Hibiscus mutabilis; assembly: GCA_019671005.1. Classification (NCBI taxonomy): domain Eukaryota; kingdom Viridiplantae; phylum Streptophyta; class Magnoliopsida; order Malvales; family Malvaceae; genus Hibiscus; species Hibiscus mutabilis. The sequence continues at coordinate 3,602,852 of CM033734.1, read as the reverse complement.
TTAGCACCCCTACAAACATCATATCAACATTAGTCTCATGTCGTGGACTTCAAAATGATGTCTCACTTGTGCCCTCTACGTGTGACTTAGGTTTTCGCAGGAACCAAACTCTTCCCCATATGCCCACGACATTTAGTCAGTAGAGTATTCTCATGTATGATCAAGACCTCTTTATTCTCTTACATAATCTCGAATAGAACATGTATTCGCTAAATCTCTTAGCTTCTTTTGAGCATTACATTCTACATTTTCGGGAAAGAAGGAGCTCATTAACTCTTCCTTTAGCTCATCGCATATTTTGATAGGACAAACACCATTAATAAACTTGGACCGCCACCACAAACTTGGTGTCCCCTATTAGATACACCAAGGCTACCGCGACCTTGTCTTTATCTGTTTTAGTATGCATATACCGAAAATAATGCTCGACGTCGAATAAGAAATTTTCAAGCTCCTTAGCATCTCTGTTCCCTTCATACCGCTGAGATTCTGAAACCCTAGTCCTCGGACCCTATTTGCTGTCATCGAATTGCCCATAGCTATTTGTATCAGGTTAACCTGAGTCTTGATCTCATCTAGTCCGAACTTCATATGACTTACTGCTTCTTTTGCCTTCATTACCAAAATCTTTGATAGTTTGGGTCAACTCTTGTTGTGTTTCCTCTATTGCTCAAAGCCGATCATTTAATGCCATAACTCTCATGGCAGCCACTACGGTATCAAGTTCTTTAACCCGACTAGGGTCTACCGACCCATCACCCTGTGTTGACGTCCTAGCACCTGGGTGTGTTCTCTCTCTCTGGGCAATACACGTTTCATGTTTTCGCGTTTGTCACCATTTCGGGTCATTCTTTGTTACTTGAAGCTGACATTTATCCCTGTTGCATAAGACCAGGGCTTTTGACACCTGCCAAACCTTCAAACCGTCTTGGTTCTTTAATCGATTACCTCACATCCCTCAAGAAATTAATAGGAATACCTGCCTTCAGAACACACACAAAGAGAAAACTGACCACAAAATTGGTTAGTACAATTACATAACAATAAAATGAAATGTACCTTACAAGTTCAATGGGACTTTCCAGTACGTCTCCCACTGCAATTTACGCTCCATATTGCCAAACTCTGGGAAATGCTTTATAAATTCCTTGACCACCACATTTCTATTTTTGGGTAACACTGATATATCCGTGGTAACCCAGTTTTGCTTTCAGTCTCTCGGTCCATACATCAATTTTGACCTAAGCCTTGGCTTTATTAGCTCGCTCCACCAAATAGCTTGTCGGTAGTAGCCCATATCACCATTGCCAAATTGGGGATTTTGTAACACTTGGGTGAGATCTGACTTGTACTTGAACCATCACCACATACCCATCGAGCTTGCATGTCCCACGCTCACTCTTTGGCTCTGCTTGTGAAGGAACTCCTAAGGAGAGCTTTTCTCAGATGCACCCACATTACAAGTTGTACCACCCTTGTGTTTCTCACCCAAACGGGTGGCTTTACAAATAACATTTTGCCTTACCCTAGCCAGCATCCCCATCAAAGAAAGATTTTCGTGCCAAAATGAGTTTTTTTCAATCCAAGATAAAACGGTATTGACTCATACAACTTTTGTCATCCCATATTTGCAATTTATTGCCGAAGAATCTGGTCCAAACTACCACATCGCAACACATTCCTTTTTTACCTTAAGACCCAATGTGTCTTGAGAAAATTGCCATTTACGGACAAATTATTAGCTATGGGAAGCATTCCCCTTAGGCTCCTTGATTTTATCTAACAATGTAACTTTTTTTTCCGAGAACCCATGATGTGTCCACCGCTACAAGATCCACAACAACAAGAGGGAGCATACCAATAACTCTACACTCTCTTTTACTCCATTTTGATTCGAGAAGGGCCACTCCATTCGGCATACAGCGATCGTCGCGATCCTTTGACCACTTCATTAAATAGTTCGAGGTCCTAAGTGTCTTGTTCTGCACCTTTAGACGATCACACTGTACCAAAGTACTCTCACAACAAACGAGTTTTATCATACCACTTTGATTTTATCAATGGGTGAATCTACCACCTTAAAGAACACGACTCTGCCGTATTGACTCCCCGAACACAAAACAATTATGGAACAGTTTCAAGTTGGCTCCAACTCTTTCCTTTAGGGTTAGTATACGAACCCATGACTATCCGTTGTATCACTCTACATCCATCTATACCCACTCATCTTTTCACTTGGAAAAAGATAGTTAAGCAACAATCAAGCACCACAGTGCCAAGATGAACAATATTGCCATTAACTTCCATCAATCAAGAATTTATCCCATTACCCTAGAAACGACAAGCACCAATATGTTAGAATAACAAAAATAAGCACATTTTATGCTTCGGGCTGCACACGCCCTTGTACTAACAAGACAAAACAAACATCAATAAGCAAGGGTTACCGACACAAGGCAATGTATCAAAATAAGCATCACTATTACCGATAGCCACCATAGGGAATGACTCTCCTCTCGAGTGATGCGTAAGCATCCCCATATCGCTAGAATTCGTGCCCCCGTGCTATGAGGAATACACACTTCATCATGTCCCATAGACAGCCATCAACGAGCCTTTAACGCAACCAAAAAAAAATATTGCTGGTGTCCCAATTCATGGACAGACACTATTGTGCAAAGATCAATCTCGTCCACCAAAAGTCCTCGCGCTTCTTTGCGCATCAACTCGATTGCCGTTTCGATCAGCCAACAACAATGTTACACCTGTAACGAACATATGAGCACCATTGTGCTCTAATTCACACGTGCCACTGCGCTAATGTAACACATCGGCACTACCTTGCCAAACCCACCATTAGACGCCTTTGCGCCTTGACTAGGTCTTGATCAATCAACATAAGGAGTCACCCTGCCTACCCCACTCGCAGAAACGCTTGGCGTAGGTTCTAGCCACCCTGCCTACCCTCACAAGGCGCTCGGCGTAAAACTAGACCACATTGCCTACTCCACTAATGGATGTGCTTGGCGTGACCTTACACCATCCTGCCTACTCCTTGAAGAGAAGCGCTTGGCGTAGGATTAGACCACCCTACCTACTCCCCACATGGGAACGCTTGGCGTAGTCCCCCCACCCTGCCTACTCCAGTCTAAAGAGCGCTTGGTTTACTATCATTCGACCCTGCCTATTCCATTTACCAGAGCGCTTGGCGTAGAATCCACAATCCAGCACCTCTGTGCACAAAAAAATAAAGTCTATTTTTTTGCCTATCATGATGATCCACAAATAGTCAAACTCTTATTTTTACTACACATCAGTCTGGCGTCACCACGCACCACATCCACTTAATAAAGCATCACAGTGTTCAAGTTGGTACATGAGCACTATGGCATTGGGTTAACAAATACGCACCACTGTATCAAAAGTCATAGCCAAACGCCACCGTCACATGACTACATTGTCCATCGTATTCTCGCTCTAATACCACGTGTCACAGACATGCCCCCTTTTCTCGGTTGGCAAGCCGTGCGGCACTTGAAATGGGTGTTACCCAGATAAGTCAACCTTTCTCATGCCTCATTGTCCAAGGAGTTATCTCGGTCTAGCCTTCTCAGGGTTACAATGCGCTAAGGCTTTAGAGTTTCGAATCCTGCAGGGCCTAGCGATAGCTGCACTCCAACCTCGTACTTCTGCCACGAGTGGGTATTTCTCCCGAGGAGACAGTGCGCCAACCACTAGGCCCCACATGGGCCTAGGAGTAGGTCGCTTACACCAAGAAAGCTCGGTCACTAGCCCAGGCGAGGGGGATGGTGGAGACCCGACACCAGACCACTTCCTCCTAAATAGCTAAATAAACTTACCAGGAATGCTGTGAGTAGACGTTGCTTCATCCCAAATGAGGACACTTTCTGGATAGGGCCTTCATCGTCTTCCCAAAGCATCTTAACTTGCATCCTTGACTTGGTAGCTCCTTAGGGATTGCTCATATCATCGCTCGATCCACCATTGCTCGGTCATGAACGGGCTTGTCAAGGCAGGGTCGCAATATAATTAGGGATGACCTTGACACTATGCAAGCGCAATTGGACTGTTCGATTTCAATATATACACTCACACGGCGAAGCTGGCTGGGAGGAATGATTTTGAAGTTAGGTTTTACCAAGAACCACCGATGATAGATAATGGTTAGTTAATGGTGTTAGTTAGTTCTTAGGCAGGTTGTTTTTAGTGTCAGTTGGGCTTGATTTAAACATGTAGCTTTCATTGTGTGATGTATAACTATGTGTATTTTTTTCATCCGATTAGATTTATAAGAGTTTTTAATGATGTATATAATCCTAATTTTTTCTCATTAAAAAATAAGATGAAATCTTAAAGTTTTAAGTTTATATTCGATTTGTGATTTATAATCGATAATTTTATTTGTAGTGATTCAAATAACTTTTTTATAATTAATAACTAATATGGTCATATTTGTATGTTTCTTAAAAAATGTTAATTTAAAATTGAGTCCTTTACATTTCATTTCCAAATAAGTTTTATGTCATGAGTTACTGAATATTTATGTTATATTTTAAATTCTAACTAAATTGATGTAATGAGTTGATACGGAAACATTTTATTTGAGAATTTACTAAAATATTTTTTTTATAAATTATAGTTAATTTTATTTTTTAAGTTTTTCATGTGATATATTTTAATAGAACTTTATTACTTGAAATTTAATTAAGTTTTATCTCTAAGTTGTAAGGTTGAATTTTTGAATTTTTTGAGGATTCAAATCTTATTAGCTGGATTGTTCAAAAAAAAAAATCTTACTTCAGGTGTGTGATATATGTTTTTTGAATGATCTAAAAGTGATTACAAGGTAGTAAATGTTAATACATATTTTTAATTATTTGACAATTAACATACACCTTGTAGACAAAACAATTTGAACTTGTGTCTTTTAAGATGAACATCATCCGTTTTTCCCACCAAAACACATTGGGTTCAAGCGTGTGATTATTTGATTTTTTGTGTTACTCAATTAGTTTATTATATTAAGATGTTAACTTGTTTTGGTTATCAAATTTAAAAATTTAAATCTAATAAATAAGTATACTGTTTAAGTATTAAATTACATGTATATACTTAATTATTTTAATTTAAATATGAGATTAAGTGTTGAAATATAAAGCTTTTTAATTATTTGCATATGAATATTTTTTTAGTGATAACCATCTATTTTATAAATGATTCTAATTATATTTAATCGATTATTTTGATTCCGTTTAGAAATTTTAATGGTAACAATTAAATTTCACTTATTAATATATGATTTTTGAGTAGTTAATATATAAAAATTAAATGTACAAAATCACTAAATTCTGCACACGTCTATGTAGTAGATCTTGTAATAAAAATTGGCTTAAATATAATACGAGTGTTTAAACTATATCTTTTTTTATAATATGTGTTTAAAATATTTTTTGACTGAAATATATGTTTAAAATTTTAATAAGTAGATTTTGTTTTATGTATAGGTGTTTTATTTTGGGATCATGTAGTAGATCTTGTTTTACTTTGACACCTATTTCAACCAAAAATAAAATTTTAAGCACTTATTTTAGTCAAAAAATATTTTATATATTTATTTTAATAAAAAAATACCTTGAATTACCTATTGTAAAAAATATAATTTAATCACTTATTTTGTAGTTAAGCCGTAAAATTGTGAAAAATATCCGTATATGATAATAGTATCCATATCCGTATATGATAATAGTATCCTTATCATCCATGGTGGGTGGGTGGGGGGGGGGGATTGAGGAACATCTGATTTACACGCGCAGGTGAGGTGAGAGTCGGGGTTGAATGAACGACAGAAACCCTACTTAGAGAGATAACTACGTCTACAGACAAAAGCCACATAAAAATATAGAAAAAAAAAAAAGAAAAGAAAAGGAAGGAGAGAGGGGATGAAGGGCACTTTACCACTTTTATATGTTGCAGGCAATCTCAAGAAGAAGCAAAAGTAAAGGCGTAGAAGAAACAACAATAAGGAAAAGATGGCTTCAAAAATGGGTGTTGAGGTATCCATGGATTCAAAGCTCAACTACTAGTAGAAGAAGATAAGTCTAGCATGGTATATTGGTATTGGTAGGAGTATTCTTTTTATTTCTAATTTTTGCTCATCCAAAATTTGAGTTGGTTTTCCTGTTGAAATTTCTGTCTTGTTTAACTCCTTCCTTGCTATCACTTTTGGTTTCGATAATCGGTGCAAAGTGGAGAGTTTTGAGAGGGTGCTTTTTTTTTTTTTAATTTCTGTAGATGAAGGCCATGCCCCTATCCTTTGAGGAGTTTCAAGGGAAGGGGACGTTAGATTTTTCTTCTTCTACTTCTTTCTCAGATTCATCACTGCTACTCCAAAACCAGCATCAACAAGGGAAGTGGCACAACAACAAGGGAGGTTGTTGCTATGCGGGCAGTGAGCCCACATCTATTAATACTAGAAGAAGCCCCAGTCCTCCAACATCTTCCTCAACACTGTCTTCGTCTCTCGGCGGAAACGGCGGTGGAGGCAGCGGTGCCTCCACGGACACAGTCGGCGTGGCGGCAACCAAGGCCGTCTCTGTCAACAACAACAACAGCCAACCCTTGGATATTGGAACGGAAAAATGTGGTTTAGTCATGGAGGATTGGGAGAGTGTTATGCCCGGGTCTCCTAGTCAAGAGCAATCCATTTTGAGGCTAATTATGGGTGATGTCGATGACCCTTCCATTGGACTAAACAAAATTCTTCAGCCAGGTGGTGGGTCGCATGATATGGAGTTCAATGCTGGTTTTGATGTGGTGGATCATGGTTTCACCTTTGAGTCCATTACTACTGCTGGCAACTTGGTAAGCAACATTGACCCTCCTATAGCTGGAAGTTGCTCTGATTTTCCCGGCGCCGTTACGGTTTCGGCCCCTACAAATCCTGCTTTTACATCTTCACCACCCAATCTTTTGTCTACTTCACTCCCTCCTGGTGTCTTTGCACAGCAGCATCTTGAAGCTTTGGATGAAAAGCCTCATATTTTCAACCCGCAGATGATAATAAACCAAAATCAAATTCAGTTTGCTCAAAACCAGACTATGTTCTTGCCTCTTCCATATGCTCAATTGCAAGAACATAATCTTTTATCACCACCACCGCCAAAGAGATTTAATTCTGGCTCAAGTGGGCCAAACTATCAGGTCTCTAAGGTTCCGTTTTCGGGTTCCCCGCAGGAGCTTTATCTAAGGCACCAACAGCAACAGATCCAAATGCTTCGGCAACGCCCAACCACAATAGGAATGGCTGCAACAGTGAAACCGAAAATTGTTAGCGATGAACTGAGTAACCAGCAGCTTCAGCAGGCAATAATCGACCAACTAATCCAGGCCGCAGAGCTGATCGAAACCGGGGATTCGGTACTCGCGCAAGGGATATTGGCGCGGCTCAATCACCAGCTCTCTCCTGTAGGTAAGCCCTTTATCAGAGCTGCTTTATACTTCAAGGAGGCCTTACAGTCACTACTTCCTTTGAACGCCACCAACTCACCGGCTTTGTCCACATATAACATGATTTTCAAGATTGGTGCTTACAAGTTATTCTCTGAGATTTCTCCAGTCGTTCAGTTTGCGAATTTTACTTGCAACCAAGCACTTCTTGAGGCTTTTGAAGGGTGTAGTAGAGTTCATATAATTGATTTCGATGTTGGTTATGGTGGGCAATGGGCTTCTTTGATGCAGGAACTTGTTTTAAGAAATGGTGGTGCCCCTTCTCTGAAACTTACTGCCTTTGCTTCTCCATCCACCCATGATGAGATTGAACTTGGTTTCACCCACGATAATCTCAAGCACTTTGCTAGCGAAATCAACATGGATTTCGACATTGAAATTATGAGCCTCGAGTCCTTGAATTCTAGTTCTTGGCCATTGCCTCTGCACTTGGGTGAAAATGAAACAATTGCTGTTAATCTCCCAATTGGTTCATTTTCTAATTATCCTTCAATCCTGCCTCTGGTCCTCCGTTTTGTAAAGCAGTTGTCACCCAAAATTGTAGTCACTTTAGACAGGGGTTGTGACAGGAGCGATGTCCCATTTCCTCACCATATAATCCATGCACTCCAAGCATATTCTGGCCTCCTCGAGTCCCTTGATGCTGTGAACATGAATCTCGATGCCCTGGAAAAGATTGAAAGGTTCTTCCTTCAACCTAGCATCGAAAAGATCGTGTTGGGTCGACACCGGTCCCCGGAAAGAAGGCCTCCTTGGAGGAGTCTGTTTATACAATCTGGATTCTCCTCATTAACATTCAGTAACTTCACCGAGTCACAAGCTGAGTGTTTGATTCAACGAACTCCGATTAGAGGTTTTCATGTCGAGAAGAGGCAGTCTTCACTTGTTCTTTGCTGGCAGAGAAGAGAGCTAATGGATGCTTCATCGTGGAGGTGCTGAGCATATCGGTGATTCTATCATTTCAACTTTGCTTCAAAAGGTGCTTCGTAACTTACTACTTTTAGTTTCTGATCATTGTTTTCATGCTTTGAAATTTTTGTTGCCTGTGGTTCTGTTAAAGCTAATTGTCTCCAAGAAAAAAAAAAAACATTTTAGCAACTGTATGGCTGTGTACAGCTTACTTCGGATGTGGGTATAACTCCCTGTTTTGGTTCTTTATTCCTTGCTAAGTTGCCCCTTTGTTTGTTGTACACTTAACAACAAAGGTAAAAACAAATTCTGGGTAATGAAGAACCTTTCAATCTTTTAATTGTTTGATCATATACAGTTCAATTGAATGAATTGTTGTTGCAAGAAGTATGGATTAAACTTATTTTCTGCAGTTATTTGTGTTGAATGCAGCATTTAAACTTGTCTTTTGTAAACTGCATCTGTATAAACTTTTTGGTTAGGAAACCCACAAGTGAAAAGGAAAGCTTGCTTAGACATCTTTGTGTTTGCTTTCCCCATCAGAAAACCCTTTTCATTTTTTTTTTGTATGCGAGTTGAGTCGGATCTTTAAGGCTGCATGGCATAACGACCGTTGAGGTTTATTGTTAAATGGCATTAACTTGCGGGTGTTGGCATTTGGCATTAATCATGAACTAGTTCATAGATTTATGGCACCGAAATCCTATATTCCATCCGGTTCATGCATTAACCGAAGCTTATTAAATAATTATTGGTTTCTTTAAGTATTTGTCATGAAGGGCGGTTGCAATAGATAATTAATTTCGTTTTTGTCAGTTTATAGTTAATCATAGTTTTGAGACATTTTTCTAATATATAATAATATGATATTTTATGCATGCCGATATGAATTTTTATTGTACTGTTAGGTTAAACACATGAATTTTTGAAACGCCTTTTTTAATATGATCACATGGATGTTGTACCATTGGACCCGCCACATAATTACCTTACAACTTTAGCTTTAGTTTTTTTTTAATCCAAAACCTTTTTCTTAAAAACACAATTATATTAATTATGGATAAAGGCCAGGTTGCATGTGACAAGAGAACGACAATGAAATGTTGTGGCTCATTGTTATCATACATCAACCAAATAATTTATTGTCTAACAGATTAGTATTAGAAATGGTTAATTAATGCCAATTTGGGGTCAATGTTGAAGATAGCGACAAGCCGACAGACAGAGAGGCGATAGTTTGAATTTTAGTACTAACTAAATTATTAATGAGTCTTAATCAACTGAGCTAACACAAATGGAGATGTACGTACATATTCAATTCAACTTCATGCATATGGATTCTGAACTCCATCCAAATTGTCTAAATTTTTAAAGCGATCTAGTTCTAGTGTCTGCAATTTGCTTCGTTGCTCTAATAACCAAGACAGGGAAAAGCAAACCAGGAACAGAAAGAATAATTTTTTTTCTTGTCCATAAATGTGATAATAGAAACACAGTGTGGAGTCATTTTCAGGGCTTAATGGATGTGTTAAGTCCGGAACCCTCGCCCTCCACAAAACTAGAGCAAACCGCACATTTTTTTCCAATCCAGGCTCGGCTGGCTGCCCCAATGAGCTTTCATGGAGGAGTTTAAAAAAGGCACTTTGTTTCCTTTTAGCCACCTCAACTGTTGAAAGCAGATTCTTCAAGGGAATTGAAGAAATGAGAGAAAGAGACCTCAGGATTTAGCTTGGCATCTTCTTGATAAAAGTTGCACACTTTTGTTTTGTTTTGTTTTTGAAGCTGCGAAAAGAAATATCATCCCTCCACTGGAAAGTGTAATGATAAACAACTTTCCATTAAGGATTTGAGGTAAGCACTTTTGTCCTGATGAAGCCTCCTTGGAGTGAGGGATTCAGTTACATATAGTTTTTAACAACAAAGATATGCTAAAGCCTCCACATATTTGGCAGCTTTTCCACTTCAAAAACACGTTTGTTGGCTCTGCCCACTAACTAAAGCTTAATTCCGTAACATGAATCGATATAATTGATTGAGTATTCATTAGCATATTGATATAAATCAACAACAATTTCTGCTGCAGCTAAAGCTACCATCACCATGAATAAAATCTTCTTTAAATTTGTGCTAACACAAAGTTTATGAAGGTTAATCCAGAATTATACCATTCCCTTATGATTGCTAATTTAAAAAATAAATCATGATTCCCGAATCACCATCAGCTATACATATGCTTTTTACGATCCTCATTGATTGATTAATTCGTCGGCAATATTCCAGGTTGCCACTAGGAACAATGCACATTACTACAACGCATCTTTGCTTAGGAATGGATAAGCTGTAAAAAAGACAGGAAGTTTCAGGATATGATTTGTTGCCGTAAGTTTGATTTTCCTTTCTTCTGCCCTGTGGGCATGCTGTTGATGTTCTCTTCGCCTTGAAGCAATCTCTTGATGTGTATCAGGTGTTACACATTAATTAATCTTAAATTTCTTATCCCACAATTTTTGCTAGGAAAAGGATGATATAGAGGAAAAGTGAGAATTGGCTGCAGGCTTTTTAACAGGCATGGACACAAATCAAGTAACAGATTATGATGTGCAGTGTGCTTAAACAGATACAGGGAGAGAAAGACATGACAAAGACAAGTGAAGCAAAAGCCAAAAAACCTTGTGAGCATCCAAGGCAAACATGTCCAAGTAAAAGCAAAAGGCAATATGAGGTGGGGATAGCTGAACCTGAGATGCATGGGTCATGGCCTTCTGCAATAAAACATCTTTTGTTATTTTCAAAGGTGGTCGTAGTCAATGGTTTGCCAATCTTAGAATTGAATTCCAAACATGTTCAATAATGCATCTAATATATAAGTAAATAGAGAAGAATTTAGTTCCCTTGAAAACTAAAAAATATTATTCCAATTCAGACACTTGGAAATCAATGGATGCTACAACATATCTAATTCACTCTCTATAATTCTCCAACTTACTTTAATAGATGCTTGCCCACCGTATCTTCTCCAACTCTTTCTTTTTCCATCATCTTCTTTTAGTCAGCTTAAAAACAACGCGTTCGTTGCATCCCACACAATGTTTTTTGTTTTTATTTTTATTTTCTCTCTTTGTCAATTCTGATTTCCCCCTTTTACACCAAAACTAAAAAGTAAGCACTCAGTGCTTTGTCAAAAGCCAATTATGGCGGCCCTCCATTAACAAACACGGCATCCTAATTGGTTTCCCTCCCTCTCCCTATTCAAGGCTCTACCTTCTATCTCTCTTTTTTTTTTTCTTAAATGAAAAATAGTTACCCAAAGTATGTTTTTTTTTAACTTTAGGTGCTTAAAGTATTTTTTGTAAAAATAGGTGCCTAAAATTGCCCAAACTCAAACCCTCAAATCGCCGTCGCTTTCGCCGCCGATTGCTGCCCCTTTGGTTGCCGGACCAAGGCGGTCATTTCCCCCAACACAGAGTCGTAGGAAACGTCGACTGGTGAATTATTGAATATTGGAAACTGAAGAGTTTCAAAAAAAAATATACTTTAGACACCTAAAGTTCAAAAAATGCATACTTTGGGCACCTATTTTTCATTTAAGCTTTTTTCGCTTCAAAACTCTATTCTTTTAACCGGTGGGTGGATTGGTGAATTATTGAATATTGGAAACTAGAGAGTTTTTGGAGGTTACTTGTGCTTTTGATTTCCTTAGATGAATGCCATGCCCCTTGTAACATCTCAAAACTGGGCGTAGTCAGAATTTGATTATGGTGATCGAAAATTTCATATCGGGAAGTTAAATTATAGAGTTGAATTTTGACGAATGATCAATCATAGAATTATTGAGTCTCAATTAAGTATTGATGTCATCCATGAACCCTATTGTAAGTTTTAAACCTGTTTAGGTGATTTAATTGCGAAAATTGGGAGTTTAAGGGGCAAAAGTGTAAAGAAATGGGAGTTGAGGGACCAATCTTGCGATTAGCCCCTCTTCAAGCCTAATCACCACATACGTGGGATTAGGATATTGAGTTCTTTCAATTGAAGGAAAGACCAATTGAAAACAATAGTAAAAGGAAAAGAAAGAAGCTTACCCAGTTAACTCAAGCAAGCACCTCACATCTTCATCATCATCTTCTTCTAAGCACACACCTCCATTGGAGAGTGAACCAAGCTTTGAATTTCTCAAGTTTCTTGATCATAGATTATAGCTATCGGTTGGGTAAGAAGTCTCCCTCAATTAGTTTATTGATTCCATGGTTAAACTATGTTTAGTTCAAGTCCAAGTGTTTAGGAACCCTAGAAATTCGTTATTGATATTGAATCCTTTTAATTCCTATTCCTTGTAGCTCAAGAGATTCAAGGTGAAGAATCACCAAATCCTCCCAATTCCACCAAATTCAAGAACAAAGAGGTTGTCATCTGGGAGCCTTGAAAGCCTTGGAATCATCGGTGAGTGTAGTCGGAGTCAAGGGATTGGCTAGGTGCCTTCCCCTAATTTATGGATGTTGATTTATTGCGTTTCCATTATTGGCCAAGGTATGTTGCATTGAAAACCTCATAGAAGGGATCATCAGTAAGCTTCAGTAAGCTTATTATGTTACCAAGTCGATCATTGAGTTGTCATGTGATCATTGATATCATGAGAATTGAATTAAGACATATTGAACCTGTCATAGGATCATTGTCATTGCTATTGCATTGTTATTGCTATTGATATTGACAAGTATTGATATTTACGAGTACCGAATCCTTGGATACGAATGGACATGGGATACAATTGGCATGCCATAGAATTCATGAGCTCATTGGTAAGGAGTGGACTACGGTCCTTGAGCTAAGGCTCTTATTGGTGATGTTGGCAGGATGTAGTGGTGTTGGTCTTATCGGTGATGTTGGCGGATATTGACCCTTCATTGTTGGCGATGTTGGTTGGGAATTCGCGTATCTACAATACATGTCGATCTAAGGAAAATATGTGAATAAGTGTTGCAAGCATTGTTAAATTATGATTTGAGATGCACTTTCATTGGTTATACATGTTATGATTTTCATTGATGCTCATACGATTGCCTTTGACTACTTCACTAGGCTAAGTAAGCCTAATGCATCTCACTTCCATGCATTTTCAGATTAAAGCATAGTTGGATCGAGGATTGGAGCAAGAAGCATTTTGAAGCAAGTCATCATCCTCTATGTAATGTTAATCTAGTCCTTGAACTCCTAGAATGGTGGCGTAAGGTCTAGACGGTTGGTTTAGTCCCATTTTGCATGTATATGTGGTCCACTATGTTAAAAGGGTTAAAATGCCTATTTTGGTTATGTTAGTGTTTTGGTTAAAAGCACCAAATATGCATATTTGGCCTAACTAGTGAAAATATGGTATATGGATTCATTTGATGACTAAACTTTGCATGCCAATAGATTTTAGTGTTTAAAAGTTGCTGGTAAAAATTCATTGCATTTGGACATCGTTCAACAGGTTACATTTGATTAAAAACCAGAAGAAATCTATAATTACAGTGCATGCGTATCGATACAAGTCAAGCTGTTTCGGTACGGCTTTGCATATTTGGTCGGTCAAAGATTAAGTCAATTAGGGCTTACCGATACGAGCTAGGATGTTTCGGTACGAAAGTTGACAGTAAGGTTGGGGAATTTAGTTGTATCGATATGACTTTTGGGCGTATCGAAACAGGTCAACCATGGTCAATTCGTATCGATACCGCCCCAACTGTATCGAACAGGTAAGGATTTTGGCAAATGAAACTTGAAACTGTGCACATCGGTATCGATACAACCCTAAGAGTATCGAAACAGGGGTCAATGGTCAATTCAAATTAGGTCAACCCGTATCGATACACCCCTTAAGTGTTTCGATACGATGTCTGTTAATTCCGTTATCCCGTATCGATACTGGTTAATATGTATCGAAACAGAATTTGACAGCTTCGAATTAAGGCTTAAATCGTGCATACCTGTATCGATACAGCCCCTTGGTGTTTCGATATTATGTCAGTTAATTATGTTAATGGGCTATGAACACTGTTTTAAATAGTTTATAGGTTGGTCACTAAGTATTGCATGGTTTAATTGAACTAGTAAATGAACTCCGATTAAATTGAAAATTTGCATGGATATTGATCATGGATTAAATTTCATTATAGTATAGTTAATTAAAAACAAGGACCCCTGGATTACAGAAATTACAGTTTGGTCCCCTAAACTTGAAAAAGCCTAAAATTGATCCCCGATCAATAACCCAAGTATTGAATTGAATCGGTAAGGCTATTGTATTGATATCGAAATATTCCGTAAGCATAATATTGGTTAATGTTTGAATTATAATTCAAATGCATTGCTCCGTTCATCGTATAGTTCACCGGTGACATTCTTCGACTCGGACCCCTACCAGGCCGGGTTGGGGATGTTACACCCCTATCCTTTGGGAAGTTTCAAGGGAAAGGGGCGTTAGATTTTTCTTTTTCTTCTTCTACTTCTTGTTGCTCGGATTCATCTCTCTTACTCCAAAACCAGCACCATCATCAAGTGAAGTGGCAGAAAAGCAAGAAAAGTTTCTGCTATGTGGGCAGTGAGCCAACATCTATTAATACTAGAAGAAGCCCGAGTCCTCCAACATCTTCCTCAACACTGTCGTCCTTTTTCAGCGAAATCAGCGGTGGAGGCAGCGGTGCCTCTACGGACAACACCAGCGTGGCGGCAACGAAAGTTGTCTCCAGTAGCAGCAACAACAAGGGCAACAATCAGCCCATTGATATAGGAACAGAAAATTGTAATTTAGGAATGGAGGATTGGGAGAGTGATCTACCCAGGTCTCCTAGTCAAGACCAATCTATTTTGAGGCTAATTATGGATGATGTTGATGACCCTTGTTCTATGGGACTAAACAAAATTCTCCAGTCAGGTGGCGGGTCCCAAGATATGGAGTTCAATGCCTGTTTTGGTTTGGTCGATCAAGGTTTCTCCTTTGAGTACGTTACTAGCAGTGACAACTTGTTAAGCAACATTAACCTTTCTATTGATATGGTTTTAGCCCCATCAAACCCTGCATTTACGTCTTCACCACAAAATCTTTTGCCTACTTCACTCCCTCCTGGTGTCTTTGCACAACAGCAGCAGCAGCTTCAACCCCTTGAAGCTTTGGATGAAAAGCCTTAGCTTTTCAATCCACTGGTGACAATAAACCAAAACCAAGCTCACTTTACTCAGAACCCGACTATGTTCTTTCCACTTTCTTATGCTCATTTGCAAGAACATAATCTTTTATCACCACCACCGCTTAAGAAGCTTAACCCTCGCTCAAGTGGACCGAACTTTCGAGTCCCTAAGAGTCCATTTTCGGGTCCAGGGCAAGAGCTTTATCTCAGGCGCCCACAACGACCGACCCAATTGCTTCAGCAAATGCCTTCAACAATAAGAATGACAGCAACAGCGAAGCCGAAAATAGTGAATGATGAATTGGTGAACCAGCAGCTTCAGCAGGCAATAATCGATCAACTAATCTAGGTCGCAGAGCTGATCGAAACCGGGGATCTGGTACTCGCGCAAGGGATATTGGTGCGGCTCAATCACCAGCTCTCCCCTGTAGGTAAGCCCTTTATCAGGGCTACCTTCTACTTCAAGGAGGCCTTACAGTTACTCATTCGTTTGAATGCTACGTACACATTGGCTTTGTCCACGTATAACACGATTTTCAAGATTGATGCTTACAAATCATTCTCTAAGATTTCTCCAGTCGTTCAGTTCACGAATTTTACCTGCAACCAAGCACTTCTCGAGGTTTTTGAAGGATGTAGTAGGATTCACATTATTGATTTCGATATTGGGTATGGTGGGCAATGGCTTCTTTGATGCAGGAACTTGTTTTAAGAAGTGGTGGTGCCCCTTTTATAAAAATCACTACCTTTGATTCTCCATTCAATCATGATAGGCTAGAACTTGGTTTTACCCAGGAAAATCTTAAGCACTTCGCTAGTGAAATCAACATGGCCTTGGACATTGAAATCATGAATCTTGATTCCTTGAATTCATGTTCTTGGCCATTGCCCCTGCACTTTGCTGAGAATGAGGCAATTGCGGTTGATCTCCCAATTGGTTCGTTTTCCAATTACCCTTCAACCCTCCCTCTGGTCCTTGGTTTCGTTAAGCAGTTGTCACCCAAAATTGTAGTCTCTTTAGACAGGGGTCGTGACAAAACAGATGTTCCGTTTCCTCACCATATAATCCATGCACTCCAATCATATTCTGGTCTCCTCTAGTCCCTTGATGTTGTGAATATGAATCTCGATGCCCTGGAAAAGATTGAAAGGTTCTTCCTTCAACCTAGCATTGAAAAGATCGTGTTGGGTCGGCACCGGTCCCCAAAAAGAAGGCCTCCTTGGAGGAGTCTATTTATGCAATCTAGATTTTCTCCATTAACATTCGTAACTTCACCGAGTCTCAAGCTGAGTGTTTGATCCAAAGAACTCCAATTAGAGATTTCCATGTTGAGAAGAGGCAGTCTTCACTTGTTCTTTGCTGGCAGAGGAGAGAGCTAATCGCTACTTCAGCTTGGAGGTCCTGGTGATTGGTTCCAAGGTGCTTCGTAACTTAGTTTCTCATTTTTGTTGCCTGCGCTTATTTCTAAGCTAATTGTCGATGTTCCTTTGGCCTTGTTGTGCCGTATCAAGAAGCCAAACATTTCAGCATTTGTATTGCTTTGTACAGCTTAATTCGGATGTGGGTATAACTCTATTTTGGTTCTTTCCTTGGCTAAGTTGCCATTGTTAGTTATACACTTGACAACAAAGGCAAAACAAGTTATGGGTAAAGGAGAGCTTTCCAATCTGTGAATTGCTTGATCAAGCCATCAACTCTCTTATATTTACACTTTCAATTCAATGAAAAGGGAAGAAAACAAGCTTGTTAATACATATTTAGGTTGTAATAGAGCAAATTGAGTTTGAAAGGTCGTTTCATAACGAATCTCAAAAGTTTTTGTTATCCAATTTGGTGAGTTTTAGTTCCAGTAATTTAGTGATTTTGAAAAAAGAAGCACAAAAGCTAAAATTAAAACAATATTGAAATTAAGTATGAATCCTACTTATAGTATACGGATTAATGACATAATTTGACCAGATTAATGTGATATGATATATTTTAGCTGTAGTTTTTTCCCCGTTAACTTGCTTGACTTGTTGGTGTTGGTTCAGAGATTTATGCCTTGAATACCTACGTTTCCTCGGAGGTTCAGGAATTAGATAATTAATCGGATTATGTCAACTTATAATTAATTAGTGTTTTCTTTTCTCGAAAAATATCATATTATGTGTGATACTTTATGCATGCCATTGCCAACTGTTGTATTATTCATAAATGTATTGTAAGCTTAAATTTATTTAACTTTTTTAAAGCCATTCGCAATGAAATCCTCTACGTAATTAGTTAAGTAAAAAAAAATTTTCTTAGAGACACAATCATATTACTTAAGGATAAAGGCCATGTTGCATTGCATATGACTTATGATAAAGACAAATAGAAATATTATAGGCTGTTTGTTATTAAAAAACAATGATAACTACCATTGCTAATATTTTATCCGATTAAACAAACAAACATTTGAATGTGTATCACTGACTATAATATTTCACTGAAAACGACCTTACCACTGTTGTCATTATTATTGTAATTGCTATAATTTGTTCTGTGATTGCAATTATAAGATATAACTTTTTTTTAATCCCTTTGTATTCTTTTTATTACTTGTGGTATATATATACAAAGAAATAGTAGAAATTTTGAATAATGATTGATGTGCATATTTTATCTCTCTTAATTCTAGTTGGAATTATGTAAACGAGTCTCGCCGGTGGTTGGTTTTTGTTGTTATTCTCACATTTATGTCTTATAATTGATGTTTTCATTTTTAATGCAATTATTATTTTACATAAATTTTTGTATATCAATAATCCATCTTCTTTCATATAAAAATTACGTCACATTTTTA
Organism: Hibiscus mutabilis; assembly: GCA_019671005.1. Classification (NCBI taxonomy): domain Eukaryota; kingdom Viridiplantae; phylum Streptophyta; class Magnoliopsida; order Malvales; family Malvaceae; genus Hibiscus; species Hibiscus mutabilis. The sequence continues at coordinate 3,584,422 of CM033734.1, read as the reverse complement.
TTATTTTAAAGACATGGTTATGTTCAGAGATAGACTAAGGAGGGTTCCTGAAAATTTAAAATTTGTATATGATTTAGAAATTATATATATATAGTCTATTGAAAATCTATTTGCACCTCCTAAAATTCTTTAAGTTCGCCTCTTAAAATTTTATGGGTTCGCCTCCTAACATAAAGTCTTGCGTTCGTCCCTGATTATATCTTGCCTAATTAAAAATGAGTATAAATAAATTGTATGGTGTGTTTTTTTTTATCGCAACGATATGATTTTATTATAGAAAGAAATCTTACAAGCCCTCATTGTCATAAGCCTCGTTAAAACCTCCCCTAATCCTAAATGGGAGGAAAAAGTACTTATGACAATGACCAACACATACAAGAACAAAACACCCAAAAAACAATGCCTAACATAAACAACTCACATAATCGCTTGAAACATCGAAACACGACTCATACCCTTAGCCAATGCATCGGTAAAATCATTAGCCTCTCGAAACGTATGAACAAAACAAACATTTCCAAGAATATCACACGCCTCATCAATAAGCACAAATATCTCCCAAAATCGCCACGGCCATCGCTCTCGCTGCGACACCCAACCAAGCGCAACACACGAATCCGACTCGACAATCAACGAATGAGCACCTCTCCATTGTGATCGAGAGAACAAGGATAAAGCAAAGGCAATTATTTAATAAACCGGCTGTGGAAAGAAAGTTTCTACAAATGGGTTGAATTTATGGATTAAGGATTTAGTTTATATTTTATTTTTAGGATTTTAGGGTAATGGGTTTAGAATTTAAGGTGTATTATTAGAATTTAGGTTTATATTTAGAATTTGAGATTTAGGGTTGAAATCTAAATCTCTAACCCTGTCATCCTAAACTTTAAACTCTAACACGTAAACTCACCGTAAAATTTTAAACTCCTAAACTTAAATCACTAAACTCTAAACTTAAAATCAACGAACTCGTAGAGACTTTTTTCCATCGTCAATGTACTCAGCCCCGTCGCTTGGGGGCTATGCTCTTGTCCCCAAATTTTTTTACTATAAAATATAATAGGATTTTTAACCCATATCTTGCCCCCAATTTTAATTTATGACTCCGTTCACAAATGTATTAAATAGTTGTTCTTTTCTTAATTGATTTAGTACAGAAAATTATAATTTATTGTTATAGTGCATGGAGTGACAAATGACAAATATTACTTAAGTTTTTATTAACAGTGGATCCTAAGTTGAAACCTCATATAACCCGCATGCTGCATGTTTGACTGTGTTTTATCTCTTTGAAGGTAATTGCAACAGAGGGGACAGATAGATTGAAAATGCATGGATATCCCAACAGTACTCCCCCAAGCCAAGAAGACTGAAAGGTCGTGATCTTGCGTCGGGACACGTGTACGTACAATGCCCAGCAAAACCGAGACTGATGATGCCAGTCCAAAGATGTACGGACACAAATGGGGGGCTACTATTTTTGCAGAGACAGAGGCCTTGTATTTTTGTAGGTTGAGACTAGAGAATGGTGGCGGAAACATGTCCATTTTCAGAATCACCTACAGACCGTCCTAGTGAAATGTCTTTGTCGAGTGAGATTAAGCAATCTTTACGGTCAGATTCACGCTCTTTCGGGACCATCACCATCTCCATTCTCCATTGCCTCAAGCTCACTGATTCAGACTTTTTGTTTGTTCATCTAGAGTGCTTTTCTTTTGACATTTTCCTTTTTAAAGTTTTTATCTGTAATTATGAGCTATATGTAGCTTATAGATATCAATGACTCAAAAGTTATATAGCTATGATGTAAATCAAAGTCAAACAACGTCGGTTTATTTTAGTCATCGAAACTTGGGGCAAAAATGATATGCCTCTGGGACCCCACCCCATATCTCTTTCGGTCAACTACACTACACATAATTTAGAGGGGCAAAAGCAAGAGCGTCGATGGACAGAAAGACATGATCTTTTTTATTACAAATAGGATATTAGGAAGATGATGTAGTTGTAGAGTCGTTTTCAGAATCAGGGGTTAGAGAATGTCTCAAGTACTTAGGTGGGAACTTTACTTTAGCCTCCACAATGAACTTTCACATGGAGTTTTTACTTTTAACAAGACAATTTAAGGGTTGAGCAGAGAAGGAAGAATGAGCTTGTCTTTTTGGCAATCATGCGGTTGGTGGATGGAGACTGCAGTAAAAACAGTCTATTTTTCCCCCTTTGCTCTCTTGGTACGTGGTCCATTTGAGGGAGAGGGCATAAGCAATATGCAAGGAAAAGTGGACCAAATTCAAAGCCCACTCCTACTAAAACCAAATTCAAAGCCTGCCCATTGTTTCCTTTTAGTCACCTCAACACCCAGATTCTTCCTAAGATTAAGAAAGGAGAGAAAGTGCTCCACATTTTGCTTGGCATCTTCTTCATATGGAAGTGGAACCCCATAGACTTTTTGAAGCTTTAAAAAAACACCCTTCCCTGGAAAGTATAATGATAAACAGCTTTCACTATGTAACCTCTTTTGTCTTCAACAAGCCTCCTTGGAGCGAGACTTAAACTCCTGTGAAATAAAAAAAAAAACAATGTTGGGAGAGCATTGTCTCTTCATTCAGATCAGTTTTAAATATTGTCGGAATGGATGTGATTAAAATGCTACACACTGTCGACATTTGGCAGCTTTTGTCCTCTTCAAAGTTGAAAACAGGTCACTAAAACTAAGTCTAATTCCATAAATCAAAACCCATTTCTGGTGCAGCTAAAGCCACAGTCACCTTGTGTAACTTACATTTATTCTAGAGCATACAAAAAGAAAAAAATTGGGTCCCTTTGCATGGGTAAAGAATATCGAAAAGGTTGAAGAAAAAAAAAAAACAGTATCTGCAAAACAAAGGTTATGAGGTAAATCGCAAGATTTATTCTACTCCATAATGACTCCGGCCGGATTAATCAGCCAACGAATTAGACCTTAAACCATCAATACATAAGATATAAATTCGGATGGCGGAAGTTGATATTCCATTTTGCTTTAATCCCCGCAGCACTTTTAGGCATTTGATGTTGTCTTAGCAGTGAAGCAATGTATTTGTGTTGATCATGTGCAATATCAATCATTTCCTATGATGTGTTTGACATGATTAATCAGTAAGTAATTTAATTCACATGATTTCTTGTATTCAAAAACTTCCCTGATGAAGGAAATATCCAGTAGATTGGAGGGAAAGTAAGAAACGGTTGAGGCAGGGAATGATGGCAGCTTTTAAACCAACATTACCAAAATGAATTGAATACTATTATGCATAGTATTAAGTTGCGGCTGCGGTTACAACGCCGTGGTTGTGGACGTTGCGGCGCGATTTTTCTCTAAAATATAACTAGAATTTTGGATGCAGTTGCAGTTTGCGGTGTCGCGGGACCTTCCAAAATCATTACGATACGGCCGTTATATTGCGTTGCGGCCGCAATTTAATACTATGCTATTATGATGGGCTTAAACGAAATCATAATTAGGAAGCAAAAGGCAACAATATGCTTGAGAAAAGCAAAAGGGTGTGCGTCTGCAATAAAACGTTAGGGGTTTTCAATTTTCATTACATCTGTTCAACTTTAATAGATGCTTGCCCACCATCATTTTCATTCTCCATTTCCTTTAGTCTGCTTAGAAACGACGCGTTCCACACAATGTTTTTATTTATATTGTGATTTTCTTGGATAAATGTGGTGTATATATATATATATACACGCACACTAAAGTCTAAACCAAAAGCAAAAGGTAAGTAAAGAATAGGGCAATGGCCAGTAATTGAGATTTCTTTATTTCCCCATGATCTCTTCATGCTCAAGACTCTCCCTTTTCCATATATTTGGTGGGTTGCATGGATGACTAAATGTCAACCCCACGTTCAGCTCAAGTCTTTTTCATCTTTTCTTTTCATTCCTATATCATCATGACTGTTAATATTATATTCACCCCTAAAAAAACTGAGATAATTAAGATGATGAAAAAGAAAGAAATTGGAAAAAGGTATATATTTTTTGAACAACAGTAAGACATATTGTTGGTTTGTGATTACACTTTAATATTGAACAGACAAGTCCATGTGAAACCTAAGCAGCCTCGTTTGTCTTTCATCTGTTGCCTCTATCAAATGTTAATGAATCATACAATTACGGTATTTTAGAAATGCGCAAAGGGTTGAACCATTCACCATCCTATTCCTATCGTTTGTCTCTTACGATAATTGATGAGTTCGTAACATAGTCTATATTTTCTTCGGTCAAACATTATTTTATTCTCATCATACATATTTAATGGAAAATGTGTTTTTTTAACCAGTGAAATCAAAATATGTTTTAGTGATTTTGGTTTATAATATTTGATTCAGATTAATTAACTGATATTAAAAAATAAATTTCTAAAGCGATAAATAATTTTTTTCTTATATAAAATCATGCATTTGATGAGAATTTTTTTGAATAGTTCCACTTAGGAAAAAGAGGGGAAGAGAAATTTACTGTTTATGTGAATTTTTATTTTAATCAAATGGAAGAGAGTTTATAAGAAGCGGAGCTAAAAGTAAATAAGACAATGGATTCTGTCACTAAAAATCAGTGGGAGGAAACGACAAAATGAGGAGTAACATCAATAATCATAACCACCCAAATCAATTGAAGCAAAGCCCATGTTATGATTTTTATGTTTTCCTTTTTCATTTTAGTTATGGTAATGTAAATACAATATTAATTTTTTTATTGAAAGATATCTTGTTAAAAAAAATTTAAATTAATTTTTAAATACTTAAGTATTACGCATGAACATAAGGAGTGGTATAAGATAGATTCGATCATAAGGACTCGCTTCAAATCCCATTCCTTTCCCTATAATTTCACTCCCCCTCCACTCTAAGTAAAATTAAAATTACAATTAAGATTTAAAAAAAAAAAACCTGCTTGGTCCTCAACTCCACTTTCGTTATTCAGTGTCCACCAATTCCATACCAACAAATTTTAAATTTTAGTATCCATCGTTTACAGCTAGGACTACTGGGTATCTAATCCCATTGGCTTGCACCCCAGCACCTTTAACTCTAGGTAAAGGGTAACATGTTTTTGGTAGTTTGTATTTGAGTAACGTTTGACATGGGTTTTATTGAAAACTAAAAATATAAAGAAAATTAAGATCCATTAATTGAACAGTGATTAATAATGTTTATATTGTATAAATTTAGATACGTTTTTTTTTAAATATATATTATGTATTAGATTTACTTTGACTTAAATCTCATTAGATGCAACTATTCTAATACAAGGGCAATTATCGATCCAATTATACTGATTGTAACCTCAGAAATAAACTCTCAACCTTTTAGTTTATACTTCCAATACTCTAATTGAATAAGAAATTCATTTGAATGAAAATAAAAAAAATATATAGAGAGAGAAGAGCACTTGAACACAATAAAATCATAGAATGGGAAATTTTATGGGTCCCTAGTCCAACCCAAGAACGTGGGCCGAAAGGTAGTTCTCGACCAATATAAATCCTTTTGGGCCTTCATTCATATTGTTTGAATCGGACTTGTTATGTTACCCACTCGAAGTTCAAATTTTATAACCGTGCCGGTAAAACTTTATTCCAATTTAAAAGTCCGACATACTCGAATCTAAATATAGTCAAAACGAAACCTATATGCTTACGGGACAACGGAAAATCTCCAACAACAACAAAAATCTAATTGTAATCAAATCTGGTTTTAGTAAAAATAAAAAATAAAACGCTTAGAATCATTATGTAAACACATCCAAGTAGAATTTGTACATCTATACTTAAAAAAAATCTGAGAATTTTTCATAGAGAAGCTGGCCACAATTATGAAGTCCAGTTATTCCCACTGGAAAGATGAACCTGTCATTACAATGAGGTGGTTTATCCATCACATTGGACGTGTTTTTCTAGCATTCATAGTAAGTAATACATTCATCAAAAGCTAAAGTTCATCAGTCCAAATATTTGATTTTCCAGTTTTCTACATCTCATTTTTTTCGAGAAGTTGCGTTGAAGAACAAGAGAGTACCTTGTGGTATGTGGTCATGTTCTTTTCGAGAGGTATCCCAAAATGAAGCCAACTAAGCCAACAAGAATTATATATACGAATGGAATACCACCGTGACCTTTTTTGGCTTCACGTCTCAAGAGTTCCTGCAAAATAAGTTTCGATGTAAGGTCGCCATGAAGCAATTAACATAACCCTTGGAGCTCATATTCTTTTAAATCCTATTTCCTTTGTAAACTCGCTCTAACCCTTTGTAGAAGCTCATTTCCATTTTTGTTTCTACATAAAGGCAATGATAGGTTATTGACAACTGGAAGGCAGCCATGATTGAATTATTACGCATGATATAGCTAACATATTAGCATTTGGTGTCCTAATTCCTTCATCTATCTGCAAACTGCCGCAAGCAACTGAGTAACTTACCAGTTCTTGCCGAAGCTTGTTATTTTGCTGAGCCACAGAGTTTTTCTCTTCGGTTAGCTTGGAAATGAGTGACTTTGTCTGCAATTAAAAGTATCTCTCAGAATAAAAATGCCATGGCAAAGCATTAATCTGTTAAGGCTTTCCATTTTTTGGATAATTGCAAATGTTTAGGATAGCTTTACGGATAGCAAAAAAAAGAAAGAAAGGTAGAATTAACTTGGCCTCCGTGACGACTTGTATTCAATCTTTCAGGTCTTTTAAGATATGCTAATTCTTTCCACATATTTCAATTAGATAATAATCATATCAAATCATGTAAAAGAGCCTTTAACATTAAAGTAATAACAAAAACTATACTACCATTCTTTATTTGTCAAAAGGACACATTTCAATCTTAGATCGGTGCTTATCTCTACATCAAGTGCACATGAAAAGAGAAGACCAAAGGTTGAACGATCTTCTACAAGCTTTTAGAGGAGGTTGCCTGCATATTTGCATAATTGGGTGTACCCTAGCATAGAAGTCCTGTACCCCCGTTGTTGCAGCACTCTGGCTAACTTTTCTTATTCTCTTCCAATCTTGGGGAAGTAGTCACCAATCGACCAGTCCTAGTGACTATATGATTGTCCGGCACAGTGGGGGCGCTTTTCATCATATAAAAAGAAAGTATACTAAGACAAGGTTCTTTCTATCCTTGTTGACTGTGTGCATATAGTCCTAGGAACAGGTCTAAATGTTTGAAATAGGTGCACGAACAATTGTAAAACTTTAATAGAGAGGAAGAGAAATAGAATGTTATTACAAGAGTACAAAATTTTGAATGATTTGTTCCATCACTAACAATCCTTTATATAGGGTTGTAAGTGACTATTCGAAAGATTACAACTCTACATTTACATCCATTCATCATGCAAAGGTTACATCTATTCATGATGAATGGTTACATCCATTCATTAATATAGGTTCATGAAGAGTTACACCTATTTATAAAAAGGTAAATTATAATTTTTAACACTCCCCTTGATTTTAACTTTTCTTGATCACGCCAAGAGTTTTACGCATTCTTCGAAAATCTTGAAACTTGAGAGGTTTTGTAAAAATGTCTGCAACTTGATCTTGAGTCTTTACAAACTTGAGCTCCACTTCCTTCTTGACAATATATTATCTAATAAAATGATATCTTGTGTCAATATGTTTGCTTCGATCATGGAACACCGGATTTTTTGCAAGTGCTTGTGCAGACTTGTTATCAATGCAAATTTTAGTAGGTCCTTGTGGCAAGTGAAGTTCTATCATCAATGGGTTGATGCCACATATTTCGCCTCATATGGAAAGAGTCACAATGGGTTGCTTCTTTGAACTCCAAGAGATGCAACAATCTCCCAAGAAAAACACAAATCCGGAAGTGCTTTTTCTATCATCAATGTCTCCAGCAAAATCACTATCACAAAATCCCATGAACTGAAAGTCATGAGAAGATGAATAAAATAGCCCAAAGTCAATAGTACCTTTTAGGTAGCGAAGAATCCTTTTAGCAGCCTTCATGTGAGTTGACGTAGGAGCTTCCATGTAGCGACTCACTACACCAACTGCAAATAAGATATCAGGTCTTGTAAAAGTCAAGTATCTCAAACTTCCCACAAAACTTTTGAAGAGAGTTGGATCTTCCTTTATTCCATCATTGAACTTTGACAACTTTACCCCGTATTCCATTGGAGTATCAACAGGATTGCAATCGAGCATTTTGAATTTCTTCAACACTTCTTTCGCATAGCCCTTTTGTGAGATGAATATTCCATCCTCAGATTGTTCCACTTCTAGGCCCAAATAATAACACATTAGACCCACATCAGTCATCTCGAAAACAAGTAACATATCCTTCTTGAATTCTTCAATTAAATTGGGATTGTTGCTTGTAAAAATTAGATCATCCACATACAGACAAACTATCAAGATATCTCCACCATTTTTTATTTTAATATAGAGTGCATATGCATGTAGGCAACGATCAAAACCTTTATCTTGAAAATACTTGTTGATGCAGTTGTACCATGCACGAGGTGCTTGTTTCAACCCATATAATGCCTTTTTCAACCTTAGACATTTATCTTCTTGCCCTTTGACTTTGTGTCCAATGGGTTACTCAATGTAAACTTCATCTTCTAAGAAACCATTAAGAAATGCTGATTTCACATCAAGTTGATGGATTTTCCACCTTTTTGAGCCGCTAGAGAAATAATCATTCGAATGGTTTCAATTTGAGCAACTGGTGCAAAGACTTCATCATAATCAATCCCATACTTTTGCTTATAGCCTTTAACAACAAGTCTTGCTTTGTATCTCGCCCCTTCTCCACTTGCATTCTTCTTTTTCTTAAAAATCCACTTGACACCGATAGCTTTATGTCCTTTTGGAAGTTCTGATAACTCTCAAGTGTTGTTCTTCTCAATTGATTTTATTTTTGGAAGTTCTGATAACTCTCAAGTGTTGTTCTTCTCAATTGATTTTATTTCTTCATCCATGGCTAGTCTCCAACTCTCATCTTTCACTGCATCACCGAAGTTAAGTGGCTCACTATCTACAAACAGACAAAACAAGTTATCGATAGTTTTAGTAGAGCGCTACAAATCTCTGACACTTCTAAATTTATGTGGTCTTTCACTTGAGCTTTCTCCAGAACTAGAGCTTTCTTCGAAACTTTCTTCATGGATCGGAGCAGGTGAAGGCGGAGGAGTCATGCCCTGTGGAAGAGTGATGTCCTGCAGAGGGTTCACAACTTGTGATGGAGTCACATCTTGTTATTCCGCAAAATACGGAAAGAAATCATAGGATTGTTCTTCTTGTGCTTCTCAATTCCAGCTTGCTTGTTCATCGAACTCAACGTCATGACTTATAATAATTTTTCCATTGCTTGGATTGTACAACTTGTACCTTTTGGAGTTTGAATCATAGCCAATGAAAACATATTTAGAACTCCGATCATCAAGCTTTAATCTACATTGGTCAGGTACATGTGCATAGGCAATGCTACCAAACACCCGAATATGTCTTACACTTGGCTTTCTTTCGCTCCAAGCTTCTTAAGGAGTTACATTATCCACATTCTTTGTTGGCGAGCGATTGGATAGATAAACTGCACATGAAACAGCTTCGGCCCAAAATTCCTTGGGCATATTCTTTGCCTTCAACATACTTCTTGTCATGTTAAGAATGGTCTTATTTTTCCGTTCTGCAACGCCATTTTGTTGTGGGGATCTGGGCACTGTCAAAGGACGACGAATTCCATTTTCTTCACAAAAATTATTGAATTCATTAGAAGTAAATTCGCCTCCTCTATCGGACCTTAGAAATTTTATCTCATAGACACTTTCTTTTTCAATAAGTGCTCTAAAATTTTTAAAAGCAACGAAAGCTTCAAATTTATGCTTCAAGAAGTACACCCAAGTCTTCCTATTGTAATCATCAATAAAAAGCAAGTATCTACTTTTATCGAATGATGGCAGTTTGATGGGTCCACATACATCAGTATGAATAAGCTGAAGGGGTCGATCGCTCTTGACGTTGCTTCTTTTGGAAAACTTGACCTTGCATGCTTGCTTAGAAGACACGTTTCACACAATTGGTTAGGGTGACTAATGGTCAGAATTCCATTTACCATCTTTTTTTCTCCGAGCATTTTGAGGGCTCCAAAATTCAAGTGACCAAATTTCATGTGCCAACACCAAGCTTCATTTTCCACGCTAGCCTTCAAGCATTTTGCATCAATCGTCTTGAGATTCAACAAGAACATTCTATTCTTCGACATTGATACTTTAGCAACCAAATTGGCATACTGATCTCTTAGCCGAAGACAACAATCTTTCATGTGAATTTCATAACCCTTTTCAAGGAGTTGTCTCAAACTCAAAATATTACTTTTTAGCTTGGGCACATAATAAACCTCGATAATAAGGCTATGATTCCCGTCTTTTAGAGAAATTAAAATTGTTCATTTCCCTTGAATTTTGACTTTCGAGGCATCTCCAAATGAAACATTGCCTTTAACTTTCTCATCAAGTTCCACAAATGCCTCTTTGTCTCTACACATGTGATTGCTTGCTCCGTTGTCAAGGTACCATGTGCTTGCATCATTGTTCTCCCCATTCTTGAGTGCTAGCAACAATGTTGGCTCTTCAACATCTTATTGATCTTCAATGAAATTGACTCTCTCCTCATTTCTCTTTTCATTCGATCTTTGATAATTAAATCTTCCTCTTCCTATTGATCTTCCTCGATTTTTTGATGATAAGCTTACACCATTGTTTGTACGATCTTTACAATCACTTCTTCCACATCCTCGTTGTCCATAACCTCGACCTCGTCCATAACCTCGACCTCGTGTGCTTGCATCATTGTTCTCCCCATTCTTGAGTGCTAGCAACAATGTTGGTTCTTCAACATCTTATTGATCTTCAATGAAATTGACTATCTCCTCATTTCTCTTTTCATTCGATCTTTGATAATTAAATCTTCCTCTTCCTATTGATCTTCCTCGATTTTTTGATGATGAGCTTACACCATTGTTTGTACGATCTTTACAATCACTTCTTCCACATCCTCGTTGTCCATAACCTCGACCTCGTCCATGCCCTCGTCCCTTTTGATTCTTTTCTTCTCGATTGTTTTTCAAAAACACCTTGCCTTTGAGGGCTTGTTCAATGGACTCGTCTTGCCTTCTATTGAATCTATCTTCTTGAGCTTGCAAATCACCCATAACTTTTTCAATAGTCATAGAGTCTAAATCTTTTGACTCAATGACACAAACCACATAATCAAACTTTAGAGTCAAAGAACGAAGGATTTTTTCAATCACACGAACATCTTCTATAGTTTCTCCGTATCTCTTCATTTGATTAACAATAGCCACCACCCTTGAGTAATAATTCGAAATGGACTCGGATTCCTTCATCCGCAAGGTTTCAAACTCACCTCGCAATACTTGGAGCCGAACCTTCTTCACTTTGTCAACTCCTTGGAGAAAATTTTGCAAAATCTCTCATGCTTCCTTTGCAGTGTTGGCATTTGCCACTTTTACAAATATCGAATCATCCAGACATTGGTGAATGAGGGTGAGAGCTTGTTGATCCTTCATCTTTGTTTTCGTCAAAGCCTCATTTTCTTGTTGTGACAATGACGCCTCGTCTTGAGGAGACTCATAACCTTTGTGAGTGATCTCTCAAGCATCTTGTGCCCCAAGTAAAGCCTTCATACGGAGACACCAATTTTCATAATTGTCTTTTGTAAGACGAGGAGATTGAAATGGAAACATACCATTGTTGGCCATCTTCATTTACTATCGAACCAAGCTCGTGATACCACTTTGTTAGAAATAGGTGGACGAACAATTGTAAAATTTTGATAGAGAGGAAGAGAAATAGAATGTTATTACAAGAGTACAAAATTTTGAATGATTTGTTCCATCACTAACAATCCTTTATATAGGGTTGTAAGTGACTATTCGAAAGATTACAACTCTACATTTGTATCCATTCATCATGCAAAGGTTACTTCTATTCATGATGAATGGTTACATCCATTCAGTAATATAGGTTCATGAAGAGTTACACCTATTCATGAAAAGGTAAATTATAATTTTCAACACTAAAAACATGGGACAAGGAATACATAGGGTAATATCACCATCCAAGTGATATATACATGTTCAGCGCTGCTGTAGAACGCTTAACATGAAGATAATTCACTTGTTACTAGCAAATCGCTCTCTCTATGTAGAAGTTGTTATAAGTTAATTACAACTGAAGGGTTGCTATAGCATTAAAGGGGTATATTAAAATTGCTCTTTATACCACTATGTGTGGCCTGCAAACACAAGCCTGATACAAAGTAATCTTCGTTAGAAATGACTGAATGACACCTAATCTATCTTGAAAGAAGATATTGCCAACCAAATAGGCTACAACTTAAAAGTAGATATTCCTACACGGACGAAATGAACCCCATAATTATCAGTGGCATGATAACGTTAAAGCTGCATTGCAAATTACCACTCAATAAGGTCAAAACATCATTCAATGTCAAACATAAAGGCAAGGGAAACTCACAGATGAAAGTTCAGCAGCATTGAAGCTGCCATTGTCTGAAACCGAAGCCCTGGGTGAAGAGCCTTCTTCAGATCCTTCTCTAACAGGGGAATGAGGCCGGGGAGGTGCTACATAAACAACCCTCAATTTGCACTCCTCAACATGATGCCCGGATTCCTTATTAAACTAAGGCATCAAAAGGAACATAGTTAGAACAAAAAACCCAAATTTAAAATCCGATCCGGTAAGCTACGATGAATACCATCTCTGGAGTTATATCATTCGGTGTAGCTCCAGGACTAGCAACCACACTCTGAAGTAAAAACTTATCTTTGCACTGCATATCGGGAGGTGCTTCCTTTTGAGCTTGCATTGTAACTGGTTCCATAACTAAACCAATTATTAACTACAGAAATATAACGATAAAGTTGACAATAAAGCTAATGATTGATTGCCATGAAATTATCACAAGGGAAAAAAGAAACATATTAATACAACTAAACATAAAACATGATTAATACAAAATTTAGTGCGAGAGAAGAACAAGGAGAGAGACCAATAACGTTGCATGTAGACCCAGGCAGCACAACTCCAGTGTTTGGTCTTACACAATACTTCTTTGGGTTCGTTGTTTTGACCTGAAAAACAACACAAACAAATGATTAAGACTGACAAGAATCAGAGCCTTATTAGGTTACAACAAAATCCATATTAGATCACCCCAGAAGTTCAGTTCTTTCAATTTTAGCAGAAATCTTTACGAAATAGAGTGATTACCTTAAAAGCTACATAATTGTCGGACTTGTTAGACAAGTTCAGCGAACAGGATATCTGCTTTCTTAATTCAACTAGTTCAGGAATAAGCAATGTTAAGAATTCGAAACTAGTGGAAAGTGTGAAATATATGGATCTGGAAAGCAACGCGAAACTTTAATTTTTTTTAAATAATAAAAGAATAAAAGGTTTCGGAAGATGCTTACAGGGAAACTGAAGCTCTTGAGGTTGGATGCTGAGAAGTTCGCCAGCGGTCATCCTGCTAGGATCGAGTGAGAGGGTCGCCAGAGATATGAAATATTGGCGGCTTCGGAGAACCGGTGGAGGTTTGGTCTCCGGCGAGAGAGGAAAGAAGAGAACAAAAAAAATGGAGGTAGGGGTTAAGACAACGGTGAGCGGTCTTCAAGAGAGCTTAAAACAAGACCGTGAGACAGTGATGTTTGTCTTGCTTTCGAGTTGACTGCGGTTGTTTCCGGTTGCTTTATTATAGTTACGGGCGGACAAAACTGAAAAAACTGAATTATTATACTTGATTCGAGACGAAAAAAATTGATTCGTTTTGACTCGACCTATAATTTTATAAATTCAACTCGACTCGAAAAAATTTCAAATGAAGTTTGAGTTATGAAGTAGAAATTCAAATAACTAGAATAACTCAAAATTTTTAGTAATTAGTTTATCAGTTTTCATATTCGAGTCGAGTTTGTTAATTTTGCATGATATATTATGTATATCACATGTAAAAATATGAATATATATATATATATGTATGTCGTATATACATATAGAAAGCCGCTAAAATTAGAATCAATATGTATTATAACATTATAAATAATTATAATTAAATTTATACTGAAAATCGAAAATTTAACTTGACTCCAATTTCATAAAATCGACTCGATTCGAAAAAAAATTCAAATAAAATATGAATCGTGAAAAAATTTCAATTTCAAATAAACTCGAATAACTCAAAAAAATTTTACTAGATTCGACTCGATCAAACGCCCATGCCTATAATTCCAATTGGGGCTATAATGGTCTTGATATTAATTTTGGTATCAACGATTTCTTGGATTCAACATTTTATTTAATTTTTTATTCGGTTAAAATATAACCAACGTCCTTATACTATTACATTTGGAATTTAATCCTTCAGCTTATTTTTTAAAGAATTTAATTATTATACTTTTTAGATTTAAAGTTTAAATTCAATTATTAACCTAAGTAAAATTTTGTTAGTAAATTTTTTTTTTGGATAAATGTGGTTTGACTCATTTAAGAACCTCTAATAAACCATTCAATACAATCAACAAACCCTATACAAAGAATTAAACAATTAAATCAAACCCCATCAATCTGTCAAAAAAGAAACAATTTATAAGTTTTGTATACCCCCAATTTCGCCTAGTATCCTTCTTGACACGCAAAAGTAGAGCATCAATCGTTTGAGGAGTCCGTTCATGTAGCCTCAAGTTTTTTTCTTGCCAAACTAAATAGTTAACGCAACACCATGCAAGCCCTAAGTTGGCTGGCTGGCTGCCAACAAGCTTTTACCCCTACCCCTCGACTGCATCCAAATTTGCAAGTCAGTCCACCCGCTGTCAATAAATTGCAGATTACATTGTCTGAAGATCATCCCCAATAACTGCCGCGCAAAGGCACAGTCAACAAACATGTGGTCCCTCGATTCCACTGCTTCACCACATAGCAAACATGAGGAATCAACAACACACCCCCATAAGAGCATTCTAGATTTTGTAGGGAGTCTATCAAGGACTACTAACCAGTTTAAAAAAAGAATATCTTGGAATACAAGAGCTACCCCATACAACCCTAGCCCAAGACACTTTTTCTTGCTTGCGCCGATGCTCCTCCCATATCAAACTCGCCTTGAAGCTTCCCTGAGAATTTACAGTCATTTTTTTTATTACATATTTTAAATTAACATTTTTATATCAAAATGGCATTTAATATACCAACAAATGTTCATGAACATTGAATATTTGTACATAAGAATGATTAATTTGGTTATTGATGTAAAAATGAAGAATAATTCAATCTAATACTCCATTTTAACTGACTTTCTTCAACTGAAATTAAATGGAAATAACGGTTGGTTAACACAGCAGCTTCGAGACAAGATCAGTTGTGAAAAACGGTTGCTGCAGCATTTTCTGTACATAATATTACTTCAATATCTTAGCCAGACCTACAAGATCTCCAACCAAAAGAGACGAAAAGCTTTAATTGTGACAGACTACAGTACTACGCACCTGTTCCTATAATTCTCTAAGATGACCATTTAGCCATGGAAATTGATGATTTCTTTTTATAATTTTCGTCATTTCGTCTTTTGCACTGCTTCTGAGGACCCACTCCACTTCTACTTCCGTTGGGGGCACATTTATCTATCAATTGTTGCACTTGCTGATTTCATAAACATTTATCTACTTCCGCTCGATATATAATATTATTACTTCTTGTGGAATCCACAAACAATGGCGTTGGATTTTTTGCACCTTACTAGTTACTAGCAGGATATGGCGTTTGAGCAAGTGTCAAATTGTTCTGTGGTCTAATTGGGTGAACTGCAAGTCCAATCGACTTTATTTAAGTTAACGCTTTTTCCTTTTACAGATCGGGGTACACGATGGACCTCATAAGCAGGTGAAATAGACTCATATGTCTGTGCTCTTGTTCAGCATAACAAAGGAAAGAAATATACAAGTGAGTAAAAAGCTGATACTCTCAGGGACTTGTATGTGTTTGTACCTGGTTCTATAGCTGCTCCACTGGTTTGCCTCATTGGCCAATCACCCACTCTTAGCCTAACAAGCTTGATTGCTCATTTATTGTGCTTTATAACTAGTTTTGATGACGCAACAAATGTTGATGCAACCTTTAATGAATAAAGCGTTGTCTATGCATTTGCAACTTCCCTCATTTCCATGCGAAGGCGATGCAATTCAGGGGTATCATCATAGAATCAGATTCGAAACTTGCCATCAAAGAGCTACCTTATAGACTTTATAGTGATGGCCAAACATTGCTTTAGAATGCAGTAAGATTCTCTTCAACTACGAGTGCAGATTATGCAATGACTTAGCTCATGAGCTCAGCAAAATGGATGGTTAGATGGAGTCTCATATCGTCTTATTCTTTTAGTAATATAACTCCTTTGAGTTAAATGTATGCACTTCCAAATTCACATATTTTCCCAACTCCACAAAACACTAGAATCAATACAAAGCTAATATGTTTCCAATCTCTTTGTCTACAGCAGAAAACAAGGATTTCGTTACCCGTCAAGCTGTCAATCAACAAATTCTTCTGGTAAAAAATCAATGTCAAGTGGTGCACCTCTTCTACGTCCATCTGTTTCAGCAAAACAATTTCAATGTCCTCACCAGACATGGCAAAATATCTCTCTAATAATATCTACAGAGAGCAAAAAAATAGGGATAAGACAAAAAGAAATGAGCTAAAAATTGAAATCCATGGTCTTCTTCGATCATAGAAACCTAAAAAAATGTGATAAGGAGGCTCATTACACACCACAGCAGCATAAGCATCAGAGCTTTTTTTGCGAGCAGACTGTTCGAGATCCCTGAAAGACCAGTGAAAGAATCATTTTCTAGTCCAGTGCAAGATGATTAGATGAATTATAAATTCTCAACAAAGAGAAATATAAATTTTGGGTAAACTTAGTTCTTAGTACAAGTTAATCATCCTGCATTCAGCTTCTGATGATGTTCCATGTTCATCCTGTAGGTACACTCTCCAACCTCTGAATTCGGATGAAAAGTTTGACACATAAAAACGCAGAAAAGAAGTGATTTTTGAGGCAAACTATGAGCCACCCAAATGGTTAGCGAGAAATCTGAGGCAAACAAAACGAAGCAAATACACAAACAGTAAGAGTATAGGAGGAAACATAAGACATTACCTCTCGGCAGCCCGAACAGCTAGCCTTCCGGCAATGCTGCGAACCTTGTTGGATTGAGGAGTCTCTTTTCCATCCCAAGATTTAGGAAGTCCAACGATAAATTCATCAGCCTCCTACAAATTCCTCTTCCATTATTGCAACATTTCCAAGGTAAGCTTTCAATTAAAGGGCAAGTAAGTTTTAACCTCTCTTTCAGCCATGTCAAGCAGTTGCAGCTCAAGTTTTTGACCACTCAATTTCAAAACCTAGAAAAATATCAAAACCGAAAACGTTGAAGAGGTAGGAAACTCCACCAAATTTAAAGATGTTTGAAAAGTTTAAGGATTATTATACAGTATTATAATACCGTGAGTGGACGAAAGGAGAAACCTTTGCTAAGGGCAAGGCCGGTACGGGACAAACCCAAATCCACGCCAAGACTGAACCCTCCTGTCCATCGAGGATTAGTCTTTCGCCGAAGGGCGTTTGGGGGGAATTCTTGGAGAGACGACAACAAGGTCCTGACTTTTAGCTTGCAAATAACACGGGTTGGAGTCGAGAAACAGGGAAGAGAAGATGGGGACTTTGAGAAGATTTTAGATAGATTAAGAATTGGACGGGATTGGAGTTGCAGTGAACACATTAGATGCAGAGAGTTGCACAGTGAGCTTCCAGTGTTTTCGGATTAAAATCCACTGATTTGCTGAAAGATGGTGAAAATGAATCTGGGTTTGTCTCAAGTTTGCAATAGCAGGCCGTCAATGGAAGGCCTGCTCATGGCTATTGTAGCTGTTGGACTTCGGCCTCAAGCGCCACCATATACTTGCTAAGCCTTGGAGTTGGAGTGGGAAGCATCAAAAATATACTTTATTTTCTCTAAAACATAAAAAAGTGTCATGTTACAATATTATATTATAAAGTTTTTTATATGTTCTAAATAGAGGTTATTAAAAATGTGCTTATTCCTACTTGCAGAATCTTAGTTGTTGCAAGATACTTGTATTTATTAGCGTCCATTGAAGCTAGGCATTTCTTCTCTTTTTTAGTTTCAAATTTGAGACACTCACATGGTCTGAAATAGCTTAGTTTCTTATTCACTGCTGTCATAAGTTTTTTTTTTTGATCGAATGCTGTAATAAGTTTTAGTCAAATAGGGTTTAGAAACATTTATGGAACGATAATACAACCAACTCATTATGGTTCAACAAACCTTATTTTTTACTCACAACATAACAGTATTCCACCCTCAGCACCAATTCTGACAGCTATGAACCAGAAACTTAGCATCTATTGTTATTATTATCATCTTAATCACGTTCTTATCTAATTGATAGATTCAAAGAAAAGTTGCTAAACCAAGGCCCTTGGTTGAATTGGACCGGCAAACCACAAAATAAGTTGGTCACCATAGCCTAACTGTTCAAAGTCTATTGCGTAATGAGTAGGCGTGATTGGTTTAGCAGTGCCAGCGAATATTAAGAAAGCCCTTAAAGTTAAGCTCTTGTTTTCTCCACGAGTGCACTGCTTCCCCTTGTGGGATTATAATAAGAAAATAATGGGAACTAATGGTTGTGCCCAGCTTTTCAAAGTTTCACAGTGAGTAAAAGAACCCCACTAAACCCACCAGTCTCCCTTTTAAGCCAGGAAATTTGTCATTTTGAAAATCTACACAGTGTTTGGTTTACAGCATCAGTAGTTTGAAAGTTCTAAAAGATTTGATTTTACTTTTCAATCAATTTCAAGGGCAGTGATATATGGTTTATTTGCAGCCGACGTATTAATAGACATGAAGAAAAACTAAAAGCAAACGTTGGGGGAATTTAAAAGGAAAAGAAAAACGAGTCAAGAGTTGACCTAACGTGCAGGAAATGGTACACTTGTGCTTTTTTACCTTCTTCATCTCCATAATTTGATGAGGTTAGTTTGTGAAGTTGTCCTCAAAGAATCTGTAATTTTCATTTGCGGTCCAAATAATTCTCTTTCTGGTTCACTGAAAATTCATGCATCACCAATTTGCTTTGGTATCTTCAAAGAGTCCTGGGAAACAAGCAGTTTACAATGATCAGATGCCTAATGAAGTAATAACATAAACTAATTAAATGAACAACCGTGAAGCTTGAAAGCAGCAGATCCCAAGGCCAAGAGACTCTTAGGTTAGACCGCAACACAAGTTAAGTATGTAGTGCTCACAGGTTTCCCATTTCTCGTGCTACACGACCCAACACGTGCCTTTGCTTGATCCAGGGTTAATGGATATCATGGGACCATACGGAAGTGCAGGAAAAAAGAAGGTCAAATTAAGCATCTTCTTCTCAAATGGATTTTTGGTTGGATTGATATAAGAAGCACGGGGACGGCAAAAGAACCCCGTTTCAAGTACCCGATACGTCCCCGGTACGGGTACGGCACGGGGACGGCTGGGGTACGTACCGAGGACGTGCCACGGTGGCGGGGTACGGCTGAGCAAGATCGGGGACGTTCGATGTTTATCTGGGGACATTTCGGGGACGGCATGTGACTTTCACATGCGTCCCCAAGGTCATTTTCATTGAAAAATTAAAACGAAACGTGTTCTCGGAACGACGAACCAAATCGGAAATCAAAACAGCGTTGGACGGCACACACGACGCTGCTCAAAACGCAGTGAACTACGGACGGCTTAAAACTGAAACTTTAAGTCTAAAGGAAGAAGAGAATTGAAGAAGATGAGTTTGGTGGGCCAGAAAGCATTTAATTTTGCTTCAGTATTTTTATGGGCCCCGTAAAAACCATTTTTTCTTATTTTATTATAATTTTTTCTTTTCTTTTCTTTTCTTATTTTTGTTTACTCTAACTTTTTATTAAAATTTTATTATTATATATTTTTATGAAAACAATCATATTGTTAATTTATTTGTGATTTGTTTATTTTGAAAGATGTTAATAATATTTAATTTGTATCGTTTAATATTGTTTTAAACTTAATTTATTTTTTTAGTTATGAGATTTGACATTTTAATATTGTGATTTATTTATAGGTTGTTTTCTCTTCTTACTTTATTTATCTTAAGGATGTATCTTAAGGATTTGAGATATTGGGTGTGTATTGTATTTGTAACTTGTTTTAACACTTCACTCAAGCTTTAAATAGGGGTGGGTAAATATCTATTTCAGCCATGTCATTTTTTAATTTTATTATTTTAGTCATTGAATTTCTCTTAATTTAGAATGTAAAGTAAAATTTTCATTCAATTTAGTCATTTAATTTTAGTAATCTTCTAATTTAATTGTTAGAAAGTAATTTAAAAATTATTAGAAGTAAATTTAAATAACTATAATTATAATTATTGTTTAATATAATTTTAATTTTAGTCCTTATTGTATTATAAATTGTAATACTTTTTTATTATATATATATATATATTAAAATTTATTATATATTTGTCGTACCATTGCCGTACCCGTACCATATAATTTTAAAAATTGTTGTTTTCTGTCCCGTATCCGTATTTGTGCAACTTAATTGTGAGACATACAATTGCAAGAACAGCCTTTGAGTGTATATGACTTGTGGGAAGGGGCAAGACATGATGGTGTTTGTAGCGTGAACCAAAGATAATTCTCCAAAAAGGAAGAATTTCTTCTGTTTGTAACCAATTCAAATATATTAAAATGGAGAGGCAAAGGAAGCATAGAATATGTGGAAGATTGAGTCCCTCAAAAAAAAATAAAGGGTTGGAAGATAAGCTGTCGTTATTCGGGTCACATTTGAGTGAAAAAGCCATCGTCGGGTTCCAAGCACTGAAATGAAAACAAAAGCCAAATGAAGAAAACACTAAAGCAGTGCTTTTCCACCGCAATTCCCAATTAAAATATTTTAAGGCATATTAGTTTGGCAGGTGGGCTTGGGGTTGTCGAAATGTGGTTTTCGTTTGGTTTGGCAGTTAAGTTACTGATACAAAACTGTTGGTTCCAAAACCAAGACATCAAGGATATGGTTGCTGACAAGTGTAAGCGAATCTGTCTTGTTCCATCGTGCGATGTTGGTGGCCAAAAACAACATGATAACTCTCTTGGATTTTGCACTGGTTTATCAACCGAATCGTGCGACATATTATTAATTCGAGCCTCATCTTGCCTGTAGTAGAAACGCAGCACCAGGGATCAAGAGAGACCCTGTTTTAAATTTGAACTTTCAAGTTCATGCACTTGGTGTCTTTGAATCCAAGATCAAATACCTAAATGTGCAAAAAGGTACCATGTTCAGTGCTAAAGGCTATTGCTTTTATCTTTAGGAGTTTAACAAAAAATCCATATCGGGTGAAATCAAAGCGCGGTTTCAAGCTTAATGCAAATTAATTAGTATTACAAATTAATGATAGCGATGTGTGTAAATCACGATGCTGCCTGCTATTGTTTTAAGACTAACAAGAAGCGACAAAGTGGGTTTTCAATGATGATGAAGTAGCGTTTGGTACAACTTTGAAGATTGTTGACCTCGTTTCTTTTAATGAAGGGGGATTTTTCAAGTCATAAGCCGGTATACGACGGGGCGGCTTCTCTGTCTCTTCTCCCCTCTTTTAAATTCAAACGCCATCATCGTTGTTTTTTCTAATGAAGAAAAATTTAGACTAAACCAATCGGCCATGTTGATTAAAATAGGACTAATTAGGAATATATGTAAATAAATCTTTTTATTTTTTGTTTGAGCTAAAGTATCTACTACCGGTGACTAATCCCTACAACTTTGAGAACCAATTGAAGCTGTCATGGGCGCTGCTGATTAGGTCAGCATTATGAATACATCGTTGAGAACCAAGACCTTTTAGCATGGATGGAAAAGAGGTTTAAGATAGCCTTTTAGTGGAAGTTCAGGAATTAATTAAATCTACTTGCCTTGTATCAACTATTTTGATCCCTAAATGTCTATTTATGACGGAAAGATAGCTAAAATATGAAAATAATGGTAGAAATAATCAATAATACATGTGAATATTCCAAACAGTGTAACAATAATGCACAATATTCTCAATAATACTATATATATGTTCCTTTTTACTTAATTTGATTTTGCATGTAATTTAACCATTTCTCTTAGCTATCATCTTTTTTTTTTAAAATATTCTCATTTCTCAATGTCCGTGTAGTCACAAAAAGTTCAATTATATTTAGAATCTAATTATATTGAATCTCATTTTAAGACGTAAAGTTTTTTGAATATTTATTTTTAATAAAAAAATCAGATTCGAGGCATTACAAGGAACATCAAACTCTTTGTTTCTTTTATTTCACTAGAATATTATAAATACGGATATTAAGTTTAATAGTAAAACGATACCGTCAATTCGATGGATGCTCTTTTTTTTTTTTCTTTCAAAAAAATGATTAGCGTATACCTGTTTGTTTTAAAAGTTACACAAATCTATAATTTGTTTTGATTTTATGTTATATTGTTACATTGTAGGGATATTATGTTACCATATTTTCCTTTTTATTCGATTCTGTTTCCCAATTGTCACGTAAGCTCAAAGCATTATCTCTTGTTAGCTTTAATTACAATATTTATCTTTTTTATTTATAATTGGATTTCGAATAATAAATGAATAAAATTATCCTGTTCTTTTTTAGTACTTTTATTTATGCTCTACATTAAAAAATTAAGTTTAAGGGTTAAAAATAGGGTTTAGAGAATTAGAAATGAAGTGATTTATTTAGGATTTTAGATTTAAAATTTAGAGTTATGACTATTTTAATTTAAATTTAACATGTTAAACTTTTATTTTATTATTTGTTTTGGTGTCGTACACTTAAAAAATACATTTTTTAGTTAACTATATGTTATCTTTATAACAATTAATATTTTTTAATTACTTTATACTATATGTACACAAACATGCTATGTTTTACTTTTACCAACTAAATAATATAACTCTCGTCTTCCAAAATATATAGGTAAAATGAATTTGATAACAAATAAATGCTACATTATACTTTCAAGCAAATATTAAAAGAATACGTGTTCTAAAAAATATTAAAAGAATATAGTACTACATAAAATGGTAGATGTATTGCTATTTTGCTTCTTTGGATTATGACATTATGTGAGATTATATGATAAGGTTTTTTTTTTTCATTTGATGAAGTTATTTTCTGTTATTATATAGCAGTAAAAAGTGTTATATATGGACCGTGATGACATGAGGATTCACGTGCTATTTCATTGAATTGGCAAAAACACACTATCGTGACCAATAATATTTACTTTTATTCATCTATTTAAATTACGACCGCAAATGCATTTCTGAATGCATTGGGTTTATTTTAATTACGAATATTATTATGGAAAATATAATAATAAAATAATCATGGGCGCAAGATTTTAAGTTTAAGTAAAAAATTTGGGGGACCGAAAATATATTTTTAATAAAAATATAGAGAAAAATTAAAAAAAATAAATCGAGTAGGAATTTTAATTATGGCATTAGAATAAAACAGGTGAGGAAAATATTTGTATATTCAACAAATAGACCATGAAGGAGGGTCAAGACGTGCAATTACTCTTCATTAACTAAAAAGGGAGACCAAATAATATGTTACTATTTAAAAAAAAATTAAAAACTTCTGACCGAGAGACGTTTACTTTGGATTATTAATACCGGAGCGAGACGATACGTAGAACTAAGGCGGCTAATCTCACCGTATAATATTAATAAATACAAGTTGGTTTCAGAATCGAGAATTACTCACTCTCTTTAAAAAAAATAAATGGAAGTGTAATTAGATGAAATATCCATTCCGTCTTAACATTGAAGGCACTTTGGACTTGCAATCACTAGTTTACACTTTACACTCATTTTTGTTTTTAGGTTTTGAAGCTGCAATTCTTTGATATAATTAGCCTCTTTTTAAGCTTAATTAAACACTATCTATGGACCCAATAATAAATTTTTAAAAGTAAAGCTTTATCTTCAACCCATTCAGATAAACTAACCCACATTACTAATGAAAGAAAAAACCCTATATTACTATAGAATTTCTCTTTTCTCATTACTTAAATTTGATTGTATGAAATATCAAGTACAGTTTTCTAAGTTCTAAGTTAAATCTTAATTATTTGAAGATTTACTTAACATTAAAAAGTGTAAAAGTATTATTTATTTGATCCAATGGTAAGCAACTCTGACCAACCAACCATCAACGCTTGCTCGTACCTTCAAGTTTATGATGAAAAAGTTAGATATTTAAGTTCATTTAAACCCATATTTTATAGATATTATAACAATATCATGTTAATTAAATTAAGATTTAAAATATTATTTTTTTAAAAAATAGGGATGAAGGGGTCGGACCCGGCTTGCACACTCCCTAGCCCTAGGTCCTGCTCCTATGTTGGAGCTGGTCCAGTTGCTGCCCCTTGCATGCCTACCCTCTTTCTAATAGAACATAAATGCAAAAAAAAACATCCCTAAAATTCAAAATAAGTATGAAGTCACGTGCAAAAAAAAAGTATGAAGAGAATAAAAATCAAAATTAAGGACATTGTGTAAAAAGATGAATATTTATTACAAATTTAATGAGGTGACCGAAGTCTTTATATATTGTTTTCATTGATCCAATGATCTCAACTTGGCAGGATGCTTTGCTTTTTTGGATTTTTATTTTTCATATCACCTTCTCTTTTCTTACGTATGGAAATGTATTTATGGTGAACATATAAAGAGAGATTAAGCGTAACCAGATGTTGTCTCTGTCCTACTCTACTGGTTTAGCTGATTTGTAGGTAAAGCATGAATCAGTTTCAGACAGAAACTGAGAGAGAAAGAAGCAGGCACCAGAATGCTGTGAAAGGAAAGATTTAAAAAATAATAATAATTAATGATTATTAAATTAAACAGAATGCAGAGAATTCTTGATGAAATTGTAATAATGGCAGTAGCGACAAATGGAAGCTACCTTCACTTTTAAAATGAAAACAACAACAACAACAACAGTGTTTTGTTGTAATTTTCGGACAACTGGTTTTGAAGTAAAACTTACTAGAAAAAAGTAAGAAACACTGATTGAAATGAAGAGAACCCATTTACAATGAGTGTTAAATCAAAGAACCACAAAATCTAATCCAACAGTGAAATAAACAGAAGCATGATTTATATTTGGTGTGTGGTGAAATAGGTTATAATGATCAGTTGTTACAAACAGCACTTAAAAAGACATTGACAGAAAAGAATTACAGTTATAGAAAACAGAGTAGAACAAACTGGCAAAAAAATCTCAGATCCCAAAGATAGGTAAGAAGCAACCAAAATTTGTTTACCTTTGGATCAAACATTGCTGTAAACCAAAGACGAAGGAGATTTTTCCTTGGCATCACTTGACAAATTCAGCATCAGACACGGCGGAGAGTTCAATTTGGCTGGCATCAACGTCATCGATTGGAGCAGGAAGGTTAAGATCTATCAAACTATCTCCCAACTTTTTGGAACTTTTAACAACTGTTTTCGTTGTTGTTGCCACTACTTGACCGGTTACATGAGATCTTTTATGTCCACCCAGAGCCTGTCCAGATGAGAAGACCCTAAAACAAACAGAGCATTCATGGAGTTTCTTTCCTGTCATTGAACAAGCAGCCACATTCCCATTCCCTGGTTTCGACTCTGTTTCGTGAGTTGATACGGGCGGGTAGGCTTTGATCTTTTTGTGACTCGCTCTGTGCCCACCCAGTGTTTGGTACGATTTAAAAACCTTGTTGCACGTTTCACATCTGTACTTAGCCCGAGCTGTTCTGTTATTATTATGAACCTTGCTTAATTTGAAGTACCCTTCTGATTCATCCGTTTCTTCTTCTTCATCATCGTCTTCCTCGTTATCGTCGTCTTGATGTATTTTGCTTTTCCATTGGTCCCTTGAAAGCATCATAAGACAGAAAGCGACATCTTCTTCAGTTGTTGTATCAGAGATCGAACTCACCGGTTCAGGCTCAGCCCAAGACTCGGTCTTACTCCGTTGGTTGATATTAACTTTAAGCTTCTTTGTTTCTTCTTCTTCCTCTTCTTCATCATCGTCGTCATCATCTTCTTCTTGGTCTAGTATTTTACGAGGCCGTTTAGATCGTCTCCGAGTTGGATTCTTAGACGACTCGGTCTCGCTTTCTCTGTCTTGAAGAACAACTGAGCCAGCATCCACAAACTGAGGATCTATCATGCGAACACTTCTCTTTGGGTTCTCTCTAAGCCTATAGGTCTGACCCTTTTTCTCCTCTCCTTCTTCATCCGATGAATACGAAGCGGAAGCTGCCTCGGACTCTTGACTCAGTTGATTAATTGGTTCTTGAACCTTGGAAGGAACCGGAAGACTCAACATATGAGACCTCATATGACCGCCCAAAGCTCTTCCATTTACAAAGCTCTTCAAGCATAACTTGCACCTATGTTTCTCCATTACAAAAACAGAAACAGAGCTTAATGTTTGTGTCTGAAAATTCTATCAACTCTGGACTCTGTCTTTGGGTTGAGGGAGAGAGAGTTTTAGAGAAGCATGGAAAGGAAGTGCAAAAACTAAAAAAAGGAGTAGGTGACAACTGACAAGCATTCCTCCACCGAGAGATATATACAAAGAAAGAACATTTTTGTTTTCATTTTCTCGATTTAAAAGGTAATTTATTTTTGTTTTAAAACGGAAAAATATCAATAAATAAAAATTTAATAAAAGCGTATGCGTGAAGGGAGGAAGAGCGACATGTAACATGCGAGACTTTGCCCGTTTTCTCTGTATTTATTCCCTCTCCAATTCCTTCAATTTTTTATATTCCCAAACCACCCTTTCTTACAACAGAAAACAGAATACTCGGTCCAACCATCTTTTCCCTTGGTTTTAAAAACAAAAGGGTGTTTTAGGAATTAAAAAGAGGGTTTACCAGAATAAACCGGTGGGTTTGCTTTGCTTTGCTTTGTACAAAGTCAAGAAAACCGCTGGGATTTGTTGTAACGACGAATCAGTATATGGAAACCAAATCACACGGTGTCCCTTTTTCCCTTTACTGTTACATACAACAAAATGACAAACAAGTGATATATTTACGAGGTTTAGATGAAAAATCAGTTTTTTAATTATATTATTTTTTATTTTAAGAATTTAAATTATAATTTGAACAAAATAAGTACTTAAATTATTATTTTTGGTCACTTTAAGTCTTTAAATTATTTTTCGTCAAAATAAATACATAAACTATGTCATATTTCTTCTTTTAGTCCCTAAACTATATATTGATCAAAAAATCTTTGTGATATGTCAACATCTGATTAGTCGAAATAATTTTGTTTAACTTAAATAACTATTAAACTTAAACTAACCAGAAATATAATTTAAAAGCTTATTTTACCCAAATCATAGTCTAAGTATTTAAAACGGATAAAGGACAAAGTTTAAAGGCTGCTTTTTGGTTTAATCCTATTTACAACACTATTTCCTTGTTATTGTAAGAATCAATCTGTGTTTTTTTTTTTTGCTAGTGCAGTTAATTAATTAAAATCCTAATAAGTATCAGTTTAATTTTTAAAATTTTGGAGAATCTGTTACACCTTTTCGCGGGTGAGATTTGGGCCAACTGTTAGTGCAGGTAGCTTTAGCATGCCGGCTGGGCCGGTTACAAAACCTTTATAGTTTTTGCCATCGTACATGTACATAATAATAATAATAATAATAATAATAATAATAATAATAATAATAATAATAATAATAATAATAATAATAGGGTATGTAATGTATGAAATGAAAAATAGAAAAAAGAGCAGTAGGGGTAAAGTTCCCTTTAATTTTGGATCTAATGGTTGAAATGAAGGGTGGGGAAATGGGAAGGAAAATAACAACCTCCCATTGAGGGAGGAGTTTTGTATGGGGAGTAAATGCCGTTTTGCTAGGGTTTGGTAGACCCAATCCTAGTCTTTCATGTGGACAAATATATTATAAAATATATATATGCCCATTTGATTGAGCCAAGCTCTAGTTGTGTGCTTGGTCCTTGTGGGGGTTCACCACCCAAAATATATTTTAAAGTCAATCCAAAAAGCTTAAGCCAAACTCAAACACTGCTAGTACTATTTAATGGTGTATGGAGTTCAATCAATGCACATTATATTTTACCAAAGTTTTTACCTCTCATCAAATGTGGCTTGTACCACATTTTTCAGCTTTAAAAGCTTGGAATTCAAGAGTTGCTGCTGATGTAAAAGATAGGAATAACTAACCTACACAAAAATAAATAACTTATCGGGCTTGAATTTGTAATCATATTCATATTATATATACATATATAAGGTTTAAAAAAGGAAAGGAAGTGGTCGCCTTTCTTACGTTATCATAGATTATAGATGCAACAGCAAAAGTGAAAGCAATTGGGGCACATTAAGATGGTGTCCTTTTCAGTATAATTAGACCAATTCAAAAGGCACAGAAGCTAGAGCTGGCATGAAACAGAGCCCAAGGTATATGGCAATACTGGCTTTGCAATGAACACTTTTTTTTTAAGTAGTCTTTGTATTTGCTGCCCGTACATCTTCATCATATGTTAATGTGTGCCTTGACCCCAACACAAGAGGATAGAAAATGGTGGACAGTCTTTCACTAGCAATCTTGAAGCAGGCTCCTTTATGTGCACCATTTTGCTCCGGTACCTTGTCACAACTGCTACGTCTCATGACTTGTGTTGAATCAGTTTCGGATATGATAAAATCATCATGGACATTGAAATAGTTTCGAATAGACATTCTTTTCTTGGGAATGATACGGAGCAATCTACTGTGAAGCATGAAAGAAAACCCAAACCCAAAGCCAAATAATTTTATCTCAATTGCTAGTTGATGAAGTGGGCAACTTGTAAACTCAAATGGCACGCACTTTTGTAGGAGTAGGAAGATTCCAGCTGAAGATAAAGGAGGGTCGAAACCTTTTCCCCTTTTGCATTTGTCCCCAAAGATGGAAAGGCAGCCAACAAGAATCATTGACTACTCTTTCTCTACCTCGTGGTTCAGGGTTAATCAGCGAAGAAAACCCCGAAATTACATAGGGACTTTGAGTTCCCCTCTTTTGATGCTATTTCAAGGTTATTCTCACTGTAATTTGCTACCTGTTACTTATTTAAGTTTGTGAAAATTAACCAAAATGATAGTATCTAAAAATACTTTTCAATTTTTTAAATGTGTAATTAAGATTTAAGATTAATAAGTAAATTTATTTTTAAATACCATCTCGAATACAAAAGCTTTGGAGAATGAAATTAGGTGAATATAAACTTGAGGAAAACAATTCTGATATTCCAGCTTTGTAAACTAAGTTTACATAATCTTGTCATATTTATACTTTATTATTTAGAAGTTAAGATTTAAAATTTAAGATTTTAGAGTTTAAAACTTAGGGTTAGAGAATTATGTCTTAGATTGTATAGTTTAAAGATTTTGGGGGCCATGTGTAATTTATTAAAAATGAGGCCCTTAATTTATATTCAATAAAAGATATAAGTTTTTTTCTCAAAAATTTTACCTTAATACAAAAAATATGATTAGATTATATTCTTGAGCAACAAAAAATTGACTTATAAACATCTAAAAATTAAACATTTTCACTTAAAAATGTCATTCTTTTTGCATGTTTTAAGTTTTAGATTATTATTATATACATACACACATAATTATATATATATATATATATAAGATTTTGCAAATATTTAATTTAATTTAAGTTCTCTATTTGTGGGACCCTCTCTTTTAAGAGTCTTGTGCGATCGTTCCTATCGCGCTTGTCCAAAATTCTCACTGCTTTTACCCATGTTGTATATCAAAATATAACATAAAAATATTATTTGTTGCATCGTGATTTAACAGCTTTGATTTTAATCTATTCGATATATTATTAGATTAAATTGGTTTGGTTTTACACTTTCATGATTAAGTAGAGATGAACTAATTGACTGAGTAATTAAGGATACTAATTTTATTTTATCTTGTATGGGTTTGAATTCAGACATAAAAATATAATACGAGGCAAAAATAAAAGGGATTTGAACTGGTGGGTAACAATTGGGCTAAGGTCTATGGGTTTCTGTATTGTTCGTTTCCAACACTAACAACTCCAATGTTACAAGTTGTAAATTATAGTATGTCATACTAATTATTTAGACTCGTACTTATACTTGTGAACAGTAATATATTTGATTTTATGAAATGTTTTATCTTAATAAAATAATATTAATATTTTTATCTTATGAATTTTAATTATTAGTATAGATATATATACTTTTAAAAAAACATAATATTTTTTAGATAATTTCATTTGATAAAATCGAATTATCAAGTACAGATATCCATGTGTAAATATACACGTGTTATAAAACATTTCAACACAAACAAAGTTTTATTTAATCATTAGTATAAATATACATGTGTTATAAAACATTTTAACTATCAGTACAGTTATCCATGTATTACAAAACAAATACAAAGCTCAAATAAAGAGAGTTAGCAGAGCCGTGTCTGAAATTCATTTTTCTTTTTCGCCTAATACCAAAACATGCCGACAATAATAATCATGTTTGATTAAATTTGTAATTACAGTTTCTTTCAAATATATAAATACAAAATGTCTACAAAAATATCAATTTCAATGTTCCCATAATGCAACATTGCATTAGAAAATTTACGGATCGGAGCAAACATTATTAGTAGTTGCACCGATCCCAACTTGCAGCCATGGATATGAAGCTCCGCTCGTATTGATGTCCTTGAGTTCACTTAGTTTCGCTAACTTTGCCTTACTGTCTGCTTCGTCATCCGCATTTTGCAGAGTAGTGCAATTATTGTTCTTTTCATTGCTGTTATCATTGTCAGCTTGCAGTTGGTGTTGTTTAATGTCTTCCTTTTCTTTGGCATCAACCCCTATCCAAGGCTGCAAATACATTTCTGTAGAGACATCAACACTTGGTGGATTAATGTGGTTCCGTCGTACATGATCATCGGCCGATGCAGGAAGATTGAGATCGAGCGGCTCGGATTTGTCAATGAACATTGGTCTTTGTTGAATGTGATCTTCAAACTGATGAAACTTGCGCAAAGAGGAAGTGCCGGGTGAATTGGAAGTGATCCAATGACATCTTTTATGCCCACCCAATGCTTGTCCTGATGAGAAAACACGGTGACAGATTGAACATTCATGTACTTTTGATTTCCTTTTGGATGTAGAGGCCAATGGAGTAGTACTAGTTCCTTGATCAAATTGCAAAGGTGACCTAGATTTTGTTGGGACGAACTCCTCGTGCGTGATAACATCGTAGTCTTCATCGGCTTGACTATCATGCATATGATCAAGCCGGGCTGCGAAACATCCTTTAACCTTCTTGTGACTGGCTCTATGTCCGCCCAATGCTTGATGGGAATTAAACACTTTCTTACATGCTTTGCACTCAAACAATCCTTTGCCCACGCCTTTAGCCTTTTCCATTGGTATCCTACAAGCAATAGGCGCTATGAAATTCATTGTGTTTCGTCTCTCTTCTTCTTTGCTGGCGGAAGCGCAAGACTCTTCCGGCTCGGTTACAAAAGGATCAACGGTGGCGCTAGATAACATCATAAGGCAATTGGCAAGATCTTCCTCTTCGCTGGATGGACAAAAGGAGTTGAAATTACCCACGTTACTTCTCAAAGATCTTTTCCTTTTAGACCAACCGCACCCTCCCCTCCCAACTCCGTCGTCACTGTCTGAGCCCGGTGACGAGACGAGCGACTCGGCACAATCCTTGGAGCTACATTTACCATGATCGAGAAACGATTTCCACGACAAAAACTCCTTACCACAATTCTCACAAACCCTACAACCCTCTAACCGATTAGGGTTGGTTCTTAATGCGTACATGCGCTTGTTGCTAGGCGGCACATTTCCTCCTAATTTGTCATTCCAATCACAAGCCGGATCATCGTCGTCAATGTGACCGGTGTCGTCGCCTATTCCATGCGCCCTCATATGCCCACCGAGCGCCCTCCCACAGCCAAACCCTTTGTTGCAAATCTTACAAAAGTGTTTGAAGTTTGATTGTTGATCTACGACAAAAGCCATGCAACGAAAAGAAAAGGAAAAATGGAATGAATTGGAAAAGAAGGGTGAGTTGTAAAATGTGACTGTATAGTGAAAGGTTGTTGCAGAGTTGTATGGTGAGAAGGGGGAGTAGTCCTTGTTTTTAGTAAGAGTAATGGCTTGGTTATTTGTGGACGAAAAATAGATGAGAGGAATGAAAGAAGATGGCAAAATGGAGAGTTGAGGAACGGAGGAGTAAGGTGACAAGTGGTAGGAGAAGGAGAGGAGAGACTTTTTCAACGGCTTTGTGGTGGCGCCGCGGCCGCCGGTCAAAACCAAGGGAGAGTGTGTTGTATTGATGTTAGAAGAGATGAGTGAAAGAGAGAGTGTTTCTAACTTGTAACTGCCATACCTATATGATCTATTCACATCCCTTCAATTCCAAGCCAAGAAAACTATTAACACCCATGCATTGCTTTCCCCTTCTCTGTCGGTTGGTCTAATCGGCTTTTCCACAGATTTCTTACATCTCTCACTCTTTATTATTACATCTGCCTATTATTATCTTTGCTTTTGTGGCAAACTTAGCTAATTAACAATGTTTTCCTTTTTTTAAAAAAAATAACATGGATTTGACTTCTTCTATCTATTTCACCCAAAATTAAAGGAAAAAGAAGCTAATATTGAGCTGAATCACTTAATCCATAGTATTGCTTTATCTAGGCAATGTTAAACGTCGTCTACACATAAATCGGTTAATTTACATTTGGGAGACTTAAATAATTTGCGTTTTTAAAATCTTGATGAAGTAAAATTGAACAAAGTGAGTGAAGTAGGGTAATGGGAATTTAGTCTCTGTAATCAATGATTGATGGAGTAATTAATTTGTGTTGCTTTGATTCAAAGCATTCCCAAAGCCAAGTAGCTGAGGTAGTGAATTAAGTAGTGATAGTGATTAAGCAAAGAGTAAGCGTTTGGCAGTCTACTCATCAACTGCATTCTCACTTCCATGATTGGGATACATCAAGTTGATGAATGCCACCTACCATTTCATATATCATATAAGATAGGTGTCAACTGGACATTGAATAATGGTATTTGGACTTTGGTGGACACAATAAGCCCAACTACGTCTTGATGTTGCAGTGCGGACCAAATGTAGGTTCAAAAGTGACTCCAAAATAATTTCGTAAATATACGTCCAATTTTTTTTAAATAGTCTAAACATGATTATAAAGTAGTATCTGTTCGTAGATATTATTATTTCTTAACCATTTGACAATGTGATTAAACCCGAGTCTCCTAGAATGAACATAATCCAATTTTCCAATGAGACTTCATAGGTCCAAACTTTTAATGGTTTATATCTCCTAATGTAAAATTTTGTATGTGCATGAATGGAAGCGGATTATCATCCAATTAGCAAGCATTTCTTAAAATTTTCTAATTTTTCCTATTTCTAATTATTTTTTAATTTTTAAATTGTGTCAGGGTTAGAGGTTAGGTTTTAAGGTAATATGATAGGGATTTAAGTTTTTACCTATAACCCCTAAATTATAACCCTAAACTCTAAATTCAAGCCATAGTCCCTCAATTCTAAGCACATGAACTTAAACCTTTGAGCTATGAACCCTAAACTGAATCTCTAACCCCTAAAATTAGGGCTCTTGTGGAAACAAAATATTTCCACCGCCAGTGCATGGTATAACTACCCATTTATTTTATTTAGAAAAAATAAAGAAACATTTTTTAGTCCTTAAGCCTGAAAAAAACTTAACTTAAAAATCAATTTTTTTTTGTTGATGTAGTCATCTGTTAGACTTATTTTGATATAACTTAAATTTAATTTTCAAAGACTAACTTGTAAAAATTTGTAAAATAAACTTCTCGAAATAAATTTGTCAAAACTTGATTCAAACTTGTCAAAATATTTTATAAAATGTTTGACTTTGTACATATATCGAATATACTTTTAAAAGTCAACAATTAGCCAAAGTTTATGCTTTTAAATGAAAGTTTCGAAACCTTCTTTTAAGGTTTCAAAACCTCTCTGGCAGAATAGCCAGATTCTGGAAACCTAAGCAAAGGTTTCAAAACCTTTATGAAGGTTTCGAAACCTTGGCCCTGTAACTGCTACTTTTTACAAATTCCTTCATAAGGTTTCGAAACCTTTGGTAAAAGTTTCGAAACCTCTGTGCAGGTGAGCATTTAATGCTCGATTTTAATGGCTTCCAACGGCTCCAAACTCCCTCCAACGTCTCCCAACGGTTAGAAAAGATCAAGAGCATATAAAAGGAGTTTCAAACAGTAATAAGTCACAAGAAAGCCTATCCAAATATTCAAGCAATCAAAATCCAATTTGTGCTCAATTTTCATCTTTCTTGTAAACACTAGTGTTGTTCTTCATTGTAATTAATTTCTTAGTGTTTTTTGGGTGTGTGAGAGAGCTTAAACTTTGCAAACACCTTCCTTGTGAGGATTTTCTTGTTTGCTCATTTGTACTCAAATTTGGGAAATGAATCAATAGACTTTGAGGTATAAGTCTATTGAATTGTGTAAGGTTACTCTTTATCCTAAAGGAAAGACAAATTAGTGAATTTGTGGAAAATTCTTAGTGTGGTTACTAAGGTTGTGGATGTAGACTCCATTGAGGGAGTTGAACCACTATAAATCACCTTGCAATTTCCTATCTTTACAATTAATTTCCACCACTTTCTAAAATTCTAATTCACCCTCCTTTTGGCTTTATTCGATCGATTGCTACACTCAACATCATCTTGATTCCGTATTAAAGAATCAATGTATTCATTGTCAGCCCTCTTACTTTCTGCAGGATTCAAAAGGGATAAAATTCTTATCCTAGTATTCCATACCCTTTGGCTTTGTCCTTCTCAAGCAACTGTGAAAAAGCTTAAAGTTTGAAAAAGAATAATGTAATTTAATTACAAAAGAGCTGAGGTCACTGCTCGTGAAACATAAAAGAGGATAGTGAAAGTACCTGCAGATCCCTATATTACAAGGATGGTTCAGTTTGGTCCCTTTATTGTTAAATAGATCGATTTAATCTATTTAACGGTAAAAATAATCAAATAAGATCACTTTTTCTCAGAGTTAGAATTTAATATTTTTAACAATGTCAATCAATGTTTGACAGAGTTTTTCCAGGTTGCTGCAGATAGGGCTTACTCCTTTTTATAGGAAAAAAATTAGCCTTGTTTGATTCTTTCTTCTAACTCAAGGATTAATTTGAATCAGTTTCTATAATAGAAGGACTTAGTAGGTATTTTTACAAAAAAGACATCATTAGAATATGATCTTCCAAAGATGAGATTCCTTTTGGATGAATTAAGGAACAAGAGGCACGTAAAAAGGCAAATTCAAAGAATGACCTAGTCGCAGTGGGTGGGATGAGCTAAACAAAATGGTCCAATTGCATTTGCTGAGAGTTTCAATAGGCTCATGGTTGGATCCAAGCCCAATTTGCTCTATGAAAAATGCACATCAATATCTGAGACTGGAAACTGGAACCACTCCTATTCCAATTGTTAAATCAAACAACGGCATCAACTTGGCTGAATTGCTTTCGTCAAGTTGCTACGGATGAGCGGTGAGGTTGGGACCAAAATGGAACTAAAAACAGTTAGGAGTATCATAACTTCAAATTTTGAGAATACACAGTAGAAATTGAATTACACACACAAAAAAAAAAACATGGATTTAACTCGTAGTGTTGGATTCGGTTATGTTGAATTACATCTAGTCATGTAAGATGGGTTTAAAGAGAGCCGACCTGTAAAGGACATCGGACAAAAGCCGGTTCGTAACGCTCTTTGCAGAATCTGTGGAACCATATGGTCAATACAGGAAGGGTGATAAGCAACGGCGTCGATGAAGCAGCTTCTTTTGTGCTCAATAATCCCATTAGTATATAGAGGTTAAGAGGACAAGCATAATTTCACTTTGACCTTTATATTCTCGAGGTCATGGATCCAAACTATAGTTCCTACTTTCATACAACACTTTGAGAATACATTGATTTTCTATTTCATCGAAAGGGAATAATATTCGACTCATGTGATGCTTTACATCGACGGGAATTGAGTATTCATGTAAAATTAAGAAGGAAAAATTGGGAAAATGATAATGTTGTTTGGCTTTCAAATTGCATAGAAGCATACGATGATCTCCATGCCATCTATTTCCGCTTTTCCTTTTTTCACTCACTTTGTTCTACTTTCAAGTTTCAATGGATTGATGACAAGGACAGGAGGGATTGTGGTCACTCAATGAGGTATAGAAACCCTTACTATTTTAAGGGTTTCAATAAAACTTGTAAGATTTTTTACTTCCAATCTGTTCACAAGGCTCAATCCTTTGACAAATGGTATATATTTTTTTACTTGATTGACAAGCAGCCCTTAATTATATAAGGTGGGGGAGAGGGAGGGCTAGATTTTGTACAGGAAAGCATGTGGCGTTCTCATCGTCCAAGCGTTTCTTTCTCCAATCACACACTCTTTATATCTATCGTTTCATGCCTATCGCATTCAAATGCGGATGTTTTTCCATAGCTAAGGCCTAAGCGTCAAGTCCTTTTTCTTGCTTGAGTTTCTTCACACTTTGCTGCAACGAGAGAACCAAATATTTGCCTGATAAATCCCAACATACAAGTTGACAAGTATATGTATTATGTTCATCCTTTTTACGAACAATTGCCTCCCCAAAGCACTGGAAATTTGGACAATAATGCAGATGTTTATTAGCTATGTATCCTCCCAGTTCATGCATTCAATTACAACATTAAGGTAGATATCAGAATTATTGCGCAAAACTCATCTGAGGGTTTGGTTTTTAACTTAATTTATTGAAACCCTGAAAGGTCGTACTTTACAAATTCAAAGAGAATAATTTGCAGCATAAGCTTGGTAATACAAATCAAATAACAACTTGAACTCGGTCATACGAAAACCCTGTGCTAGTGAGTAGTGAAAGGATTATAACCCAAGCTCAGGTTTTTTGTGTAAAAACGCAGGTAACAGTAAAGACACGAAGCTTTAACTCTTAGAACTAGAAGCCGGAGGTTGTTGCATCTGCTGATACATGGCAGCCATTCGGCTGTAAGCATCCATGGTCATCGGCTGCAACAAACAATCGATATATCATTGTAACTACCAAAATGTCCATGAATGATGAATCTACTACTATCTATAGAGGCAAAATGCGCCACCTATGATTTGTACGCAAGGAATGTGGAAAGAGGGTCCGGCACAACAGGAGAGATGCCAATGATGTTTGGTCGGCCCATGTTGTTCATGTCCATGACTCCCATCCCCATCCCCATCCTCATCTGTGCCATTATCGATATTTGGAGTTGCTGTTGCATTGCCATCGGCAACATCGTTGGTGGCAAGTTCATCCTACTCATCATATGAACTTGTGCTTGTAATTGTTTAAGATATTCAATCACTTCATCTAGCAACGAAGCTTTGTCGGTCTGCAATGGAAATAAAAAGTTAATCTATGAGCAATTTACAAGTATACAAAATCAAAATCAATGTAATAGTATTTGCATGCACGACCGACTCGCTAAGGCGTGTACACCAAAGCTACGTCCCCATACCATTAAGATGAAAATCAAGCAATGACAGGTTTCAGACATGTCCAGGACCAACAAGGTCCTACCATGAAACTGCATTTATGTGATAGCAGGTGATTGTCTTCACACCTATCAACCTTCTGTCATGATGTCCCCATGTCAAAGTGGTTATGTGGCTTAGGATCATTGCAATAGCCCCGAAATTCCACTGCCAATACCAAGGTAAATTTTGGTTTTGGCCACATTTATATAATATGTTGCTATATGTATAGCTAATCATGTGGAGTAAATGTGGAGACTGTCTTTCTACTGGTATATCTCGGGCCATATAACTCTTAATACATAACTGCTGTATAAATTACATATACCATCTAAACCAAGGATACAAATAAGCCATGCCAAGTACTGTTTTAAGTAAGTGTGAGCTGAAAATGTAAGCTTACAGAGTCTAATAGAAAAGAGTATGTGGGAATATGTTTTGATTTAGAGATTCTCATCCCATTGACGATACAAGTAGTTGTTTATGCTCTCTTTTTTGGCAATAAGAATAAAGGATCTAGTGGAACATAAAGAAATCAATTTGAAAAACCCTATGTTAAAAGATTATTTCCCCTTAAAATACTTGGATTCAAGCTTCACCACAAAAATGAAAATATAAATATAAAAAACAAGACCACAAAGCTGTCCCCACAAAATTATTGGTTGACAGTGATAGATATTGTTCATCTTATGTGGGTCCTTCCTTTCTAGTTTCTACTTGGTGATCTTGTAAAGACAAGACTTCAAAATCTGTTACTTTTTGTTAAACTAGTTACATTTATACAATAGAAATTGTTATAAATACTAGTTCTCATGTCTGCTTCTTTTGACTATGGCCAGTGTTTGAGAGATTTTGTAACACCCCAAATTCTAGCTTAATAGTATTGGAATTAAATTGAATAAGTTGATAGCTTAATTGAATTAAGAATTAAGCTAAATTGAATAGTTAAGGGCCTAATTGAAAGAATGAATAAAATAAGTGACCAAATTAGAATGACTACAATGAATTAAAAGATAAAGATTGAGATTGCATGATAAATATCACGAATCTCTTATTTGCCCTTAACTAATTACATGATTAGTAGCTAAGCAAGGGACAATTTAGACAAAACACAATTCCAATAACAAGTAATTGTTGTTGTCATTTTTCTCATTATCCATGTTTGGCCGAATGTCTTAGAGAGAAAGGGAGAGTGAGAGAAAGCTTTGAATTCAGCCATTGAAGAAAGGATTTTAGCTTGTATGCGTAGGAAATTTTTAATGAATTTAAGCAAGAAGCAAAGTAAGTATAGTTCTTCTTGTGATTAATTGAATAGGCGACTATCTTGTTGAAATTGGACTGATTTTGATGATGTTAGATGAATTAGACATTGAATATGTTGTTACGTGATTATATGGTTGTTGAATCATGCTAAAATTGAAGAATGAAACTAGGTACAAGGCTGGAAATTATGTGTCCATGCTAGTGTAACAAACCTAGGTTGCTGGAAATTGTATTGTGTTGTTAAAGTGGAAATTGAATGATTTGAATATGAAATTGAGCTAAAGAAATAATGAATTGATGATGATCATGAATAGGCAATGTAAAGAAGAGGTTAAACAAATTGAATTGTAGGTAAACAATGCTGGAAATGAAGGATAAGAACATGAACATAGTTATATAATCTAGAAACTGTTTTGTGGTATTGAAATTGAGTAAACATGCAAGATTAGGCTTTGTAATCAACTTGCCATGTTTTGACAGCCGTGTTTAATGAATTAAAATGGACCTAACATGTTTAGAATATCATATGAATTGAATTATAGGGCCAAGACATTGGTTAAAATGGATTAAAGGCGTTAAAATGTAATTAGATGCAATCTATCCAGAATTGCTCTATTCTGGGCAGTCACTTTGAAAATTCACCAAAAATTGTATAGCTTGAATTCAGGGCTGAAATTTTAATGACATTATCCTTATAATGTCCATTTTCATTAGGTGAAAACAGAACTGAAAACTGGGTCCTATACTGAAAACTGTAAATAGGTATTGCTGGACAGTGCAATGCCCTGTCTTTGAACAATAAACTGTATTAATTGGCTAAGAACTAAAATTCAAGTCTATTATGGTCTTATAGGAAATTTTGTAAGCTTTCAAACTGTGTATAGAAATCGAAATTCTGATGTACGGATGAAAAGATATGGCCATTTTAAGGGACAGTGTGCAAACTTCCAGGCATCAGTGTCTTTGGCAGTTTGGGACTGTTTTTGCACCTAGTAAGAAACTATTTCCAGAACAGTTTTGGGACATTGTAATTTGTCCAATTATGTATTAAAATAAGGTAATAACAATATGGAATTGAATTGGTATGAAATACTTAAAAAGAAGCATAAAAATAGTAGCTAAATGTTAGGTAAAATGTAGTAACATTGCTACTTTGATTGTGTGACTTTATGTGCTTGTTTTGATGATATGTGCATATGTTATGCTTGCTAGATCAAGGGCAGCAGATTGGGGAAGAAGAGGATAGGAGTGGACATCCCAAAGCTAGAGGCAAAGGGATTTGGATCCAAGATAGTTGAATTGCTAGGAGTATTGTGAGTGTAACTATCCTAGGGTTGGGACTTAGGTCCTAACCAACCTTGTTATTGCTTAAATGAAATGCTAATGCCATGTAACATGACTTAAAGAATATCCGGCTAATTAAGGGAAGAATGAAATGTATGACAACTTGATTGATGCCATGATCTTTGTGTTTACTTGGGTGTTAAGCAATTATGATCAAATGCTTGTCATGTGCATTTCTTATGCCTAAGGTATGAATTGGCTGCTTGCTTGGAGAATAAGGTACGCACAATGCATACATATGATTGTGTTGCGAATGTTATACATGGTTGATTGAATTGAATGATATGGATAGTTATGTATTGGGAGTTAAGACTCCATAAGCCTAAGGGCTTGGCCTTAAATGGCATAATGTTAAATTGAATCAAGAAATGTATAAAGCTTAAATGAAATGGATAATCAACAACCTTGGTAGCTAGTTTGATAAATATGAGGGCATGCCTTAGAATCTTGAGCTCATATTGGCACTACGTTGCATATTGGCACTACGGTGCATATTGGCACTTTAGTGCATATTGATAAGATTTGTTTATCTAGTAAGCTACTTACCAAGGAAATGTTGAAAAAATGACTTATTGAACATTGCTTGTATTATAAGACACATTAATGGTTGCTAAACTTGTTTCTTGTCATGAAAGAAATGTATAGGTGATGGCTTAATGTATAAATGCCTACTTGATGAATTGAATGATTGATTGCTCGTCTTCCAAGCATGTTGTTTGAATGGCTTATGAGTACCATTATGAATGTGTTATGTTGATTGTATGATATGTAAAAGTTGCCTAAGTTACCCTATACAATTCGAATAGTATGTGGCTTGATTCTAATGGTTTAAATTCTTTGAGTTACATGTATACTTGGATTGATATGCTTTGAGAAAATTGACTAGACTTAGAGTTACCTCACTAAGTACATATCTTGTACTTGCCACTCCACTCTTCATTCTTCCCATAACAGATTAAGGATTACTTCAAAATGATATCTTAGGTTTGAAGAAACACTTGAGGCAAGCTTGAAAGCATGAATTAATACTCTTTGTATACTCCTAGTTTGATGGCACTAGATTTTGTATTAGGTAGCTTTGATCATGCATTTGATTATGTGTATATGACTAGTTTTGTAATATTTTGAATGGGCTTACTATGTAATCTATTTTCGATGACTTAAACTATGTTGAACCATGATATTATGTATATATATAAGAAGTAGAAGCTGCGCATATGGTGATAGAAATTCAATGTTTGATGAAATTATGTATGATTCTAATGTAGAACCAAAATGTGATGAAATCTTGTCTAATTTGAATGCTAAACCTATGTTGTATGTTCATGCATTTGCTCCTATGTATGTTAGCATGATTCAGCAACATGGAGAATAAGGCCAAGGTATGTTCAATCATGCATTAACAATGTAATAACCAAATATGCTATGTAATGTGATGACTTGATTGCAAAGAAACAAATGAAATGTAGTCAGGGACTTTCATGATTGTTCGAATAAGATGAATAAAAATGTAATAAAATTGTAAGTTGAATGATTTGATATGATCATGTTAATTGGTTGATTGTGTAGTTTCTTAAGTTGCAAGTAAACTA
The DNA here is from genome assembly GCA_019671005.1 of Hibiscus mutabilis. Lineage (NCBI taxonomy): Eukaryota > Viridiplantae > Streptophyta > Magnoliopsida > Malvales > Malvaceae > Hibiscus > Hibiscus mutabilis. The sequence continues at coordinate 3,542,302 of CM033734.1, read as the reverse complement.
GTTAAGACATGCTTAGTGACACCTAGTGTATTCGAATATGGCATTGGAATTAAAGAAAGAATAAAGGTTGAAACATGTTGAATAGTAACTTTAAGTGAAGTATGCAATACTTGTGTTTGTAGTTTGAATGATGTATGCAATTTGATTGAATTGGTAACATGACAATATAACTTAAGTTATAAGTTAAGAATAAAACAAAATGGTACCTAAATTAGTATGTTATGTATGATGTGGCTTTGCCTAAAGTAAATTAATGTATTGTTTGTATGTTCGAAAGATTTAGCTTGGGATTGCTTGCGCATCAAGGCAAGTATCGCTTTGTTTTGTTCAGGTAATGCTCCTGAATCGAGTTTCGGCTACCCGTGGAAGGGGTGTTACATTTATTAGTATCAGAGCCAGGTTTCGATCCTGGGACCTGTGGGTTATGGGCCCACCACGCTTCCGCTGCGCCACCTAGGAGACTTGATATAAGCTTGTGATGTTGCTTAAATGTGTAAATATGATAACTAAGCATATCAACAGCAACCCATATCAACAACAAGCTCAGACTGCTGCTCAACAGGAAGCTCCTACTATCAATCTTGTGCAGCAAGAATGCCTTACAAGTATGAAAGAGATGTTCAATCATCTCGTAACTGCCCTTAAACAAGAACATCATATTGCTCCTACTGTTGTTGTGCCAAACCGAGCCCTTATTGACAAGCTGGCTCAACATCGGGCATATACCTTTACTAGTACCGATGAAGCTAATCCAGAAGTAGCCGAGTACTGGTTAGAGGCCACTACTCGTATTCTGGCTAAACAATTGCCATGTCTTGATGAACATAAACTTGAGTGTGCCATCGCTTTGTTGGTAGACGAAGCACTAAGCTGGTGGGAAACCACTACTCTGACTGTTCCTACAGAATCTATTACTTGGAAATTCTTCAGTGATGAATTCAAGAAGAAGTATACTAGTGAGCAATATCTGGCCGAGCGCCGAAAATAATTTCTATATCTCAAAAAAGTTGGCTGACCTATCGAGCAATATGTGAGTGACTTTTGCAAGTATTGCAAGTATGAGTACGAATATATCAAAACTGAGGCCGACAAATGTCGAATATTCATCGACGGGTTAAATGATGAATTAAGCCTAATATTCACTACCTTGGGTATTATTGACTTCCAGAATCTGGTAAACCGGGCCATTGCTACTGAGGCGAAGATGAAAGCCTCAGAAAGAAGCAAGAGCGGACACTATTGGAAAGACAAATAACCCAGGAACGATGATAAGCTACACTGGCAATCAAAGAAGTCCAAACATTCTAAGGGACACTCTTCGAATTATACCCCTAATCAGAAGAGTGGTTACATTCCGAAACCTCAAACGGTTGTAAAGACTTTAGCCCCTGTTGTTTCTATTGATAGCACGGGGAATCAGGCTAAAGCTATTCAGTATCCACTTTGCAAGTTCTGCCATAAGCATCATATTGGCCAGTGCCGAGTTCAACAAAATTTATGCTTCTCATGTGGAGCCTCTGATCATTACATTCGAGATTGTCCTTAGAATCCCAACAAGGCTTCAAATCGAGCTTCTACAATTGCTAGCTCAGTTCCTTCTAATCGAAATAAGGCACTTAGACAAGCTCAGTCCGGGAATCAGGGGAAACATAAGGGCCCCTATTCAAATGCTGCTACACATCAGGAATCTCGAGCCCCTGCTCGTATATACCACACCCGTGGTAGATGATGAAGAAGCTCCCGATGTTATCGCAGGTAACGGTGAGTTAAATTCCACTCATGCTTATGCTTTAATTGATTCGGGGTCTACCCATTCATTTTTTTGTTCTGCCTTGATCAGCAAGTTAAAATTGAAACCCGGAATAATTGAATCCAATCTTGTAGTTTCGAATCCAATAGGGGGGACAAATGTCTATTAACTTGTGCCACAAGCAAGCTCCCTTGACCATTTGAAATATCCCATTTTCTATTGATCTATATGTTCTACCCTATTATGAATTTGACTTGATTTTAGGGTTAGATTGGTTAAGTAAACATGAGGCCTGGGTAGATTGCCAAAATCGAAGATTGTATCTCCGGGGTTTAGGGAAAGAATCCATTCTCTTAATAGACAAGAAACCAACTTCCATCTTTGCTAAGATGATCTTACAAGATGAAATTAAATTCGGTTTGCCTAGCGTGCCTGTTATTTCTGAATTCACTGATGTTTTTCTCGAGGAACTCCCTGGTGTTCCTCCAACCCGAGAAGTAGAGTTTGGGATAGAAGTTCAGCCTGGAACAGCTCCGGTGTCTATTACACCCTATAGAATGGCACATGTTGAGTCGAAAGAATTAAAGAAACAACTTTAGGAGTTGCAAGATAAAGGTTTCATACGGCCTAGCACTTTTCTTTGGGGTGCTCCAATTTTGTTTGTAAAAAAGAAAAACGGGACAATGCGGCTTTGTATTGATTACCGTCAACTAAACAAGCTTACTATCAAGAATCGGTATCCCCTGCCCAGAATTGAAGATCTTTTCGATCAACTTAGGGATGCTGTCGTATTCTCTAAGATCGACCTTCGATCGGGGTACTATCATATGAAAGTAAAAGAACAAGACGTGCCTAAGACAACCTTTCGTACTCGTTATGGCCACTTTGAATTCCTCGTAATGCCATTCGGGTTAACGAATGCTCCGGCTGCTTTCATAGATCTAATAAATTAGGTATTCAAGCCTTATCTCGATAAGTTTGTGGTCGTATTCATCGACGACATTCTGGTGTACTCTCGGAATAAGGAGGAACATGCTGAACACCTCCGAATTGTTTTGCAAACACTCCAAGAACATCAATTGTATGCCAAGTTCTCCAAATGTGAATTTTGGTTACCAGAAGTTTCTTTCCTTTGCCATGTTATCTCGGTTGAAGGAATCAAAGTCCATCCAAGTAAGATTCAATCTATTCTGAATTGGAGACATCCAAAGAATGTAAGCGAGGTCCGAAGCTTTCTCGGTTTAGCCGGGTATTACAGAAGATTTGTTAAAGGCTTTTCCTCTATTGTCGCAAGTCTTACCAAGCTTACTCGCAAAGATACGCCTTTCGTTTGGTCAGAGAGCCAACAACGAAGCTTCGATCAACTTAAGTAAGCTCTGACTCATGGCCCGGTACTCATCCAACCAGAATCGGGAAAAGAATTTACTATTTACAGTAATGCTTCTCATCTAAGACTCGATTGTATCCTAACGCAATATGGGAAAGTAATTTCTTACGCTTCAAGGCAACTGAAGCCACACGAGTCTAATTATCCAACACACGATCTGGAACTAGCAGCTATCATATTTGCTCTCAAGATATAGAGACACTATCTATACGGGGAGAAATGCAATCTATTTACCGATCAAAAAAGTCTCAAGTACCTCCTAACACAAAAAGATTTGAATTTGAGACAAAGGAGATGGCTCGAATTACTTAAAGATTATGATCTGGTTATCGACTATCATCCGAGAAAAGCAAACGTAGTTACTGACGCCCTTAGTCGCAGACCATACTCGGGTAATTCATAAATCTAGAATTTCGATTAAATTCATTTGAATTATGCTTTCTATTGTTTTACAAATAATGAATTTAGAGCTTTCTTAAGCTACAAGTCACTATTCAAACATTTCTTGAAATACAAGTAACCCATTCGATTAAGAATTTTGCCTAAAATACTTGTAACTATTGAATTTGAATCTTTCTTAGCTTGTAAAAAAGTATTCGAACAATGCCTTTGTTCTTCAAGGAACAGTTCGAACAGTGCCTTGCACTGCAAGTAATCTATTGAAAATCATTCTAATGACTTTGTTAATGCTTTTGTAGCTACTACGGCTATCAATGCTCATTTTCGACTATCCAAGAGCCAGAAATTTCTATATGAACTTCAAGTTCAATCCAATTTCATCTCGAGAATTAAAGAACTCCGACAATTTGATCCAGATCTTCAGAAGATCATGTATAAGCTTACTTCTGAGTCAAGTTCCGACTTCTCCTTAAAGTCAAATGGACTCCTCTATTTCAAAGATAGAGTTTGTGTTCCTAACAATGAGGAATTAAGACAAGAAATGTTAAAAGAAGCTCATCAAACTTCTTTCTCGATCCATCCTGGATCAGTTAAGATGTATAAGGACCTAGAGCCACTATACTGGTGGCCATGCATGAAATCTGCAATTACAAGCTTTGTATCCAAGTGCTTAACATGTCAAAGAGTCAAAACCGAGCATCAAGTCCCTACTGGATTGCTTCAACCCATAGAACTTCCCCAGTGGAAGTGGGATCGTATTACAATGGACTTTGTCACTGGTCTTACTTCTACTCCAAGAAAGAACGATGTTGTTTGGGTGATTGTTGATAGATTCACTAAATCTACTCACTCCATCCCTGTTCGTATGAACATGAGCTTGGAAACCCTTACCGAACTGTACATTCATGAAGTGATTCGGTTATACAGTGTACCTACAACAATTATCTCTGATCGTGATCCTTGATTCGCTTCTCGATTCTGGAATTCTCTACAGAAAGCTCTAGGAGCTAAAGTACATCTTAGTACGGCCTTTCATCCTCAATCGGATGGCCAATCTGAGAGAATCATTCAAGTGTTAGAAGATATGCTACGTGCTTGTATTATTGACTTCGGGAAGAATTGGGAGAAATCCCTGCCTCTTGTGGAGTTTTCCTACAACAACAGCTACCAATCTTCTATTCAAATGGCTCCATTTGAAGCTCTTTATGGTAGAAGATGTAGAACTCCTCTATGATGGTCTGAATTGGGAGAAAACAAAGTATTGGGACCTCAATTGCTTCGGGAAACTAAAGAACAAATCAAGATCATTCACGATCGATTGGAGGCAGCTTCTGATAAACAGAAAGCGTATGCTGATTTGAAAAGAAGAGATATTCAGTATGCTATTGGAGATAAAGTCTTCCTAAAGGTCTCACATTGGAAGAAAGTGCTCAGATTTGGAAGAAAAGGGAAGCTCAGCCCCCGATACATCAGACCATTTGAAGTTATTGAAAGAATTGGTCCAGTAGCCTATCGATTAGCTCTTTCTAGAGAATTCGATAGAATACATAATGTCTTCCATGTTTCAATGCTCAGAAGGTATCGATCTGATCCTTCACACATTCTTGAGCCATAAGAAGTTGAATTGAATCTCGATTTGTCCTATGAAGAAGAACCTATTCAGATTCTTGACCGAGAAGTAAGAAAGCTTCGGAACAAGATTGTTCATCTTGTTAAGATCTTATGGAGAAATCATAAGGTGTAAGAAGCTACCTAGGAATCTGAAGAAGTCATGAGGAAGCAGTATCCTCACCTATTCGATTCAGGTAAATTCGAGGACGAATTTTCTTTAAGGGGAGAATTGTAACACCCCAAATCCTAGCTTAGTAGTATTGGAATTAAATTGAATAAGTTGATAGCTTAATTGAATTAAGAATTAAGCTAAATTGAATAGTTAAGGCCTAATTGAAAGAATGAATGAAATAAGTGACCAAATTAGAATGACTACAATGAATTAAAAGAGAAAGATTGAGATTGCATGATAAATATCATGAATCTCTTATTTGCCCTTAACTAATTACATGATTAGTAGCTAAGCAAGGGACAATTTAGACAAAACACAATTCCAATAACAAGGAATTGTTGTTGTCATCTTTCTCATTATCCATGTTTGGCCGAATGTCTTAGAGAGAAAGGGAGAGTGAGAGAAAGCTTTGAATTCAGCCATTGAAGAAAGGATTTTAGCTTGCATGTGTAGGAAATTTTCATTGAATTTAAGCAAGAAGCAAAGTAAGTATAGTTCTTTTTGTGATTAAATGAATAGGCAACTATCTTGTTGAAATTGGACTGATTTTGATGATGTTAGATGAATTAGACATTGAATATGTTGTTAGGTGATTATATGATTGTTGAATCATGCTAAAATTGAAGAATGAAACTAGGTACAAGGCTGGAAATTATGTGTTCATGCTAGTGTAACAAACCTAGGTTGCTGGAACTTGTATTGTGTTGTTAAAGTGGAAATTGAATGATTTGAATATGAAATTGAGCTAAGAAAATAATGAATTGATGATGATCATGAATAGGTAATGTAAAGAAGAGGTTAAACAAATTGAATTGTAGGTAAACAATGCTGGAAATGAAGGATAAGAACATGAACATAGTTATATAATCTAGAAACTGTTTTGTGGTATTGAAATTGAGTAAACATGCAAGATTAGGCTTTGTAATCAACTTGCCCTGTTTTGACAGCCATGTTTAATGAACTAACATGGAACTAACATATTTAGAATATTATATGAATTGAATTATAGGGCCAAGACATTGGTTAAAATGGAATAAAGGCGTTAAAATGTAATTAGATGCAATCTGCCCAGAATTGCTCTGTTCTGGGCAGTCACTTTGAAAATTTACCAAAATTTGTATAGTTTGAATTCAGGGCTGAAATTTTAATGACATGATCCTTAGAATGTTCATTTTCGTTAGATGAAAACAGAACTGAAAACTGGGTCCTATACTAAAAACTGTAAATAGGTATTGCTGGACAGTGCAAACTGTCTAGACAGTGTAAATGTCAAGTCTTTGAACAATAAACTGTATTAATTGGCTAAGAAATAAAATTCAAGTCTATTGTGGCCTTATAGGAAATTTTGTAAGCTTTCTAACTATGTATAGCAATCGAAATTTCGATGTACGAATTAAAAGATATGGCCATTTTAAGGGACAGTGGGCAAACTTCCAGGCAGCAGTGTCTTGGGCAGGTTGGGACTATTTTTGCACCTAGTAAGAAACTGTTTCCAAAACAGTTTTGGGACATTGTAATATGTCCAATTATGTATTAAAATAAGGTAATAACAATATGTAATTGAATTGGTATGAAATGCTTAAAAAGAAGCATAAAAATAGTAGCTAAATGTTAGGTAAAATGTAGTAACATTGCTACTTTGATTATGTGACTTTATGTGCTTGTTTTGATGATATGTGCATATGTTATGCTTGCTAGATCAAGGGCAGCAGATTGGGGAAGAAGAGGATAGGAGTGGACATCCCAAAGCTAGAGGCAAAGGGATTTGGATCCAAGATAGTTGAATTGCTAAGAGTATTGTGAGTGTAACTATCCTAGGGTTGAGACTTAGGTCATAACCAACCTTGTTATTGCTTAAATGAAATGCTAATGCCATGTAACATGACTTAAAGAATATTTGGCTAATTAAGGGAAGAATGAAATGTATGACAACTTGATTGATGCCATGATCTTTGTGTTTACTTGGGTGTTAAGCAATTATGATCAAATGCTTGTCATGTGCATTGCTTATGCCTAAGGTATGAATTGGCATGCTTGCTTGGAGAATAAGGTACGCACAATGCATACATATGCCTGTGTTGTGAATGTTATACATGGTTGATTGAATTGAATGATATGGATAGTTATGTATTGGGAGTTAAGACTCCATAAGCCTAAAGGCTTGGCCTTAAATGGAATAATGTTAAATTGAATCAATAAATGTATAAAGCATAAATGAAATGGATAATCAACAACCTTGGTAGCTAGTTCGATAGATAGGAGGGCATGCCTTAGAATCTTGAGCTCGTATTAGCACTACGGTGCATATTGGCACTACGTTGCATATTGGTACAACAATACATATTGGCACTACGGTGCATATTGGCACGACGGTGCATATTGGCACTACGATGCATATTGCCACTTCAGTGCATATTGATAAGATTTGATTATCTAGTAAGCTACTTACCAAGGAAATGTTAAAAAAAATGACTTATTGAACATTGTTTGTATTATAAGACACATTAATGGTTGCTAAACTTGTTTCTTGTCATGAAAGAAATGTATAGATGATGGCTTAATGTATAAATGCCTACTTGATGAATTAAATGATTGATTGCTTGTCTTCCAAGCATGTTGTTCGAATGGCTTATGAGTACCATGATGAATGTGTTATGTTGATTGTATGATATGTAAAAGTTGCCTAAGTTACCCTATGCAATTCGAATAGTATATGGCTTGATTTTAATTGTTTAAATTCTTTGAGTTACATGTATACTTGGATTGATATGCTTTGAGAAAATTGACTAGACTTAGAGTTACCTCACTAAGTACATATCTTGTACTTACCACTCCACTCTTCATTCTTCCCATAACAGATTAAGGATTACTTCAAGAGGATATCTTGGGTTTGAAGCAACACTTGAGGCAAGCTTGAAAGCATGAATTCATACTCTTTGTATACTCTTTGTTTGATGGCACTAGATTTTGTATTAGGTAGCTTTGATCATGCTTTTGATTATGTGTATATGACTAGTTTTGTAATGTTTTGAATGGGCTTACTATGTAATCTATTTTGGATGACTTAAACTATGTTGAACCATGATATTATGTATATATATAAGAAGTACAAGCTGCGCATATGGTGATAGAAATTCAATGTTTGATGAAATTATGTATGATTCTAATGTAGAACCAAAGTGTGATGAAATCTTGTCTAATTTGAATGCTAAACCTATGTTGTATGTTCATACATTTGCTCCTATGTATGTTAGCATGATTCGGCAACATGGAGAATAAAGCCAAGGTATGTTCAATCATGCATTAACAATGTAATAACCAAATATGCTATGTAATGTGATGACTTGATTGCAAAAAAACAATTGAAATGTAGTTAGGGATTTCCATGATTGTTCGAATAGGATGAATAAAAATGTAATAAGATTGTAAGTTGGATGCTTTGATATGATCATGTTAATTGGTTGATTGTGTAGTTTCTTAAGTTGCAAGTAAACTAGTTAAGACATGCTTAGTGACACCTAGTGTATTCGAATATGGCATTAGAATTAAAGAAAGAATGAAGGTTGAAACATGTTGAATAGTAACTTTAAGTGAAGTATGCAATACTTGTGTTTGTAGTTTGAATGATGTATGCAATTTAATTGAATTGGTAACATGAAAATAGTAACTTAAGTTATAAGTTAAGAATGAAACAAAATGGTACCTAAATTAGTATGTTATGTATGATGTGGCTTTGCGTAAAGTGAATTGATGTATTGTTTGTATGTTTGAAAGGTTTAGCTTGGGATTGCTTGCGCATCAAGGAAAGTAACCCGAGGTTACTTGTTCGACAAGTAACCTATCAATCGCGTTGTTTTGTTCAGGTAACGCTCCCGAACCGGGTTACGGCTAACCCGGGGATGGGGTGTTACAGATTTATTGTAATAAAAAAGAAAAAAGCTGAGAAAAAAATCTCATACCTTGCTTGAATTAGGTACCAGTTTCTGTAATGTTTCCATCCTTTGATTTATCTTATCTCGTCTTTTTTGGGAAAGAAAGAGCAAGACAAAAAAATAAAGAAGAGTAAATACTCTTGGGTAAAGAAAAGAAAAAAAGATATTCAGCATATTTAGAAAGGTAAAATGAAAAAAAATATATTTTGTCATTTGGCCTTCTATTCTTATTTTGGAGCAAACAACCTTAACATTTTAATTTGGTCCAAATATATTCCTGTTTAATGGAAACTGACGGCCAACAACTGATGTTACTGGACTTGGCATGTGTTAAGATCTGTTGACGTGTGTTAGCATCTTATTCGCCACGTGTCAACATAATGTTCGTCATGTATCACCATTCGTTTGAGCCACGTCAGTCACGCGTCAGCATGATAGAAGGTATAACAAAATTACTTTTTTAAAAAAAAAATCTCACGTGACATGCCACATCAGCAGATCTTAAGGTGTGGCAAGTCCAGTTAGATTCAGCCATTGACCGTCAGTTGACTGACAATTTTCATCCAACATGAGCATATTTGGACTAAATTGAAACGTTAAAGGTTGTTTACTCCAAAAAAAGAAAATAAGAGGTCAAATGACAAAATATGCAAACGTTGGGGGCATCTTTTGTCATTTTGCCATTTAGAAAAGAGAAGCTACTTTCTTCTCCTTTTTGACGGTAGAAAGTTGGAAGGTCGAATCCAATCACTGAGGGTGATTATCAGCTTATCGTCTCATTGATCAAGGTTTATGTTATGTATAAAGTATAATGATTTAAGTCAACAATAATTAAGCAGTTTAGCTCACACGTTCAGATTGGTTATGGATAGCAGCAGCTCTGCTCCTTTTTGTTGAAACTGAAGATTTTCCATTTTCCTTCTTGTGTTCCTCACCTGCCTCCCCCTTTAACACGGAGAAAGGACAATCAGCGCAAAGTAGATGCACAAGCAATAATAAATACTCCATAATTGAAATACTGAATAGAAGAAGTTTGCCTGTGTTTTACTGTGAGATACAGAGTGATGGTCATCAGCTGTTGTGGCCTTGGTTGTGTTTTCCGGGGAACCATGGGAAATCGAAGTGAAACCCACACCAAACTCTTTCTCATTTGTCTCCACACTCACGTACTGGCTATCTCTTCCGAACGTGGCACTGGCACTTAGCTCCTTGCTGCTCCACTCGGGTGCCACGCGCCACCCTCGCGCGTTTCCCAGCCAGTAGTACTACCTCATCGTCTTGGGTATTAACCGTCCCACTGCAGGATCCCACTCTAGTGGAGCATCCCACCACGCCAAGCCCCGGCATAGATTCCATCGCGTGCGTGGTACGGTCATCTGACTTGTTCGAGCAAGGGACCAAAGCATCCACCGTCATGGTGTGGTGGTCCAACCAGGGTACAAGCTCATCCGCCGCGCCACCATCGATAGAAGGCTTGCGATATGGAAAGCAAGTGGCCTGATTCACGATGGACTCCAAAGTGCCACCAGCCCAAGTGGTGGAGTTGAGTGGTTTGGGCAGCAGGCGTGGCGGACCTAAGCTGTGCATGGCTAGTTGCCCATTTTCCCATGTTAGCTCTGCAACTTCTTTATCCAACCTGCAAAGCATGCACCAACAACGTCAACCAAAAACTAAAGTTACACGTTATCGGTCATATAGAGGGAAGAGAGGGAATTGTTACATGGGAGGCCGAGCATCAGGGGAAGTGAAATTGGAGTTGAAACGAAAGGAGTGGCATGGATTGTCATCAACATCCCAACTCGGAACACACTGACTCATTTTAACAACTAAAAGTGAGCAATCAGTTTTACATGTTGTAGACAATTCAAAGGACTACATTATATGGAGTATATATTTGGATGTATTTTAGTGGTTGTTGGTCAGATTGCGTGTGGAATCATTATGGGAAGTGAAATAAGTGGCGTCCTACTCCCCTAGCCTTTATTATTGTGGAGATAAGAATCAAACTGAAGAGAGGATAGAGAAAGTGAAGGATTCTGGTCCATACGTGGTAAAAATAAAAGCTAAACTGAGAAAGGAGATTAGGAGAAAGTGCTCTATGATGGTTAAAACAGGGTATACGGAAAAAGAAGCCGACTGAAGCTGGGAAACAAAGGCTACCATAAATTAACATGGAGTGGAATTGTGGCGCGGGATAAACATTCAACGCTACTAGTACTACCCCCATCATGCTAATTTACAACTCCTGAATTTCTACTTACCAGGTTGAATATGCAGTGGAACCCATGGGATTTTGTAATGGCAGCTCAGCTGGGCCACTTAACAAGGAAAGAACCATGGCGTGCTGCAAATGCAATTATATGTTATGGGCTCATACTCATAACTGCTTCTAATTTCTATATTGGAAGTGGTTCATAATGGGCTTTGCCTTCCACCCCTTGGAGTTTAAACAAGTTATCACGGCAAGGAACAATCAATTGGTAGAGGAAAGCAAAGATTCACTTCAATTAAATGCTGTTGCTGACAAGGAACCACATTTTCCCCTTCTGTCCTACAAAACTTCCCCCCTTACCAATTCCATCATCTCTCAAATTATCTCACCTAGTACCATCATATTGTTCATGTTTTTTGTGGTTAAGAAATTTAACGAGTGTCCAATTTATATTTTGGTTCAAATTCAAAAGTCAAAATAGAAATTAACGTTTTTTATTAGTATGTCATGTCATTAATGTAATGGGAATCAAATCTCAATTCAAATCTCTAATTATCACAAACATTATCTACAAATTATATTTCAAATAAATAGATGATGCTTTGAACGAATTACCCTCCTGAATCCTCCATGGATTTGGCTAAGTCATGTGGACTTGCGGGCTTTCTAGCATTCTCCAAGTGCCGGGCCAAGTGTGATGGTCTTGGCAAGCCCGTTACACCGCGCAAACCTTCTTTGGCTGATTCTTGCGCCAACGCCTTGGTCCCAAAGGTTTGGTCCACGCCTTTCTCCAAGTGCTGGGCTAAGTGTGATGGTCTTGGCAAGCCCGTTACACCACACAAACCTTCTTTGGATGATTCTTGTGCCAATGCCTCGGTCCCAAAGGTATAGTCCACGACATTCTCCGAGTGCTGGGCCACATTTGGCAAGGCCGTTACATTGCGCACAATCTCCCTATCTGACGCTTGCGCCAATGTCTCGATCCAAAAAGTTTGGTCCGTGACATTCTCCCCCACTTGACTTAGCGACGCCTTCGTCGCTGCACTCGAACGATCCTGGGCAGGGTCAACTTGATTACTCGTCGATGCCTCAGCTTCATGCAATTCCCCTATATGAACTGCTCGCCTCGACTCAAACTGTCGTTGAACATCGCGTGCTAACATGCCTCTTGATACATCTCTCTTGTAGGAGCATTCTCCCACAAACTCTGATTTACCTCGACTTAGACCCACTTGGTCCTGCGGCAAAGACTTGGAAGTTGTCACAACATTGAACACAGACTGAACTCTCAGATTCGTTGACAACTCTAACTTGCCCCTTTGAACTCTGAAAGGTCTCTTCCAATCTTCATTTCCCCCGCACTGAAGGCTAGGTCTTACTTGACCTACGCTCATCAACAATGGCAAATCAAAACCAAAAACACTAGGAATGTGTTTGAGATGTACCTTCTCATCGATCACATTTACTCTAAAACAGGTCAGCCCTTCTTTCTCCTTGAAGTTTGCCCCCCTCTGCATTAAACCTTCTTCATTGAAGTTCTTTGCATGCATCGGCACTTTCGCCACAAAGTCCGTTGCGCTATTCTGCATCGGCTCTTATTCCCTGAAGTCCGTTGCTTCTAGTTGCATCCGCCCTTCTGACTTGAAGTTTGGTGCTCTCTTGCATCGATCCTTCTTCCTTGAAGTTTGGTGCTTTCTCTTACGTCGACACTTCCTACCTGAAGTTCGTCGCTCGTTTCCCACCCTGCCCATTGGTGGTGTCTCCACGGTTACTATGTCCCTTAACGGCTTGGCCCCCTTCGACACTTCAATGGTCTTAAAAGCGATGATCTTTCCCCGAACATCCTCGGCAAGCTCCTCGATAGCCTTCTCAGACATGGTCACCCCTTTCTACTTTCGGTCCCCCTTGGCCTTGGCAGAACTTGACATTATCGAATCAAGCGATGCATCCTCTTCGGGCTCACCCAACTCCTTGGATGGCTTGACTCGATCCAGGGACTCTCGTAATTTGTGAGGCCCCTTACACTGGTAGCACTCTAGTTGCTTCATCTTGCGTCGGCACTTCTTCCTCGAAGTCCTTCGCTTCTTTCCCACCTTGCCCGTAGGTGGCATCTTAACGGTTGCTATGTCCCTCAACGGCTTATCCCCCTTCGACACTCTACTGGTCTCAAAAGTAATGTTCTTCACTCGAACATTCTCGGCAAGCTCTTTCCTAGCCTTCCCGGACATCTTTAACCTATTCTGCTCATGGTCTCCTCTTACCTTGGCAGAACTAGACAACTCTGAACCAAGTTTCACAAGCTCTTTACTCTTAGCCTTGTCCTGTCCCTCAGACCACTTGGCTCGAAACGGGCATCTCCGCAACTTATGAGGTCCCTTGCATCGGTAGCACTCCAATCGCCTCGTCTTTACCTTCGGCTCGACAGCTTTCTCACTTGCTATCGCACCAAGTCTCATCACTGGCTGGACTACTTTGGCACTCGTAGTCGAACCACGACTCTCACTTTTCTTGGCGGCATTAACACACACAATCGCCCCAAGTCTCGCTACTTCACCCTTTGACTCGTCTGTCGTCTTCACCATGGCAGCTAGGCGGTTCTTCTCGGGGCATTCCCTTATCAAATGAGGACCATCACAGAAGTAGCACTTCAACTTCTTGCTCCCCTTCTTTTCTGGCATGGACTTAGCCTCACCATTCCCCTCATCTCTCAAACTGGGCTTGGTTGACTCAACACTCGCCTGCTTGCATTCTGCGGGCTCCGTCAGAGGTTCGGCAACAACGAGAGCCTCTAAAAGTCTCTAGGCATCTCTCTGCTCTACTACGAGCTTCGCCCCCGGTCTAAATCCCTCTAAGAAGGTCTTGAGCGCATCACATTCACTCATTGCCGTCTTGCAACTGAGCAGCTCCCTCTTGAGCTCATCCACTTCTTTCAACAAAGCTTCCATCTCAGCTTCACTAGCATTACTCCCTCGAACAGTCACCAACTAGTTGAGAACTTCTCGTGTTTCGTCCTTAAACCGGTCATCTATGGACTATACTTCGTCAAGATGGGACTCGAAAACACATTGGGTCTGCTTGGCTTCCTCTTCGAATTTCTCAAGTTTAAGAACCCTCTTTCCCAACGACTCTAATTCTGCCTTCATTGCCTCCACTGTATCTTGAAGGGAATTATCTTGTTGGTTCAACTTATCGTACACCGAGTTGAGAATTTCTTGGATCTCTTTCACGGTTTTCTCCTTGGAAGAATCCCCCGCTTTTTGCAAAGCCCCCATCTTGGCTTCACAAGCACAATTCCCTCGAACTATCTCCAACTCGTTGAGGATGCGTTGAGTCTCGTCATTGAACTTGCCCTTCATGGACTCTAACTTTTCAAGACGTGACTCCACAACACTTTGGGTCTTTTTGGCCTCCTCTCTTAGAGTTTCCACTGTAGCCTCTAAGGAATTTCCACGCTCAGATGTCTTAACTTCCAAGCCGTTAAGAGCCCATTCAACCTCCTCCTGGATCCCTTTCAGAGACTCTAACATCTCGATATCCAACGACCCCAGCTTCTCAAGGTTTACTGACTCTAGCTGTTCAAACACCACCTTGGCCTCCTTCTCGAAGTCCAAGAGTTTATCGACCCAAGCCTCTACTACTGTTATGAATTCAAGATTCGATTGCACTTTATTTTCAAGATGGTTGCTCCTCTCGTCAAATTCATTAAAAGTCTTTCTTACTTCGTCCATTGTCAATGTCTTCTTCTTTGGTGTCATCTTAATCACCACTTTGCCACGACCTAGTCTGATCCATGATCACTTCGACTAACTCGAATGCAAGTCACCACCACGCTTGACTGCAACTACAAGCTGGAATCCACCACACTTGACTGCACCTGCAAGCTGGCTTGAACGCAAGTCCCTTCCTTGACTCGCTCTGATACCACTTGTCACGGGGCTAGATTTTACCCTAGCGGATCCGTGCGGCCTTAGACACCTTTGACGCTAATTGGTCGATTTCTACGCCTAAGTCAGCCTTCAACCAGCCTTATGAGTATTCCTGCTCGACAACGGCTCCGACAAGCCCTCCAAGCTTGGATGGATCTTGTCACGGGCTAGACTTTTGCCAGACAAATCATGTGAACCTTAGCCGCTTTCTCGGTTGAAACGTCGGCTAAGTCACCCTGAAATCCCTTGTCATGGCCTTAGGTAAAACTCTCTCGACAAACACCTAACTCAGCCAGGATTCTCGCTCCAGAAGATCAAACACTTCCCGAAGCCCTCGAACGAAAGATCGTTCTAAGCGAAAGCTAATCAAAGAACAACGGAAAGAGATTGGCAACACGAACAACGAAGAACACTCAAGAACAATGAAGAACACTAAGAGATTTTAGAGTAAATGCTTCTTGTATTACTCAAAGTGAATGAATAAGTGAATATGAGATGAAGTGATTTACAAGTGAGGAGGGAGCCTCTATTTATAGTTGAACTCCCCTACATCCAACGACTCAGTTTAAATTACATCGACGATCGAGATTGATCTTATCTAATCAAATCTCAATTCAAATCTCTAATTATCACAAACATTATCTACAAATTATATTTCAAATAAATAGATGATTCTTTAACTGAGTTACCCTCATGAATCCTCCATGGATTTGGCTAAGTCCTGTGGGCTTGCGAGCTTTCTAGCATTCTCCAAGTGCCGGGCCAAGTGTGATGGTCTTGGCAAGCCCGTTACACCGCGCAAACCTTCTTTGGCTGATTCTTGCGCCAACGCCTCGGTCCCAAAGGTTTGGTCCACGCCTTTCTCCAAGTGTTGGGCTAAGTGTGATGGTCTTGGCAAGCCCGTTACACCGCGCAAACCTTCTTTGACTGATTCTTGTGCCAATGCCTCGGTCCCAAATGTATGGTCCACGACATTCTCCGAGTGCTGGGCCACATTTGGCAAGGCCGTTACATTGCGCACAACCTCCCTATCTGACGCTTGCGCCAGTGTCTCGATCCAAAAAGTTTGGTCCGTGACAAAAGCAAAGCAAAGGTCGGGACAAAGCTGTCATTTTTTGATATCAATTTTAGGGTTCAGATCTCTCAAATTAAAATTTAAAGAAAACAGTGAATATATAAAATTTATTTGTATAATGAAAAGTAGAAAGTGTATGGTATTTGGGATTTATACGCGGACTCTAAAACCACAACCCTTTCTTTCTTTGTGATTTGGATAGATCCCAGTTATCTCTTTTTCTTGGGCTTCTTTCTTCAACTCCATCATTTCTACTCCTTGTTTTCAATCTCTTGTAGATTTTCAACGATGGTGGATCTTCAAATTGTTTGCTGCATGTGCGGCGACGTCGGTTTCCCCGACAAACTCCTCCGCTGCAACAAATGCCGCCACCGCTTTCAACATTCGTATGACTCTTTTTTTCATTTCATCATTCATCCATCTATACTATCATCATCATCATCATCATCATGTATGCACATATGATCAACGCCACCATGGGACGGCTTGATAGCTACCGTTAACTGAATTTATCTTGTCATCATCAGTTCACCGGCAGATAAGCGGTTAACCTTCTCCACCAAGCACCATTCAACCACCACCACCAAACATGATGGTTTCGTATAATAGCTGAATATAATAACCATAAATACATTAATTCCATCATACCCCCCTATGATATCAATATTGTATGGCTTGAATGGAATCTTCAACTTAAACAAGTTATTGATTCTGTTAGGTATTGCAGCAACAACTACAGCGAGTTCGCAGAGTCAATTCAAGTGTGTAATTGGTGCAAAAGCGAAGAGAGAAACTCAACTCACAGCAGCTCTTAAAAGAAATCCTTGTCTAAAAACGAAAGTGGAATTATAAAGCGATCCGAGTATAGGGGTGAGAAAATCAAGCAACATCAGAGTGGTGATCCTGATCCACACAAAGGAAAGAGTCCTTCTCCAAGGTCTGCCACTCGCAGGTACAAGCTTCTCAAGGATGTCATGTGTTAAAAAACACTTGTTTGTAACTTGTTATCCAAATCCAATGTTTTCTTTCGAACATGGGCGTCGCCGATCATTCTCATGCCTTACCTTTTGGTGTTATTAATCAATATCAGCTATTGATAAACATTTCAAATAAATCGATTTTTCTTAATTACTTGTATTTAGAGATAAATGACTATCATAGTACAAAACAATGCAACATCGCAGTGCAAAAAACGTTTTCAAGTAAGTTGATAAACTAATGTTAACTTGAATAAAATTGGATAAGTGGCACAAGTTTTAAGTTGTCTTCTCTTAAGTTATCGTCGTTGATCATCTAGCTAGGGTTTTTCAACTTCATTTTGTATTCCGTTGTGCCTACCTAGTAGTATTTAGTATTTACAGATTCATTGAAACTCTTGAATCATCATTGTTTTAGAGAAGAAATAATTAAACAGGGAAACAAGTGTCTGCGAAATGAGTAATTTTGTTTTAGGTCATTCTCCGATATTAATTGATACTCATCGTAAAACATTTGTACCGCAGTCTTGACCCTTTCTTCTTGAAGTGCCAAATGAAGCCATGACCTTGGCTTTTACTTAATCCCTTTCCACAAGTTTGGTGTTAGCTATCTAGTCTGACCTCTTCATGTGAACTTGATCTGAAAAACAAGGAAACTCACCATAAATAAAACAAATTACTGTAACATTGGCGCTGCTTCCATTTTATGTGAAGGGGTGTAAATAATTAGAAAATTATATTAGAAATATAGGGTGCATAGTTACAAATTTTTTGGAGGTGTGAAATTAGATTGTTAATAGAAAATACAAAGAAAATTAGAGGCTTAAACCAAACATTTTGAAAATTTTAGGGGTGTCCTGTTCGAAATCAAAACCCAACTTAAATATTGTATGCCGACAAAACAAGAGTTGTGTAGAAGTTTCAAGTTTTGTGTGTGTGCTGACAAATATATTAAAGTTTCATGGCAGCCACTAGAAGATTCAAGAGCTCCTTAGCATTTAAGCAATGGTAAGGGACGACAACTAGTGGCAACAATCCTATAAAGATCTAGAATCATACGACACTCACTAGAAATATCTAGGATTAACTATATTATTTTATTAGTTCCTAAAAACTTCATATGTCGGTTTGGGATCCTATAAATAGGAGCTGGAAACTTGTAAGTGTGCAAGTGTGAGAAACAAATCAGTGTGTGTGCATAGCAAAATAAGAGTGTGTGTGTGCAAGTGTGAAGAAGATTGTGTTGGTGAGAAACTTGCAGCAGCAAGTATTGTACCTTTGTTTCGGACTGTAATAAATTTGTACGAGTAATAAATTAGTGCCCATTTTTAACGCTTCTAACAAGTGGTATCTGAGCCAAGTCCGAATTCGAATTTACGCAACGGTGAATATGGCCAACATGATTCAACCACAAATCCCGAGATTGAAAAAGGCGAATTATGGCAGCTGGAGTATCCAAATAAAGGAGTTACTCGGTTCCCAAGATTGTTGGGATATCGTCGAAGAAGGCTATGTCGAACCCAAAAATGCAGCAGTAGAAGCAGCCCTGTCGAATGAAGAGAAAAAGGCACTGAAAGAATCTCGCAAGAAAGAAAAAAGGGCATTGTTCTTTATTTTCAAGGAGTAGATGAATCTACATTTGAAAAAATTTCTGATGCGGAGACCGCAAAGCAAGCATGGGAGATTTTACAAAAATCTCTTCAAGGTACCGAAAAAAAAAGGTACGTCTTCAATCGCTCAGAGCTGAATTTGAGATGCTAAAAATGAAAGGCATGGAAAGCATAGATGACTATGCTAGCCGTGTAAAAGTTGTAGCAAATGAAATGAAAATAAATGGCGAAGCGCTCGGCGAGGTCAGGTGATGGAGAAATTTTTCGTTGGTACGAAAATTTGATTGTGTGGTCGTTGCAATTGAATAATCAAAAGATTTAACTCAAATGACTATCGATGAGCTTGTGGGATCACTCCAAGCCCATAAGCAAAAAAATGAAGCTAAATGAAGAAAGTGAAAATCTAGAGCAAGTCCTTCAAAGCAAGTTGCACGTCAACGAAAGTGAAGCTAGCAGCAGCTACATACGAGAAAGAGGAAACTATGGTAGAAATTGTGGAACATGAACAAGTGGACGTGGGGGTCGTTCATATGTTAGCAACCAAGGAAATGAAAATTATCAATCACCAAGTCGTGGACGAGGAAATAGAGTTCGAGGAAGATATCAACAAATAGATAAATATTAGGTACAATGGTATAATTGTAATAAGTACGGTCATTATAGTTACGAGTGTAGATCAACTCCAAAACATGAAGAAAGAATTAATGTAGCAATAGCTGAAGAAGAAAACACCGAAGAATCTCATGTATTCATCACTTATAAAGGAAATAAAGAATCAAAGGAAAATATTTGGTATCTCGATAATTATGCCAATAATCATATATGTGGTTGAAAGGAGTTTTTTTGTAGCATTAGACGAAACAATCCGTAGACGAGTAACTTTTGGTGACGACTTACACACAAGGGTCAAAGGTAAAGGGAAAGTCATGATTATACAGAAAAATAAAAAAAAAAGAAATACAAATAAGATGTCTACTATGTACCAGCTATGAAGAACAATATCATCAGCATTGGCCAGCTACTGGAAAAAGAATATGAAGTGCAGATAAAAAATCGTTCGCTTTCTATCAAGAATAAAAATAGAGAATTGGTTACCCAAGTCAATATGACGCGGAATCATCTCTTCACTATTGACATCTAGTCAGGAGAAGTAAAGTGCATGAAGACTGCTATCAAGGACGATTCGTGGCTGTGGTACTTAAGGTATGGGCATCTTGGATTTTCTAGCTTGAAGTTATTGTCAAAAGCAAAGATGGTGAATGAATTGCCAGAAATCAATCCTCTAAACCAATTGTTTAAGGCCATATATCAAAAGAAAACAACACAGACAAAGTTTTGAAGTTGGCAAATCCTAGAGAGCAAGAAGACCATTGGAGATAGTCCACACTGACATAGCTGGTCCTTTCGACATACCATCACTTGTTGGAAACATGTACTACCTGGCTTTTATTGATGATTATAGTATAAAGTGTTGGGTATATGTTTTAAAACAAATGTTAGAAGCATTGGATAAGTTCAAAGAATTCAAAGCAATGGTGGAAAAGGCAAGCGGTCAATACTTAAAAATATTCAGATCTAATAGAGGAGGCGAGTATACAGTAAAGTTATTTAAAGATTTCTGAAAGGAGTATGACATCATTCACCAGTTGACAGTTAGATACACTCCTCAACAAAATAGAGTTACAGAAAGAAAGAACCGCACCATTCTCGACATGGCAAGGAGCATGGTAAAAGGTAAGTATCTACCAAGAAATTTTTGGGCCGAAGCAGTTCGATGTGCAGTTTACTTGTTAAATCGTTACCCAACAAAGAGTGTGAGGAATATGACACCGAACGAAGCATGGAGCTGCAAAAAAACAGGAATTGGCCATCTCAAGATTTTTGGATGCGTCGCATATGCCCACGTACCTGAGTAGATCAAAAAGAAGCTCGATGACAGATGAGAGAAATGTATCTTTATTGGCTATGATGAACGAAGTAAAGCCTACAAACTCTACAATCCACTCACCAAGAAGATGATAATCTCAAGAGATGTTGAGTTTGATGAAGCAGAACACTGGAGATGGATCATAGAAGAAAATAAAGTTGAAAGACTATTTTTTAACGAAAATAAAGACGATGATGACTTCATCAACCAAGATGAACAAGGCCCTCAACAAAATCTGACTGAACCATCTTCATCAAGCAACGATATCAGTACCGGAATAGAAAATCCTGAAGAATACCCAACTAAAGTTCAAAGATCAACGAGGGAAAAAGAGTACCAAAAAGGTATAAAGATTATCAAACTGAAAATATTTCAATTTTTTGTTTACTTGCAAGTAGTGATCCAATAACATATGATGGAGCAATTGAAGATAACATGTGGAAGAATGCCATGAATGAAAAACTTGCATCGATAGAAAGTAATGATACGTGGGAGCTCACAAGCCTACCAGAAGGACATAATCCAATTAGAGTCAAGTTAGTGTACAAGACGAAGACCAATAAAAAAGGACAAGTAGAGAAATACAAGGCGGGACTAGTTGCCAAAGGCTATAAACAAAGACAAGGAATAGACTATGATGAAGTATTCGCTCCAATAGCAAGGATCGACACTAACAGACTTCTCACAGCGGTTGCAGCACAAAACAAATGGAAGATTTATCAAATGGATGTGAATTCAGTGTTTCTAAATGGCTACTTAGAAGAAAGAGTTTATATCGAGCAACACACCTGGGTATATTAAACAAGGACATGAAGATAAGGTTTATTGCTTGAAGAAAGCCTTATATGGATTAAAGCTAACACCAAGAGCATGGAACATAAGAATAGATGAATATTTTCAAAAGAATGGGTTCATAAAGAGTCCGAACGAGCATGCCTTATATACAAAGAGAAATAAAGATGGTGATATCATGATCGTGTGTTTATTTGTGGACGACATGATCTTCACCAGAGACAACCCAAGTATGTTTCGCAATTTCAAGAAAGCTATGACTAAAGAATTTGAAATGACAGATATTGGAGAAATGTTATACTTTCTTGGAGTTGAGGTGAAGCAAATGGAAGAATGAATTTTCTTAAGTAAAGTCAAAATGAAAGATTGCAAGTCGGTAGCCACTCAAACAGAAACATGCATAAAATTAAGTGTTGATTCAACAAGAGAGTCAGTGAATCCAACATTGTACAAAAGCATCGTTGGAAGTTTAAGGTATCTAACTATCACACGACCAGACATAACATACGTCGTGAGACTGGTAAGCAGATTCATAGAGAATCCAAAACAAGATCATTAGATTGCAGCAAAGAGAATTTTTGAGATATGTCAAAGGTACGTTAGATCATGGATTATTCTACAAGCATTCACTAAATTTAAAGTTAGTTGGTTACTCTGATAGTGATTACGGAGGAGACATTGATGATCGAAAAAGCACGTATGGATACTTATTTCATATCGGCTCCAAAATATTTTCTTGGTCATTAAAAAAACAACAAGCGGTAGCTCTCTCGACATGCGAAGCAAAATACATAGCCGTTGCAGCCTGTACCTGTCAAGCAATCTGGTTGAAGAATATTTTGGAGGAGCTAAATTTTTCACAAGAAGGACCAACTACAATATATGTTGACAAAAAGTCCAATATATCTCTTATATAGAATCTTGTCTCCCATAGTCGAAGTAAGCATATTGACACAAAGTATCACTTCATACGAGAGCAGGTGAAGAACAAAAATGTGGAGCTGGTACATTGCAGAACAGAAGATCAACTTGCAAACATTTTTACGAAGCCATTGAAAGCTGATACATTTCATAGGCTCAAAGAAAAACTCAGAATGAAAGTTGGGTTTGAGGGGGAGTGTTAGAAATCAAAACCCAACTTAAATATTTTATGCCGGCAAAACAAAATTTGTATAGAAGTTTCAAGTTTTGTGTGGATTCCATGTGCTGACAAATATGTTAAAGTTTCATGGCGGCCACTAGAAGATTCAAGAGCTCCTTAGCACTTAAGCAATGGTAAGGGACGACAACAAGTGCCAACAATCCTATTAAGATCTAGAATCATACGACACTCACTAGAAATATTTAGGATTAACTATATTATTTTATTAGTTCCTAGAAACTTCATTATGTTGGTTTGGGATCCTATAAATAGGAATTGGAAGCTTGTGAGTGTGCAAGTGTGAGAAACAAATCAATGTGTGTGCATAGCAAAATAAGAGTGTGTGTGTGTGCAAGTGTGAAGAAGATTGTGTTGGTGAGAAACTTGCAGCAGTAAGTATTGTACCTTTGTTTCGGATTGTAATAAATTTGTTCGAGTAATAAATTAGTGCCCATTTTCAACGCTTCCAACATGTCCATCGTTTCATACAAACAAGTCGTTAGTATTAATATTGCAGGATCTTCGCACATTACAACGACAGAATATATGATTCATTATCTGGGTATCTCAAAGCGTATCTTTTATATTATTTTCTTTTTCATCCATGTAAAAAGAAGTTTGTCGTTAGGGTTGCATGCGCGTACGGATATCAAATGCAGTTTAATTGTTTGAACTCTTATTAGGGTTTTCATCTTTATTTAATGTCTTAGAAAGATTTCGAGTATCTGGTTTTGTACTTCGATCCTATGTTATTTCTTTGTAGAGTTCCCAAAAGCCAACAACTTTGTTTCCATACATGTTTCAATTAAAAAACCATAACCATACTTATCTGGAGTGACATTTAATTGAATGAGCTGGTAGAAGCATATAATCTGCAGATTCAGATGATATCACCAGGAAACTTTCTTAGTGTGGTAGAATGCTTTTCATACATTTTTATTTTGGACAAAACGCTCTGAAACATTGTCAGTAGCTGCTGCTCTCACTTCAAGAAACTCTGGTGCTTGAATCATCACTTACAACAGAGACCAGATCAGAGTCCCCAAAATTGACATCCTTTTGTTAATTCCTGTCCTTTTATCATCAATTTATACCCCTTAGAGCATTTTGTGCTTGAATTATTATGAGCATATTTTTCATGCTGACGCAATAAATATGTAACAAAAAGAAAATGAAAACTATGGTCTACAAGCATGCAAGAATATAGATTGAATCATGGTCCGTGAAAGTGTGTCATAGGATTCAGAGCAGCCCATGCCACCAGGGAACATTACCATTGGGCCGTTTCCGAGTAAGAATAAAAAAATATGGGTTTCAAATGGCAGAGCCAGAAAATGTGTTTTCAGTTATTGAATAGGGTTGTAGTTGGAACCCGTCCTACACCAATCTTTATGAAATAGCTGCATCAAAGTACTGATAGAGATAGTCGGGTAGCCCTGAGGCTGAATCTATACATGCATGCTTTTGCTCTATGATACAACTTTCGGCAGAGGGGGAGGGGACCTAATGAACTCCAAAGCTGGCCAATCAATCCTCACCACAATGAAGCAGTTGACTACAATAAGCGGGACCTACCAAAGTGTAGATGGTGTGTTGGAAGTGAGACTAAAATAATTGAGGCATTCCCTTGGGAAAAAGAAGCTGAGCCTGCCCTGAGGTGATGTTAACAGCTGGGTCCATGGGATGCTGAAATCCAGTTGTACATAATAATTTTTTGGACAGGTCAGGCAGGCCCCTCTCTTAACTCTCGTGGGTCCCTTCTTCTCACCTTTTCTTCCATTCTAAATGCATCACTTTTTCTTTCACTTCCTTTATCCCACATGGACTTGGAGATAAAGCTCGCCCAAACCCCACTTTTTGTTGCTCCTCATAATAACCAACTCATTCGATGAGATTACAACAATTCACTTTTTTTATTAAGATTTTGTATCGTATGGTCTTCTATTTTTGACCATTTGATGAATCCATTCAACCATTTCTAAGGATGATTGTTTAGCTCACTGTGATATCGCAAAGTTTTTTTTCCTTCTTTTCCTCCATTGTCCATCATTTTATTTATCTATAATTAATGATGTTTTTATCGAAGGTCAGGTCAGATTGAATGACGAAACAAGAAGTAAAGCTCTTAATAATTATTTTATTTATCCACAAAACTTAAATACAAGACATTCCTTATCACACGACCCAATAAAACATTGGTATGTTTATTTTTATACTTGAGTTAACTTATGCCAATGGATACAATACTTTCATAAGCAAATAAGATAATGTTTCCAAAAATGTTAGGATCAGACTCAGAGTATTGAAATGGTCCCCTACAAAACAGAAACAAATAACAAGTGAGGTACATAGAAAAATGGGGCTGGTCCCCTCCTCTTCCCCAACTCCATATCCTTCCTGTTTCTTCACTTCTTTGATTAAAAGGAACAATAGACTCGGACTTTGAGTACGGCCACGGGGGATGGAATTTGGAAAATTGGATCCGCAATCAACTTTGTTGGTTTACACGTGTCAAACACCCACTTCGCTAGTACAAAGCTCAAGTTGCTTCTCCCTTCTCTCTCTCAGTTCAAAGTTTTTACAATATCTTTCTTTGATTATTGTTGCTAAAAAAAAATTCAGGTTGCTTTATAGTTCTAAGTTTGTCTCCTACATTAAAATATTTTACTTCAGTTTTTAAAATATGGATATTATATCAATTATATTAGTTTGAGCATTAAATTTTAACTACAATTTTATGTGGAACATATTTGAAATACATAAAATAAATTGTACTACATTAACAACTTTAATCTATTGAATGAAAAAACAGTCCTCTTAATTTTTATTAATATTATTTTCAATATGTTAGATGTTATTTATACAATAGGTATATATATGTTTATAAATTAATCCATATATTCTTAATAATATACTTGACATCATATTTGGACTAATAATTAACCTCTACATCGATAGACAAGTTGATAGAAGGACTTAATTTTTATACTTAATTTGAAGAGTTAAAATTCTGGTTTAGAATATGGGTGATAATTGTTGTAAAATAATGGCAATTATGAGAAAATGAAGAAGAAACAAAAATGTTCGAGACGTGCACAAGACATTGTCTTTGTAGTTTTAACACTACTTATACCATAGGAAGGGGTAAAATAATAATTTGCAATGTTCACATCTTTAGATCAATCAATGACTTGTTATTATTCATATAAACCTTCTTTATGAGATTGCCAATCACAAAATAGTAATGACTGGTTTAGAATATGGGTGATAATTGAGGGTGGTAGGTGAAATTAAGCCAACGATTTTGAATTTCCCTTGCATCGCCTGCAATGCATATCATGGTCATACACGTGATTGGATCTAAGGTGGTTTTGGGTCCCAAAACTTTGGATACCCCGATGCCTCAGTCTTTTCCTCAGAAAGTAGATATACATATGTTTATGACAACCCTGATGGCCAGCAGCAGACAGTGGAACCATAGCTTTTGTTTAGGCTTTAAAAGTAATAAAAACACGAGTAGATTAACCAAAAACGAGAACTGGATTATGGACGTAACTTAAGCTGTGCAGTTGGGAATTGGGTTTTTCAGTGATATTGACAACTAGGCATCAAATACCAGTGTCAGGTTCCTAGGGGTGAGGCAATACTGGGGAGTTTTATCGAGAGCTTTAAAAACAATGTTACTAAAATTTGGTTGTTATTTAAATTGTTATAAAATTAATGTTTTTTTTTACAATTACGAAAGATTTTGAGTAATTATTTAAAATGATATGAGATTTTATCACTTAAAAAGTTACAAAAAATTTAACGACATAACATTTGTTAAGAGTAATTAAAAAATATAACATACATGACAAAATGTATAATTTTCTTAATTTTTAAGTAATTATTCAAAATATTATACGTCCGTTAAGAATATTGAGTAAATTTATCATTTTTAGCGTAAACATAATAAAATTTGGATATTTGAAAATTTTTACAAGGTTACGAATAATTATTCAAAAGGTTTCAATATTAGTGATAAAATGGGTAATTATCGTAACCTTTTAAAAAAACACTCGAATTGTTACATATTTGTAAATAATTTTATAATATTTTGAGCGCGTTTTTTAATATTTTTTCAACAATTTTTATTTGGGGAGGTGAAGGAGAATTGCTCGTTGATGAGCTTGTAAAAGTACTGTTTTTCTTGCCCTTTTTACTCGTATTATTGTTAGACTTAGGTTCATTTTAGTTGCATTGATAGGCATTCATGCATAGTTTCCTAGTTTCCTTGATTAATGAGCTTGATATTACATTTTGGTTGGTTTTTGTGGAAAATATGCTGATGGTGTGTGTTACTTGGTGCAGGATTGGATTGTCGTAGCAAGCAGGAATTGTTATAGCAATTAAGGAGAATTCTAAAGGGTTTGACGTGTCGATTGCCAACGATGACTGGATAAGTCCACCAAATTCATGATAAGCACGAAAAGCAAGGGATAAATCCAAAGATTTGGATTTTCACGCAACATTTAATGGAGATTTAAATTCAAGTTTGTGATGAGTTTTTAAGGAAAAAGATAAAAGAGATTTATTATTTCTTTTATTAAATTTAATTCCAAATTAAACTCTTCATCATCAACAACAAATCTGACCTAATAATCTCCTATAAATAGAGACCAAATCGCAACCTTCAAGAGGGAAGAGTCGATTGAGAAAGAGAGCAGATTGCGCGCACCTTCTTCATGCGATCCATGGCTGGAAATTCTTCCTTTGTATTTCTTTCGAACCTAGCCATGAATTGATTTAAATTGGCTAGGGTTATTTGGGTTTTGTGGTGTAATAAACGATAGGATGTTTTAGGTTTTTGATTTCAATAAATGTAAAGTTTGTTCATTCTTGGTTTTTACTTTTCTATCTTGAGTGAATTGGGAGAGGATCTCAAGAAATATCCATTTATCTAGCCTCGAGAGAATTAGATTCAAGAAACGAATGAGCACGACCTTCACTCAACAAATTATTAATGGAGGTTAATCCATCTTAGGAATAAGATTCGGATTTCAACAGCTAAAAGAAGTGTAAGATCGGTTGTTTTCACCCAAGGTTAATGCAGGGATGTATCACCAAGGCATGCGCAATTGACCAATTCTTCGGATTAATGATAACAAGAAGACATTGAAGAACGCTTTGCCGAGCTTTCAAGAAAATAACCCAGTTGCTACGGAAATTGAGTTGTCGCAGAATTTAATGGCCACGACAATCCATTCCGCAATTGCACCACTACTCACGATAACCCGACCTACTCTCTTAAATCGATTACTCCTTTTCTATTAACTTCATTCTGTTTAGTTTATTTTACTTGAAATTTATCACCTTCAATATTATTTCTTTTACAGTGTAATAACTTAAGCGAAGTGGCCCAAGCCAATCCATGTGGAGACGATACTTGATACATAACACTTTATTACTTGCGATGTGTATACTTGCACCGTTTACGTTGCATTTAAATCACACAATAAGTTTTTGGCATCGTTGTCGGGATTGGCAATTGGTGGTAGTTGTTTTTTTCATTGCATTTTTCTTATTATTTTTACTAACTTTTCTTTTTGTTTGTTTTATCCAAAAAAATTCAGGAATTTATCAACATGTGGGGAAATAAAAGTCGATATATTCGAGAGTTGATGTGGGAAGATAGGAATCAATCCAATCAAGAATTTCTTACATTCACCGATGATTACCTATACCAACCAAGAAAAGCCCAAAGAGCCTATACCGTGGAAAACTATTGCATTTGTTGTGGAGAGTATTATGCATTTAAAGATTGCCCTCAAAATCCTGGTTCATATGGCTACATGGAGGAACATAGATGGAACCAACATCAAAATCATCAAAATCCTTCATGCAGCAACAAATATGCCGTGGCAATATAGTCATTTTCAAGAGCATTCAAATTCCTTGGAGGAAATAGATTCAGCTTTCTTGGCTAGAGTTGATAGATCAATTGAAAAGAATCGAGAGCTATCAACGTCCATAGATGCGAGGATAGCTAAGTTGGATGCACCCTTAAGGGATTCATAAGATCAATTAAGGAGACCCACATATGCCATGGATAACATGTCCCAACAATCAATTTCTAGGGATACTAAAATCCCAAGGCAAGATGAGAAGGAGCAATACAAAGAGAGATCCCCGATGTGTGAGGATCAACTAAAACTTCCAAGTCGAGAGCCTGTCAATGAGAATGACTGCCCAACACTTGTTGATCCCATGCAACAAATTGGCACAACAAAGATTGTAGAGTCTAAATAGAGCAATACCGCGACAACACTCAGCGAGGCAAAGCAGAGTAATGCTACAACAAATTCTAAAGAATCTGATGCCCAAAATGTGACGACTTTGAGGCTAAAGCAGGAATCTAGAGATTGCTCTCATCCACCTTTGCCATGGCAATTACACGATCGAATGCAAGATCAATAAGATGACAATACTTTGATAATAGAATATGGGCAGGTGATGGTTGAACCTTTTGAATTTTTTAAAAACTTACCTCATCCATTGTAGGTATTTCTTGAGGAACCGACACTTGTAGATTTGAATCATCGAAATCTCTATTGATGGAGATGTTTGAGAGGCCTATAGAAAATGGTATTTGGATTCGTGAAACTTTTTAGAAAATTGGTTTTACCCTTGACTTACAACGAATTTTGGTAGATAATTGCCACGAAAATTGGCTTGAGCATAAATTGCCATAACAACGAAGGCTACATCCAACCATGATGGAGGTCAATGAGAATGAGGTAATTAAATGGTTGGGTGTTGATATAACTTTTCCTATTAATATATTCATGCCTTTATGAACAGTAGCAAGGTGGGGGTGTACATGGACTACAAGAGAACACGAAAGAAATACACCTCTACCATGGTAACGCAAAAGGGAGTAGCTGTAAGCACATTGGCCCAGCTCTTTTTGGACAACATTGTCACCTGATAGAGGGTACGGATGGACTACAAGAAGTATCGGAAACAACATTCATCAAGCTTTCTTTAAGGAAACCTTATTCCCTTCAATTTTTCTTTTCTTTTATGTTTATTTAGGTTTTAGTTGTTGTTCTATTTTCCATTCTAATAAGACCTGGTGTTGAAAGAAACCCAGACAATCAGACTTGTCAAGACAAGTGAATATGCCCCATAAAGCCAACATGTTGCGGCAAGTCCAATCCTACCACCACGAACCAAGCAAATATCCCGACGGAAACTAGTCATTCTAGGTGACGACATCACCAGCTAACTCATTATCATTTCATTTAGCTTCTTTTACTTTTGTTTTGTTTTTGCATGCATTGAGAATAATGCTTCTCTTGAGTTTGGGGGTTGTTTGTTTTTCTTTTTAATTGCATTCATGTTATTGTTTCATATAGTTTGCATATGTTACTTGCCATGTCTTTTACCATATTAAATTGCCTAGACCTGCTGTGAGATTTTATGATGAATTTTTGCCACTACACTTACATGATAGAACCTTCAATCTTAGGACTCGCGTGGAAAGTATTTAAAATTTTACTATGATGCTGATTATTGATTGAAACTGTTGTGACTTGTTGATTACTGGAGACTTAGTGAACTTAAGTTATTTAAAATTGGGTAATTTGTGCTAGAGGTGTCTATCCGGCTCTAGCTTAAAATTGGATTAAAGATAATTTCTTACTAGAGGTTCCTATCCGGCTTTAGTTGTCACGCATTTTAATCACTAGAGGTGCTCGAAACTGGCTCTAGTTGACTATAATTAAATAAGAAGTTGCTTACTTTGCTAGAGGTGCCTAACACTGGCTCTAGTGAACTTAAATGCTCCGGTAATTAAATTGATAAAACCTTCTGTTCACATAGAATCCCATTAGTTGACTTGTACACAACTCCACACACACATTGTCACTAGCATTATAGTTTGATTTTGGGTAATTTCTTCGTTATCCGAAAGATTGAAAGGTAATCAACTTTGTGCCACGGTTGTGAGGATTGAAGTCAGGTAAGAAGCATGTTTTTGGTGGTAAATGCATTGGCGGGTAATTATTAGTGTTTTGCATTGCTTGAGGATAATTAATAGTTCGAGTTTGGGGTGTGATGAGTGTGTAAAAGTACTATTTTTCTTGCCCTTTTTACTCATATTATTGTTAGACTTAGGCTCATTTTAGTTGCATTGATAGACATTCATGCATAGTTTCCTAGTTTCCTTGGATAATGAGCTTGATATTACATTTTGGTTGGTTTTGTAGAAAAGATGTTGCTGGTGTGTATTATTTGGTGGAGGATTAGATTGTCGTAGCAAGCAGGAATTGCTATAGCAATTAAGGAGAATTCTAAAAGGTCTGTCGTGCCGATTCCCAACGATGACTAGATAAGTCCACCTAATTCAAGATAAGCACAAAAACCAAGGGATAAATCCTAAAGATTTGGATTTCCACGCAGCATTTAATGGAGATTTAAATTCAAATTTGTTAGGATTTTTTAAGGAAAAATAAAAAGATTTATTATTTCTTTTATTAAATTTAATTCCAAATTAAACTCATCATCATCAACAGCAAATCTGACCTAATAATCTCCTATAAATATAGACCAAATCGCAGCCTTCAAGAGGGGAGAGTCGATTGAGAGAGAGAGTGCAGATCGCACGCACCTTCTTCATCTTCTTCATGCGATCTATGGCTGGAAATTCTTCCTTTTTATTTCTTTTGAACACAACCATGAATTGATTTAAATTGGATAGGGTTATTTGGGTTTTGTGGTGTAATAAATGATTGGATGTTTTAGGTTTTTTATTACAATAAATTCAAAGTTTGTTCATTCTTGGTTTTTACTTTTCTATCTGAGTGAATTGGGAGAGGATCTCAAGAAATATCCATTTATCTAATATTGGGAGAGTTAGATTCAAGAAACGAATGAGTATGACCTTCACTCAACAAATTGTTAATGGAGGTTAATCCATTTTAGGAATAAAATTCAGATTTCAACAGCTAAAAGAAGTGTAAGATTGGTTGTTGTTCACCCAAGGTTAACGCAAGGATGTATCACCAAGGCATGCACAATTGACCAGTTCTTCAGGTTAGGGATAACAAGAAGACATTGAAGAACGCTTTGTCGAGCTGTAAAGGAAGGAACCCAGTTGCTATGGCAATTGAGTTGCCGCATAATTCAATTGCTACGACAATCCATTCCGCAATTGCACCACTACTCACGATAACTCGGCCTACTCTCTTAAATCGATTACTTCTTTCTATTTATTTTATTCTGTTTAATTTATTTTACTTGAAATTTATCACCTTCAATATTATTTCTTTTAGAGTGTAATAACTTAAGCGAAATGGCCCAAGCCAATCCCTGTGGAGACAATACTTGATATATATCACTTTATTACTTGGGACATGTATACTTGCACCGTTTGCGTTGCACTTAAATCACGCAACACTCATATTGGGTTTTGAACCTACAATCTAAGGGAAGAGGAGAGTATCAACTTGAGAGCTGTAACCACCTACTCTAGAAATTGTTGACCTATTTTTTGACATTTTAAATAAAGTGGCCAAATCTTTTTGATGTTCTCTCCCTAGAGCTGCCTACAATATTATTAAGTTTGTATTTATTTTTTGTTCAAAAATATTATTAAGTTTATAAATAAATACAAGGCAGGGAAATTTTATAGAAAGCCTTGAAATTCCATTCCTGAAATAAGAAATGACAGTGGATGGGAGCCTGGATAACCTTTCCTTTCATCCAGTTTTTACCATTTGACGAGAAGCAAGAGAGGGAGCGAAGGGAATTTGATTGTCTCAGCCTTTTCCTTTTCCTTTTCCTTTTCCTTTTCCTTTTCCTTTTCCTTTTCCTTCACAACATCAATGCAACGTAAACAGGTAACCCTTTGTTATTTATTAAAGAAAAAAAATCCATAATCTGAAAAAGGCTTTATTATATGAAAAACTCTATTTTAAAAGTTAATTTGAAAAATGACCCTCTTTCTAAGTTATTTAGTTAATTTGAAAAATGACCCTCTTTCTAAGTTATTTAGAAAACTGACTTTTAAATTGGCCACGTAATGCGATCTTGCGCTCTGTGAAACGTGAGTTCTGAACTCGCTTTCTGCAATTAGCGAGACCCGTCTGACGTAGGCCGACTTTTCGTATACTGTAATTTTTAATTACTGGATAAGACTTTGCACGCTCGAAAACGCGAGGTCCTTGAGAAATTGAAGATGTATAATTTATCGTGGTAATTATTGTACAAAGAACTCGCTATTGTAGGTAGTGAGGTCCCTTCAAATGTGGTAATGTAAAAGGAGTTTATATTTATTAGGATAAAAAATAAAAAAAGATATTATATAAAAGGAAGTATGATATTTTAATTCTATGAGTAATTGATTATCACAAAAAGAAGTAATAGTAATTAATTATCACAAAAAAATATTTTTTAATTACAGTAAGAAATCAAGATCTAATTCTATTAGTATTTAATATGTTAATTTTTTAATTACAGTAACAAATCAAAATGTTATATGAAAATTACGGCCTAGATTTCGAGGAACTCGCTCTTTGCAGAACGTGAGTTCCTTTTAATTTCTCTCGTGGTATATTTAATTTCTCCCTGACCTCGCGTTTTGGTGAGTGTGAGGTCTTAACCAATAATTAAAAATTACGACATACGAAAAGTCAACCCACGTCAGACAAGCCTTGCTAGTTGTAAAAAGTGAGTTTAAACTCGCGTTTCACAGAACACGAGATCGCATTATATGGCCTTTTTGAGATTATTTTTCTAAATAACTTGAGAATGAGATCATTTTTCTAATTAACTTTTAAAATAGAAATTTTCATATAATAAACCCTCTGAAAAAATTATTATATGATATCATCTGCCTTTTCATTTTGAAAAACGAAGCGCCTAATCCTATCATGCCTTTTGTCACGGGGCTAGATTTTGACTCTAGCTGATCCGTGCGGCCTTAGACGCTTTCGACGCAAATCAGTCGATTCCTACGCCTAAGTCAGCCTTCAACCAGCCTTGTGAGTACTCCGCCGACAACGGCCGACCAAAGACTCGGGTCTCGATGGATCTCGTCGCGACACCACTTGTGTCGCGGGGCTATACCTTTGCCGAGATTTAATCGTGTCGGACCTTAGTCGCTTTCTCGGTTGAAACGTCGACTAAGTCACCCCTGAAGTACCTTGTCACGGTCTTAGGTGAAGATCTCTCGACAAACACCTAACTCAACCGAGATTCTCGCGCCGGAAGATCAAACACTCCTCGAAGCCCTCGAACGAAAGATCGTTCTAAGCGAAAGCTAATCAAAGAACAACGGAAAGAGATTGGCAACTAGAACAACGAAGAACACTCAAGAACAACCAAGAACAATAGAAAGAGTTTTAGAGTAAATGCTTCTTGTATTACTCAAGTGAAGTGAAGTGAATGAATGAATGAAGTGATTTACAAGTGAGGAGGAGCCTCTATTTATAGTTGAACTCCCCTACATCCAACGGCTCAGTTTAAATTACATCGACGGTCGAGAGATTGATCTTATCTTATCGATCAAATCTCAAATTCAAATCTCTAATTATCACAAACATTATCTACACATTATATTCAAATAAATGGATAATGCTTTGACCAATTTACCCTCCCGAATCCTCCATGGATTTGGCTAAGTCTTGTGGGCTTTGGGGGCTCTTAGCATTCTTCAAGTGCCGGGCCAAGTGTGATGGTCTTGGCAAGCCCGTTCCACCGCGCAAACTCTCTTTGGCTGATTCTTGCGCTAACGCCTCGGTCCCAAAGGTATGGTCCTCGCCATTCTCCGAGTGTTGGGCCACATTTGACACGCCCGTTGCATTGCGCACAACCTCCTATTTGTTGCTCTCGCGCTAATGTCTCGGTCCAAAAAGTTTGGTCCGTGACAATCTCCCCCACTTGACTTAGCGACGCCCTCGTCGCTGCACTCGAACGATCCTGGGCAGGGTCAACTTGATTACTCGTCGATGCCTCGGCTTCATGCAATTCCCCCATATGAACTGCTCGCCTCGCCTCAAACTGTCGTTGAACACCGCGTGCTAACACGCCTCTTGATACATCTCCCTTGTAGGAGCACTCTCCCACAAACTCTGATTTACCTCGACTCAGACCCGCTTGGTCCTGCGGCAAAGACTTGGAAGTCACAACATTGAACACAGACTGAACTCTCAGATTCGTCGACAACTCTGACTTGCCCCTTTGAACTCTGAAAGGTCTCTTCCAATCTTCTTTTCCCCCGCACTGAAGACTAGGCCGTACTTGACCTACGCTCATCAACAACGGCAAATCAAAACCAAAAACACTAGGAACGTGTTTGAGATGTACCTTTTCCTCGGTCACATTTACTCTAAAATGGGTCAGCCCTTCTTTCTCCTTGAAGTCTGGCCCCCTCTGCATTGAACCTTCTTCATCGAAGTTCTTTGCTTGCATCGGCACTTTCGCCACAAAGTCCGTTGCGTTACTCTGCATCGGTACTTCTTCCCTGAAGTCCGTTGCATCTGGTTGCACCCGCCCTTCTGACTTGAAGTTTGGTGCTCTCTTGCATCGATCCTTCTTCCTTGAAGTTCGGTGCTTTCTCTTGCGTCGACACTTCCTCCTTGAAGTTCGTCGCTCGTTTCCCACCTTACTATTTGGTGGTGTCTCCACGGTTACTATGTCCCCTAACGGCTTGGCCCCCTTCGACTCTACAATGGTCTCAAAAGCGATGCTCTTACCCCGAACATCCTCGGCAAGCTTCTCAGTAGCCTTTTCGGACATGGTCACCCCTTTCTGCTTCTGGTCCCTCTTGGCCTTGGCAGAAATTGACATTATCGGATCAAGCGATACAGCCTCGCTCTCTTCTGGCTCACCCAACTCCTTGGATGGCTTGACTCGATCCAGGCAATCTCGCAATTTGTGAGGCCCCTTACACTGGTAACACTCTAGTTGCTTCAACTTGCGTCGGCACTTCTTCCTCGAAGTCCTTCGCTTCTTTCCCACCTTGCCCATAGGTGGCATATTAACGGTTGCTATGTCCCTCGACGGCTCAGCCCCCTTCGACACTGTACTGGTCTCAAAAGCGATGCTCTTTCCCCGAACATCCTCGGCAAGCTCTTTCCCAGCCTTCCCAGACATCTTCAACCCATTCTGCTCATGGTCTCCGCTTACCTTGGCAGAACTAGATAACTCGGAACCAAGTTTCACAGGCTTTTTACTCTTGGCCTTGTCCTGTCCCTCGGACCACTTGGCTCAAAACGGGCATCTCCGCAACTTATGAGGTCCCTTACACCGGTAACACCTCAGTTGCCTCGTCTTTACCCTCGGCTTGACAGCTTCCTCACTTGCTATCGCACCAAGTCTCATCACTGGCTGGACTACTTTGGCACTCGTAGTCGAACCACGGCTCTCCCTTTTCTTGGCGGCATTGACACTCACAATCGCCCCAAGTCTCATCGCTGGCTGGACTACTTTGGTACTCATAGTCGAACCACGGCTCTCACTTCGCTTGGCGGCATTGACACTCGCAATCGCCCCAAGTCTCGCTACTTCTCCCTTTGACTCGTCTGCTGTCTTCACCATGGCAGCTAGGCGGTTCTTCTCGGGACATCCCCTTATCAAATGAGGACCATTACAAAAGTAGCACTTCAACTTCTTGCTCCCCTTCTTTTCTGGTACGGACTTAGCCTCACCATTCCCCTTGTCTCTCGAACTGGGCCTGGTTGACTCAACACTCGCCTGCTTGCATCCTGCGGGCTCGGTCAGAGGTTCGGCAACAACGAAAGCCTCTGAAAGTCTCTGGGCATCTCCTTGCTCTACTGCGAGCTTCACCCCCGGTCTAAATCCCTCTAAGAAGGTCTTGAGCGCATCACATTCGCTCATTGCCGTCTTGCAACTGAGCAGCTCCCTCTTGAGCTCATCCACTTCTTTTCGCAAAGCTTCTATCTCAGCTTCACTCGCATTACTCCCTCGAACAGTCACCAACTTGTTGAGAACTTCTCGTGTCTCGTCCTTGAACTGGTCATCTATGGACTCTACCTCGTCAAGACGGGACTCGAAAACACCTTGGGTCTGCTTGGCCTCCTCCTCGGATTTCTCAAGTCTACAAACCCTCTTTCCCAACGCCTCCAATTCCACCTTCATTGCCTCCACTGCATCTTGAAGGGAATCATCTTGTTGGTTCAACTTCGTGTAATCGAGTTGAGAACTTCTTGGATCTCCTTCGCGGTTTCCTCCTTGGAAGAACTCTCCGCTTTTTGCAAATCCACCATCTTGGCTTCACAAGCACAACTCTCTCGAACTACCTCCAATTCGTTGAGGATGCGTTGCGTCTCGTCATTGAACTTGCCCTCCATGGACTCTAACTTTTCAAGACGTGACTCCACAACACTCTGGGTCTTTTTGGCCTCTTCTCTTAGAGTTTCCACTGCAGCCTCTAAGGAATCGCCACGCTTAGACACCTTCACATCCAATTCATTAAGAGCCAATTGAACATCCTCCGGATTCCTTCTCTCTGAGACTCTAACATCTCAATATCCAACGAACCCGACTTCTCTCAAGTTTATCGACTCTAGCTCTTCAAACACCACCTCGGCCTCCTTCTTGAAGTCCAAGAGTTTATCGACCCAAGCCTCCACAGCTGTTATGAATTCAAGATTCGAGTGTACCTTATTTTCAAGACGGTTGCTCCTCTCGTCAAATTCGTTCAGTGTCTTTCTTACATCGTCCATTGTCAGTGTCTTCTTCTTGGTGCCATCTCAATCACCACTTTGCCACGAACTAGTCCGATCCCCGATCACTTCGACTAACTCGAACACAAACCACCACCACGCTTATCCGCAACTACAAGCTGGAACTCACCACACTTGACCGCACCGCAAGCTGGAATCCACCACACTTGATCGCACCGCAAGTTGGCTTGAACACAAGTCACCACCACGCTTGACTGCAACTGCGAGCTGGCTCGAACGCAAGTCCCTTCCTTGACTCGCTCGGATAGCACTTATCACGGCACTTCTCCGATTCCACCTCTCGTGGCTCTCTCTGTTACCAACTCTCACGGCTCTTTTCGATATCAACTATCGCAAGACTTCGCTCCGATGCCTACTTGCCACGGAACCCGCTACCGTCTTTGATAACAACTTATCACCGCTCAACTCGACACCAATCGCCGGCCAGAACTTTGCTCCGATGCCTATCGTCACGGAACGGCTACCAGACTACCGGCTACCACCACCGCTCGTCTCGATACCAACTATCGGCTACCAGCTACCGCCGCTCGGCTCTGATACCAACTATCAGCTACCGCCTTTTGGCTCTGATACCAACTGTCACGGGGCTAGATTTTGACTCTAGCTGATCCGTGCGGCCTTAGACGCTTTCGACGCAAATCGGTCGATTCCTACGCCTAAGTCGCCTTCAACCAGCCTTGTGAGTACTCCGCTCGACAACGGCCGACCGAAAGACTCGGTCTCGATGGATCTCGTCGCGACACCACTTGTGTCGCGGGGCTATACCTTTGCCGGCATTTAATCGTGTCGGACCTTAGTCGCTTTCGGTTGAAACGTCGACTAAGTCACCCCGAAGTACCTTGTCACGGTCTTAGGTGAAGATCTCTCGACAAACACCTAACTCAACCAGGATTCTCGCTCCGGAAGATCAAACACTCCTCGAAGCCCTCGAACGAAAGATCGTTCTAAGCGAAAGCTAATCAAAGAACAACGGAAAGAGATTGGCAGCTAGAACAACGAAGAACACTCAAGAACAACCAAGAACAATAGAAAGAGTTTTAGAGTAAATGCTTCTTGTATTACTCAAGTGAAGTGAACTGAATGAATGAAGTGATTTACAAGTGAGGAGGGAGCCTCTATTTATAGTTGAACTCCCCTACATCCAACGGCTCAGTTTAAATTACATCGACGGTCGAGATTGATCTTATCTTATCTGATCAAATCTCAAATTCAAATATCTAATTATCACAAACATTATCTACACATTATATTCAAATAAATGGATAATGCTTTGACCAATTTACCCTCCTGAATCCTCCATGGATTTGGCTAAGTCTTGTGGGCTTGCGGGCTCTTTAGCATTCTTCAAGTGCCGGGCCAAGTGTGATGGTCTTGGCAAGCCCGTTCCACCGCGCAAACTCTCTTTGGCTGATTCTTGCGCTAACGCCTCGGTCCCAAAGGTATGGTCCTCGCCATTCTCCGAGTGTTGGGCCACATTTGACACGCCCGTTGCATTGCGCACAACCTCCCTATTTGTTGCTCGCGCTAATGTCTCGGTCCAAAAAGTTTGGTCCGTGACACTTTGCACACTGCCAAGGTGCAGTCACAATCAAACCTAGCTAATATGCCCATATTATTATTATATAAGGTGAGGTTAAAATAAGACACACTTAAAGTGAGGTAAAATAAGGTAAATTTATATAAATTTTTACTAAAGTAGTAAAATTTTTTGTAATTATACAAATTCTTATAATTTACACAAATTCTTACATAAATAGTAAGAATTTAGGTTATAATATAAAAATTTGTGTAGTTATACAAATTCTTATAAAAAATGATAAGAATTTATATAGTTACACAATTTTTTATCCATCCTATACAAATTTTTATTAAAATAATAAAAATTTATATAACTATATAATAATTACTGTACTTTAGCCTTATTTTAAGCCTCTTTACGTCGAAACTACTCATATAGGGTGGAGAAAGATGTTTGCTTTCCAGCCATTTTTTTGACACGTCCCCTGAGCCAAGATTTTTCTGTGTTTGCATCCAATCCACAACACATTTTTAAACGAGCCTAACGACTTAATTCCAAGTGTAATCTCATTAGGTTTAATCAAAACCAACACTCTTTGTTTTATTGCTGATCAGCCAAGTGATGTTGGCCACTTTTGTTTATTTTTTAAAATATTTTTTGTGTTCGTGTTTCATTTGTTTATTCATTTACCATCTTCATTATGTTTTTGGTTTTAATTGCACAAGACATTAAAATGTTTGTTGTTCCATTTCATTGATGTTGGGTGAACATGAAAATTGGTCGGTTGCCGTCCCCAAGTCATAGAGTATATTATAGGTATGTAATCACTAATATTATCCGGGGTATTAACCCGCTTTTATATTTTGCAATAAAAGGCTTTGTTTATTTACCTTACCTATTTCATTAATGCATTACATTATCACTATATATTATGTGTAATTATACTTGGAACTCAAAGAAACAAAAAGATTACTAGTATTATTATCTCTTTATTACAATTAAGTTCTTAAGTTTTATGTTTCATTATTACGTATTAGTAATATATATAATACTATTTAGTTATATTCTAAAACAAATATTGAAAAGACAAAAGACTATTACGTATCAAATATTTGAAGCCCAATTAATTTAAAATAAAAGCTCATTTTATTATAATAAAAGTACATTTATTTAAAATCCAAAATAGTATATCCATTACATGGCCCAATAAGCCCAAGTATTTAAAAAACCCTAGCCCTAATATGATAAATGTTCTATCTATCTTGCGCAGCCCAACTCTCACACTTAGATCAACTCTAAATCTAACGGTTCAGATGCACGTGAGAAAGGGACTCATCTCATCCCTCACATGCGCGTGTGACCCACGTGCTCGTCTCATCAGCTCCCCAGGACGCGTCTGTTGGTCTCCGGTACGCACCCACGCGCCATCGAATTAGGGCCGTTCGAATTTCAAACTGAGAGAGCCCCTTTATCTCTCACACGCACGTGCCTGCACGCCTACTCAGCTCCTCCACGCCATCTGCCACTACCGGCCCTCATCTCCCCCGTTCGGGCACCAACAACATGCAGCAAAAAGAACATAAAGCAACAGAGAGCTAAAATTGGCAAAAAAACATCTCAAAAATTACAGACGGATACAAAGACAACCACAAACACAAAGAGGGTCAGAGCCAACATCCGCAGAAAACTACATGAACCCGACCAAAAATGCATAGATCGGCCAATAGAGATTAGGAAATTTCTTTTTTTTTTTCATTTCAAAATTGTAAATTTTAAGGGGCTATATAACCAAAGCCCTAAAAGGTTGTAAGAGATACAAATTTTTCAAAGAAGGCAATAAAAAAAGCAAGAGAAATTCGGAGGTAACTAATCTTTTTTATCTTCATTTTGTATTCATAGAAAGTCAAAAAAGCAAAATAAAATGGAATTAGGGTTTTTTTTTTTACCTCAGCGCTTAAACGCAACCTCTCTCATTTCGAATTCCCACTTGTGATGAGTCTTCGGCCTCCGTTTGAGGGTCGTTTGTGGTGAAACGTTCAGATTCCTGTAGCGACCTTTTTTTCCTTCCTTAAAAAAGAGAGAAAAGTTTTGCCGTGTTAAGGGCGTTTGTTTAGAAAATAAGTCGGCTACTAATTATCCCTTAAATTATTAATGAAAATTCTTTGGGCGATTAGGAAATTCTTTTGAAAACTTTAAATTTTCCAAAACGATGAAAATTTAGAGTCGCCACCGGTCACTTGGGTAAGGTAGAACAGACACCATAAAACTAGAGACTCGTTACGAAAGGGTCCTGGAATTGGTTACGTGTGGGGAAGGTTAGCACCCCCATCACGCCCGGGGATCGGTACCAGAAAATTTGTTGCTCTTAAAAGGATGAAAGTTATTGAAATTTAAATTTAATTTAACTGGAAGTTCTTAGATGAAGATTAACCTTGATTTCATGGGCCTAATCGAATTGGTGGATTCAGATTAATTAACTGTCGTATTAATTCGTGGTTCGACTTCTGTACGTCACCTTTATGGATGATGCAAACACTTAAGTATGATGTAATGATCTTGTTAACTTTTAATCCATTTACCTCGGGATGGTAAGAACTAGTCTGAATATTTGGCCTACATCCTTTAAGCTCGGATTGTTATGACACAAATATTGAGATTAATAAATACCTCCCTTTTTAGGATTTAGATTGATTAGCGATGCAATTAAGATTAAAGATTACATGAATGTCAATTGAGATATGTTAATCAAGAGCATGAATGTAAACATTTAAAAGGAATGACCCAATTTGATATATATAGCCTAATTACGTATTTAGCCTTAAAAGATTAAGAAACCCGATTTATGGTGACTGAATTGTAATTTAATGCTAAGTTAAACTTAAAATTGATTTTCCCTTAAAGTGATTAAGAAAAGTTCAATTAATTTAATGAATTTAACATTTACTCCAATAAGCCAAGATCAAACTTAAATTCACTAAATTAATTGAAACTCTTATTTAACTAAGGCTTAAAAAAATCTAGGGCTAATTTTAATTCTAGGATCGTGCCCCTATAAGTCGGGTACACGATTTGTTCGAATTAATTTGACTATTCCTAATCTAAGCCTAAAAGGAACTAAGTTCTACAATCTAAGCCCAAAGCTTAGGCCCAAATTATTGAAACTAATCTAAAAAAACCAAGGCCCAAATTGTTATTATATAATGGAAGCCCAAAAGGTTTAAGATACATTATATTAAAATAATATAGTAAAAATATTATTTTTTAAAAAAAATACATCGAAATAAATTATGGATTAAAGTTATGACGTATATATATAAACCTATTATTCAAAAGTATACATTAAAGCAAATTATGTGTCAAAGTTCCATAAAAAACCCACTATTACACATTATTCATTTTGCTAAAATCTTTTATATACTTTATATCATAAACCATATATATATAGTTCATTTTCACATTATTATACACTTCAAAAACCATATTTTTTATGTACTAAAATATATTAGTGTGTTCTTCAAAATTACGCTTCCTACGTTCAAAATTATAGGTACTATATATATATATATATCATATTTTATAAAATTCTATCTTATTCTTTAAAATTGTTATATATCTAAAGTATTTATTGTATGTTCATATATACATTTATATTTATATATACATATCTAAAAATTTACCATATATAAAAAATATATTATATATTAAAACATTTATATTTTTATTTATTTATACTTTATTTTATTTATTTATTTGTTTATTTTCCTTCGAATTCCGACTTTTATTCTAAAACGTATTAAGTTGAGAGCTATTCACGACATTCTACCAATTTTTAATTCACCAACAAATGCATGTTAAACATAAAATCATACGTCATATTCCCGATTTATGCTAAATCTACGTACAAATTAAACATGCATTCCGTTCAAACTAATTTTATCCCTAAAATTGTCATCACAACTTAACAAAATAATGTAAAAATTAAATTGCGAATATTAAACACAAATATGCAGAATTTAAACAAATAAAAATTAAAAATACTTGACTTAAAAACTGGAAAAAGGATGAGATTATAAAAAAATAAAATACCAAGGCAAAATTAAAAGGAATGACAGGGACGTAATTGAAATTTTTGAGAAAATACGAAGGACCCCAGGGTAGTTTAAAAAGGTATAATGGCTCCATAGGGTAATTATCCCACACTGAGGGACTGATAGTGTATTTAGACCATGCGGAAGCCCTTCCGGCATAATTATTTTAGGGCGGAGGGACTAATAGCGATATATACCATTTAAAATTTATAACGTTATATATATCCTTTTTATCCGAACGTTTAACCCTTTTCGGCCATTTTTTGTGTTATAACAATTCCAAAAAAAAACGCTCTGAACATGTTATTCATGTTCATCTAGGTTCAACATGAACCCAGATTCCAGCGGCTTCCTCCGCCGTAAATCCCATAAACCGACCTACCGCCGTGTCGGCCGCCGGCGAACTTAAACCTACCCAAAAACGCCCCTTTTAAAAAAACTAAAACCTCAAAAAAGCCGAAACTAGAATAAGATCTTAGCCTCATTATACTCACACCATTTCACTCATTCGACCTGGAGGATGCCGGAGATTATCAACGGCGGAGCTATGGCGGCGAGAGGGTAAACCCTAATCTGTTTCCTTTTTTATGTATAAATATTCTATATATTAACATGCATGTAGATAAACTAAAAAGAAGAAGATACCTCGAAAGCCTGCTTTTTTGTTTATTGCTTCTGGTTTTTGTTTGAACTACCGTCTTACAAAATGATGCATTACATGCTTATATCTCATTCCGATTGTTCATTGCCCTATTGCCTATGATTTATAAGTTTAAGTAAACTTTAAATGCTATTACTGTGGATGATGATGTTCTGACATGGCCCTCTGTTTTTTATATATTTTCTCTGGCTCGGTGGTTGAGGGTCGGCATAATTCTCGGCGTCGTTGAAGGCCGTCCGGGGCGTGGGTCACACTCGAGCATAGAAGTTAAGAAGTCGGCGTGTGGGAGCCGAACAGTTGCGGACGTAAAGAACACGCGTGACTAGGGATCTGGGCAGTCATTTCGGGCTTGATATGGACCGTTGGATCAGATCTGATCCAACAGCCAGATGCTGACGGCTGCAAAATGGATAAAAGAGGGTGATAAGATTATTGTTAGGGTTTTAGAATTGGGTTTGGGCCAAATAGACCTTTGTTATATTATTATATTCTTTTTTTGGGTTTAATATGTAATGGATCTGGACTCTTATAAACATTTGGGCTTAATTTTTTTATTTAATCTGTTTATACATATATACCTTTATACTTATATACTTTATTACATTTTAACTAATTAACAACCCACATTATAGTAAACCTAGTAATAACCACATATACATTCAAACGTTAATACACATGTACGTACATACACTTATACATACAATATATGTTCATAGTTAATTATCAATGGCATTGGAATAACAAATACATACATATGCACATTCACATTAAAAGAATTATAAACGCACATAATATACTAATAACATATACATATATTACATGCAATTTGGACAAACAACACATATACATTCATGTTCTTAAAAAGGCATTCGTAATGAACAGACACTTATGATATACACTTTATGTATACTAACACACATGAGCCCATTTTATAATTACCTAATAATAAGATAGACATATATAAGCCCATTATTGAAAAATAAAA
Source organism: Hibiscus mutabilis (assembly GCA_019671005.1). Classification (NCBI taxonomy): domain Eukaryota; kingdom Viridiplantae; phylum Streptophyta; class Magnoliopsida; order Malvales; family Malvaceae; genus Hibiscus; species Hibiscus mutabilis. Next base: position 3,497,388 of record CM033734.1, on the reverse strand, counting down.
ATAAAATGTTAACCCCAGACAAAATTAGTGATTACAATTCTAGGGGAAACATGGGTGTTTATTTTCAAGAAAATAAACTCCTTTTGCTTTGGTCGTCAAAAGAGGAAAGGGTTTTGTCTTGGTTTTTTTCTCAAATCATTTTTTTGCTGTGAAAGAATAGGGTTTCAAAAGGGTTTTTTAGGTTTTTGGCGCCGACCAGCGGCGGCCGGTACTGTGGATTATGGTGGCGGGCCACCGAAATCTTGAATATAAGGAGATTTTTAGTTTAGGAATGAACACCACGGTGGTGTTCATCCTAATTTCAGAGAGAATGGGAAGCCTTTTGGGGTAATCATTTTTTTGAAATGAATAAAAGGGGCATAGGGCTTTCTAAACTAGGTTTTATACTCGGTCCCCCTTTTAAAAATGTGATATTTTCCTTTTAAATCTTTCTGCCCTTTAGTAATAACGCCCGCAGCCATTCAGCGTTTTTGAAACTAAGCCCACGGTCCTTATGCCTTTTTAACTCACGGCCGAGGTCCTTAAATTTTTAAAATCTTTGATGTTTTGCCCTTTTCTTCATACATGTTTAATTTCCACCCTTCTCACTTACTTTTCTTCAATTTCAGCCCTATTTATTGTTTATGTTCATTTCTGGACCTTGTTATAATTTAGATATATGTACGTGACATGTATATAGTATACGTAAGATAATATATAGTTTTATGTATAATATATGTAATTTTTATTGTATACATAGTTTATATATAACATATGTAATATACGTTTTTATTATATAATACATGGTTGTAAATATAATATATAGTATGTACAATATATGTTTATAATACTATATAATGTATGGTTTATTATGTGATACTACTTGTATATATTTCCATATGATATATTTGATATATGTTATATATATTTCATACGTTAGATGCGTTTTGTTATACCCTTTTATGCCTGGTTTATTTTCATGTTTATTTGTGTTATTTTAGGTAGTTAGTCCTTAGAATTTAATTAATTTAAAACATACCCTTGGCTTAATGGGGGTGTGTTTTTAGATTAATTAGACTAAGTATAGGTTCTTTTAGATTAGTGAAAATCTTAGTTTTGGGGCCTTTTAGGTTAGTTTAGGGTAATTTAATTTAATTAATCTAAAGTGTGCGCTCGGCTTATTGGGGCATAATCTCTAAATTAATTAAATTAGATTTAGGATTAGATTTTTTGAGCCATAGTTAGATTTAAGGTTTGAATTAGTTTAATCGATTTAAATTTATCTTTGGCTTATTGGGATATATGTTAAATTCGTTGAATTAGTTGAGCACCTCTTAATTACCCTTTAGGATAAAATTGACAAAGCTTAGATGGTCACTTAATTCAAATCACGATTTAATTAATTTGAATAGAATACTTGGCTTATTGGGATACTAGTTTAAAATTAATCAAATTAATTATCGTTTAAGATAATTTGTAAATCATTAGGGGTTTCTTTTTTAGGGTTAATATTAGACTAATCTAGTTAATAATTAGATCACTAATCAAGGGTAAACAACAACCAATCTCGCGCTCCTCTTAGCCGTTGAAATCCTTAACTTATTCCTAAGCCGGATTAATCTTCACCATCAATAGATTGAATAAAGACCATACTCATTCGTTTCTTGAATCTAACTCTCCCGATATTAGATAAATAGATGAAGTTACGAGACCCTCTCCCAATTCACTCGCAAACAAGAATAAGAACCAAGAATGAGTAAACCTTGAATTGAAAGTGCAAACTCTTATTACCTAAACAAAATCCAATTGTTTCTCACAACCACAAGACACAATAACCTTAGCCAAATAGATTTAGTTCATGGCTAGGTTCCAAAGAAACACAAGACAAAGAATTCCTAGCATAAACCTAATTGAACAAGAAAGAAAAAGATGAAGAATGGTTGAAGCCTCTTTGTCGATATCTCCCCCTTTGATCTTGTCGAAATTTCTCTCTTCTCTCCTGTTGGAGTTGACAACATGGTCTTTAATTTATAGGGCTAGGTCAAAGTCTTTTTTTGAGGAGGAAATTAAGTTGGAATTAAATTATCTTTAAAGAATATAATTTTTTATTATATTTAAATTCCTTCTAGAACTTCTCCTATCTTATTGGTATTTAATTTCTCTTTAACCTCTTCATGGAAATCAAACTCCTTTGGGATTTAACTTTGCTCCACGTCATCTTGGGCTTATCTAGTCATCAATTTTGACTACCATATCATCTTATTCCTTGTCGAAAATTGCCTTGGCAACTAGCTCGGTATCTCCTTCATGCATTGCCCTGGCAACTAGCTCGGCATCTCCTTCATGCATTGCCCTAGCAACTGGTTATAGCCGTGTTTAGGCAAGTGATTCTGCACACACACAAAAGCACACCAAAACAACATCTTTTTCCACAAAATTGAGCAAAACATGAAATCAAGCTTGTCCACCAAGGAAACGATGCGAACATGCATGAATGACTAATAATGCAACTAATATGAGCCTAAGTCTAACAATAATATGAGTAAAAAGGGTAATAAAAATAGTACTTTTGAACACTTATCAATAGGCCTCATCAGCGGACTCGTGATTGTCAACTGTCTGGTGATCGAGTTGGGCTTATAGAACCTATATGTGTTACCACGGTTGTTGACGAGGCAGAACTATTTCAGTTTTCAGTGGATAATTCTGACGAAGAACTGTTTAGAGAGGTCGGGCCCAATGGTGACGAGATGGGTTTATTTCCTGAAGAACCAACAGACCTTGACAAGCCCGAAGCTGATGAGGATGACGTAGACAATGGTACAGAGGTTTCTTCTGAGGATGATATGGAAGAATACGAGGAAGAAGACGTTGCCCCGCCTAGCCTTACTACAGCAGGCGGCTGCTCAACATATTACGACCCACCATCGCACTTCACAGCAGTGGATATGGATGGCTTCAACGCTACTGAATTTCCAGAATTCCCCAATTGGACCAGTACAACGAATGCAACGATGGTGAACTGTGACTTGGAATAGTGTTCAGGACTAAAAAACTTGCGGAGGTTGCGATTAAGCATTACAACATACGACGCTCAATTACGTCCACCATGAGAAAAACTAAGGCAGACAAATATATTGCAGAATGTTCGCACAAGTACCAGCGATGTATGTGGAGAGTCCGGGTATCGCAGTTGAAGAGCCTGAACAACCTATGGAAAATAACGAGATACAACAGACCTCATACATGCTCCGTAAGAAGCCTAAGCCAAGATCATCCTATCTTGGATGTGTACGTACTTTCTAATGCTATCCTTCCACTCGTGAAAGCAAATCCACGTGTAATTGTGCCGGCATATATAGCTACCATTATATCTATATACACTTATATGGTGTCATATGATAAGACATGGTTATCGTGCCAACCAGAAACTGTATGGGCAGTGGGAGAAATCCTACAATGAGTTGAGAGCGTGACTGAAGATTATACATAAATATAATCCAATGACGGTTGCGCAGTTGGATACAATACCGAAATACTACAACGATCATCTCGTACCTTGGGAGTGCCAATTTTTTTGCCTTTTCTAGACATTTCCATAATACATTAAGGCTTTTCGCCATTGCAAGCCGATGCTTCAGATTGATGACACATTCTTGTACGGTAGATACACACAGATCTTACTGGTGGCAGTTGCACAAGACGACAACCGAAAATGCATTCCAGTAGCATTTCCAATTGTTTCAAAATAATATATCACTTCTTGGGAATTTTTCCTCACCAACATGCGCAAATATGTCTTACGCCAGGTTTTACGAGAAAGAGAATACGGGATATGCATCATTTTAGATAGAGGCGCAGCATATGAGGAACAATCTCGAGTATAGGGCCGTCTTGGCAACCCCTATATATATATCACTGGTTCTATTTGTGGCACATTGCAACAAACTACTACCAAAAATATAAGAATGGTGATGAACGTATAATGGTTCTTCGTATGGGTACGCCGTCAACTATTATTCCGTTTTATTTGCCATTTCTATTATTATTATTATTAATCATTAACTATTCCATCTCTTACTAAATAGGCAACGCACACCGGGTAGACGAAGTTCATGAGCTGTTAGAAGAGTTGAGCCTAAGAAATTCATATGGATATGGTTATCTTGCTGATATACCGAGGGAGAAATAGCTACGATGTTATAATAGGGGTCATCGATACTGTAATCACTCATTTTTGACCGGGTTTTAGTGTTATTATAATAGTAATATTATTAATATAAAAAATCAAAAAATAATAATAAAAATTAAAAAAAATCAAAATAAAAAAAAATTGAGTGGCTTTGGGATGGCCACGTCACCCCCAATTGCCTATAAATAGGAGGCAGGGGGTGGCAATTTACACGCCAATTAAACGCCCAATTTGGCCAAAATTGGCACGCCAATTTTGAAATTGGCACCCCCAAATCGTGGGGGCTAGGCTGGCCGGGGTTGAGGGCAGTGCCCTCGACCCCAGTTGGTTCGATCCAACATTCGATCGGGGTCCTATTTTAGGCCCGATCTAGTTAATATTTTTGGAGGGGTCGAGGTAGATCTCGGTGGGGTTCAATCGGGGTTCGTCATTCGAGCTCCTAGTTAGGTATATTTTCTTCCCTTTTTATTAGTGTTGTAATTTTTATAATTTAATGAAGTATTAGTTATTTTAAAATTGTAGTCTTATTTTTTACTTTGTATGTTTATTTATGCTTTAGATTAGTATTTAATATTTTTAAATTTGTGTTTTATATTAATATTTTATTTATGTTGAATTTGTTTTTATTTATGTGTTAGATTAATATTTATGAATGTTAGTATTTTATTTATGCTAGATATGTTTTTATTTATGAGTTAGATTAATATTTATGTACGTATGTTTTAGATTAATATTTTATTAGATTAGTATTTTATTATGTTAATATTTATTTGCATTGTATTTAAATTATTTTCCATGTTTTATATTTTGCTCACTAAGATTGCATATCGAGATATAAATTGTCAATGCGGTGCCCTTTTATCCGAGTGTAAACGGGGCCAGTATCAGGCGTAGTGATAGTGGTTGGGCGTTTACTCTCGGATAACGGGGCCTTTAAAATTTATTCGCAATTATAACCGAATTTTAAAATAATCGTCACTTTAATACGGAAAATCTAATATTAATAAAGCGGTAATTATTAAAGTACCAATTTTGGGCGGTGTGGGGGTGCTAATCCTTCCTCATCCGTAACCGACTCCCGAACTCAAAGTTTTTTGAATCTCTGGTTTTATGGTGTCCGGCCTACCTAAGTGGCCGGTGGCGACTCCAATTTTTAAATAAAATGCGGTTTTTTAAAACCCCTACGGAATAAATATTTTATATCTGAAAAATCACAAACACCCTCGAAAATCGTTTTTAGCGAAAAGAGGACATCGCTACAGATGGCGACTCCGCTGGGGACCATTTTTTTGTTTTTCAAAAACAAATGAGAGTCAAGCTTTTAAAATAATTACCGCTTTATTAATATTAGAAATTCCGGGTTAAAGTGACTATTAAATTAATATTCGGTTGTAATTGCGCGTTTATGTTAACGCATCTAAAATATTGCATATAAACCCGTTTTTTTTAAGTGGGGGGAAAACGCTAATGCTTTCGTGGAGATATCGTTCTCCCGTATGGGCCTAGCAAGTACCTTCGGGGCTCGAGTACCTTATGTTTTCGTAAGGATATCGTTCCTTCGTACGGAACCCGGTTGAAAGGAGCCTATAATGGGTGATGATCGGGGGCCTTGCTACTCTTAGTAGAGGACAACAAGGACAATTCGGGTACCTCTTAGCACCAACACTGCATGTAGAGAACATATAGAAACCCACCCCTTTAGAGCCATGCGGATAACCTTAGGTGTTTTAGACGGGATAAATATGGTTTTTTGTTTGTTTACCTTATTTTATTTTATTTGTCCTTTTATTTATGTATTTATTATTTTTATCCGGTACTAACTCATTTTTGTGTTTTATTTTTATTTTTATTTTACACATACTTTTGTTGCATTATCATTGCATCTACATTACATAGAGGCGTTGATTCAAGTGGTTTGCCCGATTAGAAAATCTTTCATCATAGAAAAAAAGGTGTCTTAGGAAGGACGACATCGATCCAGTCGCGCGACATCGGTCAGAGATTAATCAACAAGATCCGAAGTAACAATTTGCCGAGCAAGCGTGTAATGCCAAAGTATACACACGAGACCCTGAAGGTGGACATACGACGAGTTGCAAGGCGTAGCTACCGAAGCCGCGATTCTCCGACCTTTCGTAACCCCGGACATGGAATAAGCACCAAGGTTTATCAAGTTGCTCAGAGCTGTCGAGGAGCTAGGAGGTAGAGCTAGGGCTTATGTGTAGAATTTTATTTTGTAATTAAGACTTTTTGTAATAGACTTTTTTTGTAATAGGGACTCCTTTTGTAATATGAACCTTTTTGTAATCTGGACCCTTTAATTCCCATGAAAGTCGTTCGAAAGGGTGATTACCAGCGGAATCAATGCCTTCATTTGCATTCATGTTGCATATCATGACATGGTGTTGATTCAAGAACAGTTCTTTAAAAGGCTTTCAAAATAGAAAAGTCTCCTTTGCCAGAAACGATAATATTACAGTATCAAGTTAGGCCGAGCAAAGACCAATTGAGAGACAAGACGGTACGATATTAAGGCACGTGCGACGCAAAAGATTCAGTCAGGGCCGCAGAACCCCAATTTTAAATCTTCACATTTGACCATTTAAAAAAATCTCAGATTTTAAGTTAACTCATTTAAAAAAAAGAAAATTTGAAATTATTTTGTTTTGAAACTTCTCCCCTCATAAAACTTTCAGAATAATAATAATAACAAAAAGAAACTTAAAAGTTTCATTTTTTAAGTAAGTTAAAACTTTTTGATAATAAAAATGGGGGATTTTTAAACCAAATGATCCTTGAAAATTTTAATTTAAACCCCAAAAAGTTTTAAAGTACTCCCCTAGGATCGATAGAATCCATCCATGTTTAGACGTACCCAGATCTACAAAAGAAAATATATTGTCTGACGTCCTTTTCAGAAGCCACAAAAATAAAGATCACGACGTCACGAGTCCATAGAATAGAATAAGAGGAGAAGACGGAGTCATCCATCATCCTGAAGACGACGTCCAGACGCGGAGCACAGGTTTTGCTTCCCGAAGTCAAGGTCTCCAGAATAAATTCAACTGTTGCCTGTAATTCATTATTAATTTCTTGTAAACATACATTTTCTCTATTGAAAGTTTTTCAAAGATTGCTCGAGAATCAACATCGCATTTGCATGCATTCTCGCATTTATAGGGTACTGATTCCCGAAGTGGTTCCTCAAATCTCAGAAATCGTTCATAATTGGCAAAGGGTCGTCTGGTCAGATATTAGAGGGCACGGATCCAGGGTTTTGTCCCAGAACAAGATCGGAGACAATAGAAGAAGAACCATCTGAAGACTTCATGTCAGACACGGTAAGGAGACACGGTACTGGTAATGAGCAAAGTAAAGTGCAAGAGTTGAAAGAAGCAGAGGGAAGATGTGATGAATCAGGTGAATACTTCGAAGAAAGGTAGGCGATCCATCAGACCGAAAGAAGAACCGATTAAGGATCAGAATAGAGAGCGAGATAGTCAGAATTCTACCTCCAAGTCAGCCAAATACGACAATTTGAACCCTTTTTGTGATTTGCATCAATAAACAGGCGAAAGGTATGCTTGAGTCGGACTTTCAAAAAATAGAGCTCGGTCTAGAAGAAACTTGAGAAGCAAGTAATGAAAATAAGTATATCTCGATTCTTGTGAGGTACACCGAACTACTCCTAATGTTCATCGACAAGAGCCTTATTACCTCGGTGAAGTCTCTAGCGAGGAGACCGTCTTATCCGAGAGATTACTACACACGTGCTAGAGGCAGTTACCGATTAGGAAGTTTAGGTCACAGTATTGAAGATTGCGGGCCTGAGGAATGAGTTCAAGATCTTATCGCGATGAGGATTTCAGGTTTCGAAGACGGAGTTCCTCAATTCTATAGTGAGCTAACAATCACCCGAGGGGAAAAGTTGAGGAGTAATCGATATCCATGACAAAGTTCGAGTAATACCGAAGTGGGTCACTCAAGCGAGCTAAATTTGAAGATCGGAGATAAGGGCATCCCAGGATAGGGATATTCTTTGGAGTTCAGCCAGCTCAGATAAGAGAGAGGTAACTTGGATAAAATTAAATTTGCAGAATGATCATCAGAAGCTTTCATGAGTGTTTAAGAATATCAGATTGGGTCACCTTTAAAGAATAGATGAACGGTATTGTCCAGTTGAAAGACGACTCATAATGTGGAATAAGTTTAGTCAAGCGAGAATCAAGTTAGGCTGTTATCAGGTAAGTTTGAGGGAATTGGGAATAGGTACGACAGTCTCCATAGATGAGCTACAGAATAACTTAGCCATTAATAAGAGTTATAGAAACAAGTTTACGATAGAGCAATGACAATCCAACACTCTTCAGTTAGAAAAAGACAACTCTCAAGCTACGAAAGGCTAAGTAGGGGATGGATGAAGACCCGAAGATCGACATTACTCGAGCAGGTAAGGCGGCTCAACAAGGTGACAGGCTTTGTCAGAACATGGATCAAGTGTTGGACTATAGAGGCAAGCTGACCGGACTACTGGATGAAGTTAAGAAAGTAGGCACTGAAGCTTATCAGTAACTGTAAATATCTAATATCTGATATAATGAAACCTTTTGTCCTCAATGAACGTCGTTCTATGAGGATCACTTTTGGATTCAATACCTTACTGCATTCATATTTATATTTTAGGATTGCATTGCATTGCATTGCATTACATTGTACAATCATGACATATTTTACATAACATTATCACTACCTTGCATAAAATTTTTGGGGTAATCCAAAAAACAATTAGGGTTTTATCATGGATAAAAAAAGTGAAGACACTCAAAATCAATATTAGAGAAGTTAAAAGATAGGCCCGAGGGGAAAAAAAAGAAGGAGTTTGATGCCTTTAATGCAAGAAAACTCTATTTGAACCCCGATTTGGTCGTTCCTTCGGATTCCAAAGATTTCCAGATTTGCGCATAATAAAGGAAAAGATGCCTCAAGATTCGCGTGACCATATTCTGCAAAAAAGATGGAGGGTTGCATTGAAAAATTGCCGATCCACCACTTCCCCAACAGTCTAGTAGGACCTACCGTGATATGATATGCTTTGGACCCAGCACCAAGTCGTCAGTATCTCCAGGGTACGAAGATGAAACCTGATGAAAGCTTCAAGGAATGTGCTTTGAGGTGTATGTGTTTAGCGACCCAAGTGCAGCCTCCCCTAGATGAAGAGGAAAGTGAATTCCATGCCATCTTTCTTATTTCTTCTTTGATAGCAGAAGGAAACAAAGAGATAAATGGGTACCACTTTCAAAACATTGAGGCGATGAGGCATTACACTAAGAAATTTGGGGTCGTTAAAAAAAATCAAGAAGCTGGTCGATGAGGGAGTCATGACGAGAGAATTGATCCAGCGGTGGAAAAACAAGAGAAGAGGCAAGCCTACACTACCTTGGAAGGGGCATAATGAGTTAGTACCTTGGAGATAATCCAAAGGTCCTTACGGTTTTCTCATCATTTCATAAAGAAATTCTCAACAAAAAAATCATTGTTTATTAGAATTAAAAAATCACATTTCCATTTAGAAAAGCATTTTTACATTATTGATTCTTTAAACATTTTATTTTTATGGGGTAGTTTTCCCATATGCATATACATGCATTTTTTAATGGACGTATGTATATATCATTTCTATACCAGGTCCTCGAATTTTGAATGCAACAGTACATTTGCTTCAAACCCAAAGATCAACTCTAAGTTGCATATATTTAGAAGAGATTGAATGTTGTGGTGATACTGTAAATGTGAGTATCTGCTAGTTTACTTAGGCCAACAGAGGAACAAAGGCAAGTGTTTAGACAATGGGCAGTTCCCATTTTAGGAATTTATCTTCTCAGGCGCTTGTCGTTTAAGATCCTTGAAACGAAAGTTGACCCTAAACCTCTACCCCCTGAAGGCATTCTCAGGACATTTGTGAATATGACAATGAATGGTGTTCTTTTACTTTACCAGAAGACACAGATGAGACTATACAGATTGGATACGAAGATCAGAAAATCACCAGAAGAAAGTGGTTGAAAACATGGATATGTCCAAACGAAAAACCAAAAAAGAAGATAAATGGTAATCAGAAGGCCGAAGCAATCCAGATCGAGTAAATATCAGAAGAGCTGTAGAGAGGCAATTAACTCCGACCAAGATCACATCAATACCCAGTATAGATTCGTGTTGATTCAATGATACATTCATAGACTCGAATAAGAAGAAAGAGATTCAATGCTAAAAACCCAGAATGAACAGTCTAAAAAAGAGAAAAAAGAAAAAGAAAGAAAGAATATTGTATATGTTTCACATACAGATCAAACAATACAAGAACGAGATTTCAACTATGAGCAAGAGACAGAAGGAATCCACATTTCAAGTAAACATCAGTTTTGAAAATTAGTATAGAAGCTCAAATTGAAGCCAAATCAAGACAAGTCAGCCCGAAGATTGCCAATTTTGAAAAAGGAAATGACATCTAGGGTGAAAACCCAAAAATGGGCAGTCTAGAGTGATCCTAAAAATGAAGAAAAAGAGTAGTCTACCTGAGCCTGCTGGCATCAATATCCAACCAAAACACACTGAAGGAAGTGACCTCTAGGGTGAAAACCCAAAAATGGGCAGTCTAGAGCGATCCAAGAGAAAAAGTGAAAAAGAAAAAAGAAAAAAGAGAGAAAAAAGAAAGCAAGAATAACATTTCATCTAGGCGTGCCAATCATAAGAATTCCCAGAAATGTATTCGTAGTCCTTCAAGAAATCTCAGTTCCGAGGAGTTTTGGAGGATCAAACATTCTTGAACAGAAAACGAACATCAGTATATAGCCAGAATGCAAGGCATCATACAATAAAAAGAAAGGAAATAAACTCTAGGGTGAAAACCCGAAAACGGGCAGTCTATAGTGATCCAAAAAAAGAGAGAATGAATAATGGGCATATCCAAGTTACACAAGTACATAAATACTATTTCACTTAACCATAAACCAAAGGCCTACATTACAAGCCCCAAAGACCATTCTGGTCATCCATAGATATCCAAGTTGAATGAGAATGTCTTTAGATTTCATTCCGCCTATAAGGGTTAACTTTTCTTCAAGGAACGTCAAACTTCGAAGTGCTTGATCGACACCCAAATGAGGGAAGGATTGGGCATGGTGAGATAGTGAGATTAAGAGAGCCACCTTAAACGGGGTAGAAACTAGGTAGGGTTGTTCCTCTCAAAAGCCTATTAGACCAGAAAAAACTATACATTGGCATATATCTCCACAATGGTCAAGATCTTCTAAATAGGCGCTTCATTAAAGTTGATCTCTGGCAACTTGAAGCAGATGCGCTATGGTGTTTGATATTTCGGGGGCAAACATGTTTTAAAAGGTTTGACATTTTCTCCCAAAGTTTTGATGTTTACCATTTCCCCCAAACATTAGTTTTTAAAAATGTTTGGCAATACACGTCGAGTTTTGTTTACCATTCTCCAAGAATTATTTTATAAAAATGTTTGGTCCTTAGAAAAAGAAGAAGAAAAGAAAAAGATGTTTACCATTTGTTCCAAACAATGATTTCAAAATGTTTGGTATCCCCTCCAAGTTGTGATTTTCAAAATGACTGTTATCTTTTCAAACAATCATTATTTGTTGAAATATACGCAAGTAAATTGCCTTTTGCTTTACTTTAAAAATGAATGATGATGAGATTTAAAGCATAGGGACCGAGAGTTAGTTCCCGTCGAAATGCTACGAGAAGATCAAGGAAGAGCTCAAGGGATGGAAGCATTTTGGCTCACCCTGGTGACTAGAAATAGATCAAGGCTCTGTATGATGGGTCTGAAAATTCAAAGCAGTGGAGCCCGTGGTTGAATGGGGCAACGCCAAGCGAAGAAGATGACAAGGGTTCTTATAAGAATAATATAAGAACCAGAGGATTATTTATGAAGACGGGTGATAACCCTAAAGACAAGAAAGCCTTTCGCACAAAAGGTTTAAAAGCATGTTCAAATGAGGATTTAAGAGCATACAGTAAAGCAGTAAAGAGATGAAGAGATCTGAGGAACGACCTTTTAGGGTGTAAGACTTTAGAACAAAAAGGCTAAAAGAAAAAGAGAGAAAGAAAGAGAAAAAGTGAAAAAAGAAAAGGAAAAAAGAAGAAAAGAAAATGAGAAGAAAAAAGAAAAGGAAAAGAAAGAAACCATTACATTGCATGCATCATATAGATAGGGGCTTGTCAATTTTTGCTTATTTTGGACAGGTACCTGAAGAATTATCAAAGAACATTAAGAAGTGGATTTCATTGAAGAAGTTTTGGCGGCCATTTTCGGTGTGAGTCCCTAAATTTGAAGAAGTTTTGGCGGCCATTTTCGGCGTGAGTCCCTAAATTTGAAGAAGTTTTGGCAGCCATTTTCGGCGTGAGTCCCTAAATTTGAAGAAGTTTTGGCGGCCGTTTTCGGCGTGAGTCCCTAAATTTGAAGAAGTTTTGGCGGCCGTTTTCGGCGTGAGTCCCTAAATTTGAAGAAGTTTTGGCGGCCGTTTTCGGCGTGAGTCCCTAAATTTGAAGAAGTTTTGGCGGCCATTTTCGGCGTGAGTCCCTAAATTTGAAGAAGTTTTGGCAGCCACCTTCGGCGTGAGTCCTTAAAATTTGAAGAAAGTTCGGCAGCCACCTTCGGCGTGAGTCCCCAAAATTTGAATAAGTTTTGGCAGCCACCTTCGGCGTGAGTCCCTAAAATTTGAAGAAAGTTTGGCAGTCACCTTCGGCATGAGTCCCCAAATTTAAAGAAAGTTTGGTAGCCATTTTCGTTGTGAATCCCCGAATCTGAAGAGACATCGGTAGCCATCGTGGTATGAATCCCAAATATGAAGACAGTGGTTCTAAATACAAAAGGCCTATGTTTCCAAGCGCCTGCAGAGAGAGGTTCTATATAGGAAGAATCCGCCGCTCCGAGGCTTCAGAAGCTGAAAGTTCTATATAGGAAGGACTGACAGCTCCAAGGTGAAGACTAGCAGTTCTATATAGGAAGAACTCCCAGCCAAAGGAATTCACCCATGACACACAAGGTTTTATATAGGGAAAACATGTTGTGTTGAAAGCAAAGAGTCCTATATAGGAAGGGCTCCGAGCTTTACTGTCTTAGAGTGAAAGGTTCTATATAAGAAGAACCTGTAGCTCTGAGATTTCAGAAGCTAAAAGTTCTATATAGGAAGGACTGATGGCTCCAGGGTGAAGACTAGCAGTTCTATATAGGAAGAACTCCCAGCCAAAGGAATTCACCCATGACACACAAGGTTTTATATAGGGAAAACCTGTTGTGTTGAAAGCAAAGAGTCCTATATAGGAAGGGCTCCGAGCTTTACTATCTTAGAGTGAAAGGTTCTATATAGGAAGAACTTGTAGCTCTGAGATTTCAGAAGCTAAAAGTTCTATATAGGAAGGACTGACAGCTCTAGGGTGAAGACTAGCAGTTCGATATAGGAAGAACTCCCAGTCGAAAGAATTCACCCATGATACACAAGGTTTTATATAGGGAAAACCTGTTGTGTTGAAAGCGAAGAGTAATATATAGGAAGGGCTCCGAGCTTTACTGTCTCAGAGTGAAAGGTTCTATATAGGAAGAACCTGTAGCTCTGAGATTTCAGAAGCTAAAAGTTCTATATAGGAAGGACTGACAGTTCCAGGGTTTGAAGACTAGCAGTTCTATAAAGGAGGAACTCCCAGTCGGAAGAATCCATTAGCGACGCAGAAGGTTTTATGTAGGAGAAACCAGCGTTGAAGGCGAAGAGTTCTATATAGGAAGGACTCCAAGCTGCACCGTCTCAGAATGAAAGGTTCTATATATGAGGGACTCATAACTCGAGGCTTCAGAGTGAAGGGTTCTATGTAGAAAGAGCCTATAACTCCAAGATCGGAAGGTGATGAAGCTCTATATAGGAAGAACTTACGAGCCTGAAGATTCAGCTAAGGAAGAGCGGATAGTTCCAGAAGAACACGTGATTCCGAAGCCAAATATGAGAAAGTAGGTCAAAATGAGTGCTTTTGATCTTTGCTTTGTCCTCGTTTCACAAGAACAAGCAAAGAGGGGCAACTGTAATCACTCATTTTTGACCGGGTTTTAGTGTTATTATAATAGTAATATTATTAATATAAAAAATCAAAAAATAATAATAAAATTTTAAAAAAAATTGAGTGGCTTTGGGATGGCCACGTCACCCCCAATTGCCTATAAATAGGAGGCAGGGGGTGGCAATTTACACGCCAATTAAACGCCCAATTTGGCCAAAATTGGCATGCCAATTTTGAAATTGGCACCCCCAAATTGTGGGGGCTAGGCCGGCCGCAAGGCTGGCCGGGGTTGGGGGCAGTGCCCTCGACCCCAGTTGGTTCGATCCAACATTCGATCGGGGTCCTATTTTAGGTCCGATCTAGTTAATATTTTTGGAGGGGTCGCGGTAGATCTCAGTGGGGTTCAATCGGGGTTCGTCATTCGAGCTCTTAGTTAGGTATATTTTCTTCCCTTTTTTATTAGTGTTGTAATTTTTATAATTTAATGAAGTATTAGTTATTTTAAAATTGTAGTCTTATTTTTTACTTTGTATGTTTATTTATGCTTTAGATTAGTATTTATTATGTTTTAAATTTGTGTTTTATATTAATATTTTATTTATGTTGAATTTGTTTTTATTTATGTGTTAGATTAATATTTATGAATGTTAGTATTTTATTTATGCTAGATATGTTTTTATTTATAAGTTAGATTAATATTTATGTACGTATGTTTTAGATTAATATTTTATTAGATTAGTATTTTATTATGTTAATATTTATTTGCATTGTATTTAAATTATTTGCCATGTTTTATATTTTGCTCACTAAGATTGCATATCGAGATATAAATTGTCAATGCGGTGCCCTTTTATCCGAGTGTAAACGGGGCCAGTATCAGGCGTAGTGATAGTGGTTGGGCGTTTACTCTCGGATAACGGAGCCTTTAAAATTTATTCGCAATTATAACCGAATTTTAAAATAATCGTCACTTTAATCCGGAAAATCTAATATTAATAAAGCGGTAATTATTAAAGTACCAATTTTGGGCGGTGTGGGGGTGCTAATCCTTCCTCATCCGTAACCGACTCCCGAACTCAAAGTTTTTTGAATATCTGGTTTTATGGTGTCCGGCCTACCTAAGTGGCCGGTGGCGACTCCAATTTTTAAATAAAATGCGGTTTTTTAAAACCCCTACGAAATAAATATTTTATATCTGAAAAATCACAAACACCCTCGAAAATCGTTTTTTAGCGAAAAGAGGACATCGCTACAATATGGTCACATGACAAAGAACTTGGTTGATGCGATTAATTCATCTATGAAGGGAACACGTCATTTGTCTATCACATCCATTGTCAATGCGACATATTACCAATTGGCTACCCTTTTTGCAACCCTTGGAAAAAAAGTAGTGGACTAGATGGCAGGTGGCCACCAATTTCATCCAGAACTCTAGTAGAAATTTCAAACATACACAACGCACGCAAATGCGATGGGTGCGGTATGCTTCTCTCATCGCCAACATCGCTTTCATGTATCGGAATATTCACGACCGCTTGAAGGAATAATGCAAAATGATTATGTGGTTGATCTGAAAGCAAGAACGTGCGATTGCGGTGTGTACCAGACCTTCAAGTAAGCCTTCGTTGCATGTGCATTTGTTCATTTTGACACCATAACACTCGTTGATCTGGTATACCGACTTGAAAACATATTTAAGGTATACCGAAATGAGTTTTCTCTGATCAGGAATGAACGTGATCATCGTATTATTAACGATGAACCTAAGATATGCCCATATCCTTCCTTGCGCCGTAAGAAAAAAGGTCGGCCAAGGCCAACTAGGATTCACTGTGCCGAGGATATGGTTCCTCGAGAACGGACCGAACAACCTAAACGATGCAGTAGGTGTAACAACATTGGAAACGACAAGAGAAAATGTCCTCTTAGGACTGGCCTTCAAATCAACTAATTGTATCTCTCCGTCTACTGTATTACAACCTTTTGTAACAAAGTCTAAAGCTTCTTTATAACGCGACAATTTCAGTACCATTATTTTCACTCAGTTTTTTCAGTCTACTTAGTTTTTCCTAGAATGACATAACACAACAATTAATAATCAATTTGACCACGATTTCGAGCTGCACTCATTTCATACACCAACATCCTGACTTCTACTTAATTGAAAAATTACTTTTAAATATTTTTTGGTCTTTTTTTAATT
The DNA here is from genome assembly GCA_019671005.1 of Hibiscus mutabilis. Lineage (NCBI taxonomy): Eukaryota > Viridiplantae > Streptophyta > Magnoliopsida > Malvales > Malvaceae > Hibiscus > Hibiscus mutabilis. Next base: position 3,480,937 of record CM033734.1, on the reverse strand, counting down.
TTAAAATTACATTTAAATATTTATTTCTTTAAACTCGTGTCCTACAAAACGCGTCTTCACTGACACGTCAAGATTCCCAGACACGTCAGGATTCCCTAACCCGTCAGCCAAACTCATTTTCTAAGAAACGCGAGTTCCCTGACACGTCAGGAATCCTGACCAAACGTGCATATTACAAAATGCGAGTTTGGCCTACAAATACCCCCAGCCAGCTGTGCTGCAATAAGAGAGCTTTGGTGGGTTTTTAATTTCCACTATAGCTAATTATAACAACAAATCACGTACCCGTAAAATTTTTTCCCAAAGATATTTTTAGGGTATTGTGATTTGTTGCCATATATAGTTGCATGATGAGTACATGGTTGTGGTGGGATACCAATTCCAGTGCGACCTATAAGATCGTGTTTTTGTTCAAGATAAACGACAAATCACAATCTCCTGAAACGCGTGGTCTTCTTAAAGTACCGGCAATTCTCTTGATCATCTTTTCGAGGGTGCGGGTAACTTATTTTTGCGCCTTCATCGTGGAGGCTAGGGAAGACCACCACACGTAGCCGTGGTCAAAGCTCCTACCATACCCGCTGATGATGGAAGTGGGGATAAAATGCAGAGTAATGAGGTCTACCTCAATACCCACAGCTGTGTGCATTGACAAAGAATGTGACATGTGTAGGGGTATATTGGACCGGTTACCATGTTACTGACCCCAGCCCGGTAATATACAAGATGCCCTCTTTGGTCGGGTGCCATCTTCGATAGAGGTCAACACTACAAATATGATGCATCTCGAACTTGACAACTGGTAATGCATAGCAATTGTTGTATTTTGATACTGTCGACCTCAAATAATCGGTACCATGAAATGTACGAAGCCTCAACTTCATCTGTCATGTCCAGGGTTACTGCTCTTGGTGGGTGCTGAGATACGAGAGAATGAATATTCTATATTGTTCTTTCAATGGATGTAATATAATTTGATATTGACATATATTTATTGTTCGTTTAGTTAACACTTCTGAACGTGAGTTACCTTTACGTGGCCCGAATGGGGTGGTATTTTTCCAAATGTTGCTCTGCGGGGGGTATTTGGATAAATAAAATCCCAAAAAGGTAATATCTGGTCAAATCCCTCTTTTCCAGATTTGGTGGAACAACACTCGCGTTGCACATAACGCGAGTTTAACGTTTCACCCTATAAATAGGGCACCACCTTCTCTGAATATTCTCGTAACTCATCTTCATTCTTCTTCTTCTTACTCTATATTTCAATATTATTTGTAAACACTTAAATCGATATAATATGTCGAGACGAGAAACTATTACAGCTTTGGTATACTACGATGGGCAGATAGTTGATGATGAATCTCTCGGTGTCGTATTCCAGTCTTCAAGTTCTATATTGCTTTCTCTGCCATACAACTTAACGTATAAGAAGTTGATGAATGATGTGAATAAACATGTTCTACGATGGAAAAAGCTGGAACCGTTGAAGTATCGATTACAAACGTCGTTAGAACTATTAACGTACTCATTATTCCACGTTGTAGACGACGCTAATGTGGAATTGATGGTGAAATCTCACCTACAGACTCCTTTTTGGGTGGCCCTGGAGCTTGAGCTGTATGCAGTGATTTCTGATGATGATGATGTTATCGGAGTCCCAAATAATATGTAAACTATATTTTAATGCCAAAAAACAAAGATGTAATAGTTTTCAATTTTTTATTTAAGCATATATGTTCATATTTACAGTATTGTCGTGTGCATTTCACATAACATTTAATAATCAATTTCACCATAGGATCTTTCTTTTCCGAGCTTTTAAAATTTAAATTTACACCCCTATTTAACACCATGAATTCAACATGTACACATGTTCACCAACCCATGTTTGATTGTTCTTCATGGGGGAAAACATGCGTAGATAGGCTTTTAACTCGATTTCTAGACCCTTTAGGATGCCTTGTACGTGCTAATTTTAGCACCCTTGTAAACATATGTTGCAGTACTAAGACGTGAAACTCAAACAACAACAAAAAATATCCCCCAGCATACCACAAAATCAACTCAAACATGTCTATAGACCCATGTTTGCTTGTTCTTCATGGGAGAAAACATTCTTACATAGCGTTTTTAGCGCAAAATATACACACTTTATGGTGCCTTATACGCACCGATCTTCACACATTTTTCAAGAGATGTTTCAATACTACGATGTGAAAGTTCACAAATAGGAAACACTATGCCCCCAACACCCCGTAATTTCACAAACAACATGTCTATTGAAGCTTGTTTTAACAACAGGGAAGTCTCAAACTCGCGTTTTACCCAGCGCGAGTTACATTGATATTGCCCAACAAAACGCGCCGTTATTTTAAAATCTCGAGGAACTCACGTCATGCGTAACGCGGGTTTCATAAATACAGTATTTAAAATATGCGACCGAATACGATACGCTACATCAACTTGAATTCGTCTGGTGCAACGCGAGTAAAGAATCTGTGTTCCGTGAAACGCTAGTTGTTCCTATGTGTACCAAATGGAATGTATTTTTTCAAATAAACTTTAGAGGGGTTGTTTTTCCAATTTTTGCCTTAAAAGGGGAATATTGCTCCAAATTAGCCAAACAATCAACGGATGCTTCAGTCCTCTCTGCTTACACAAAACTGGGAAAGGCAAGCCAAAAAAGAAAACCAAAGTAGGGCAAAGCTATCGACCGTTATGGCTTAATTCATATTTATAGTAATAGATTTGTTATATAGATAGCTGGGCAAAGACACTATGGACACTGCAAGTGAAAAGACCAAGATTATGGAAAATGATGGCGGGAATATGTTCATGGGGAACCGAGGCCAAACTGCTCATAACAACAACAACATTAATCTTGGTTGGGACATGCTGGAGCTTAATCCTACAACTTCAAGATTCGATTGGGGAAGCAACAATCACACCAACACCTTCAATATCTACTCCACTACTACTGCTACAGCTACTACAACCACCTGCGGCAGGACGGACATTACTTCCTCTTCCTCCACGCTCCCCGATGCCCACGCGCTCATGTTCCTTCCTCACCATGGCAATGCCCACCAACACTCTCTTTACACCGGCAATGGGTCTCATATGCATCCCGACCCTCATCTTGTTTGCTTGAATCTAGGCAAGAGGCACTATTTTGAGGATTCCACAGATCTGACTCACCAGCAACAACTGTCCGGCGGGTTCTCCATTGGAAAGAAAGGCAAACCGTACTATAATAGTCTTGGTGGCGGAGGTGGTGCTCGAGCTGGGCCTTCCATGGTTCCTCCAGCGGCGGTGCCGCGGTGTCAAGTGGAAGGATGTCATGTTGCACTGGTGAAGGTTAAAGAGTATCACCGGAGGCATAAAGTTTGTGAGATGCACTCAAAGGCACCTAAGGTGGTAGTGCTAGGGTTAGAGCAACGTTTCTGTCAACAGTGTAGCAGGTGACTTTTTTTAATATCCATTCCTTTTTCCTTTTCCTTTTCCTTTTCCTTTTCCTTTTCATCTGGTACAAGTATAAATAAAATTGGAAAAATAAACTGCCAACATATTTTGATTTTTCTTTGTTATTGTATGCATTGGTGAAAATTGGCATAGGTTTCATGTGGTGTCAGAGTTTGACGATTCGAAGAGGAGTTGCAGAAGGAGGCTGGCTGGCCACAATGAGCGTAGAAGAAAAACCTCTCACGATTCTGCCTCCACCAGGAACTCTGCTCAAGGTACCTACAGGCTACAAGCATTTCTTTTAACATTTTTTTATCTGATATATTAAAGTAACTTGTTAACACTTAATACAAACTTATTTATATGTATTATTAGTTCAAAAAAGTACTACTCGGTACACCGACTTCACATACAAGTAGGTTGAAGGAATTGCAAAGAAATTAAATATTCAAAGCAGTATTTTAATTCAACTTGCTCACTTAAAAGTTTTTAACACCGAGTCTGTCATATACTAACAGTAACATATCAGTCAAGAGAATTATATTTAATGAGTGAAGACTAAAGTTGTTTTTTGGTGCATGATTTACATGTCTTATTGTTTAGTCTTATTTTAATACGAGTGCTTTAGACAGCATTAGCGGATATTAATCGTGCATTTCCGAGATACACGAGGATTTATGTCTCGGAAACTGGGATTTTGAATAATCAACGAGTTTTGGAAACACCAATTAAGTAATCCTATGTTGCCTTTTGAGTTTACTCATTTAGAAAATTTTCATTTTGGTTAGAAACTTCTGCAATTGGTATAAAAAAGGGTTGTCCTGTATTGTTTTGTTTTGTTTTTTTTGTTTTTGATGACCCCTCTTTGTCTTTTTTTCCTTATAATTTGGACAGGGTTTCTATTTGGTCACAGTTGAATCCCTGTTGTATAATGATTATGAAAAAAAAAACACTTTGATATGTATGATCAAGTTGATTTTGTTCCTTACATTACCAATTAATTGATCGATCGAGTGAGCTTATTTCTAATCAGAATCACTAATTTGTGTTAAACATTGTTAATCATCTCAAAAATGTAAAATCGCCAAGAAAACACGTGCTCTCTAAATATTGCATACATAGCTCGTAACTGCAGGCCATGAACAATCCATTCCCTGAGGCAGTTGAACGTTTGAATATGTGTGTATGTTGTGAACAGATAATAAAGTGATGGCCGGAAGCTTTCGGTTCCTATCGTCGGCGACAGGACGTGCTCTCTCTCTTCTGTCATCTAGTGCTGATTCTTGGATCTCCCCATCTGATCTCTCCACAAGGTCTAGTACCGCCTTACGTGAGCTGATCGCAGAGAACCGTGCTACCATCCTTGCTCGGCAGCTCGTACTAGATCAAGACTGGCACTTGCACCACCATGGCATGGGAGAGCCTCAACCTCAACCTGGATTCAGTTCCGTAGCAGTTGAGCAGCACAGCACAGTGCCTTGGTTTCCTGAAACCGGTTCCCTTGTAACATTAGATCTCATGCAAGCTTCAAGATCCGCATTTGGAATGTTGTCTGTGAGGGGGGACACTAAGGAGGAGGAAGAAGAGTGTTCAGAGTTGTGGAATTCCCTGCAAGGATAGTTGCAAGTTCCGGTTATTTGTTGGCCTGTTTTTTTAGGATTGCTATTGATTGTTGCTCAGTGCAATTTCTTTCACAACAAGTGTCATCACCGTGTCAAATATTTCACCCAATCATTTGTAGGGATAGCTTAGAATGATTAAAATCATAAAATGCATTGCTACTTATTTTTGCTTATTGCTTGGAATATATATAAGGTTTCGAATTCCATACTAGAGAGTAACTAGATAATTTGGGGTTTGGACCATAAAAACAAATGTTGGGTTGTATCTATATATCTAGCCTGGCCCTGGTTTGTCTAGTGCATTAAAATTTTGCAAAGAAAACAATGGGGCCCTTGGTTAATACGGATGATGGGCTGAAGCACCCTTCCAATGCTCATGATAAAGTCAGGGTATGCTATTTTTTTTTCTCTTTTATTTCAGTGGCAAAGTTATTTGTGAGATGACATGCATTATTCACAACTGTAATAAAGTAAAGTTGCAACATGTATGCATTATCAGCTTACAGATGAGTGATTGGTTATTTTCATTTGAGAAAGTTCCTTAGGAGTGAGGCCATTATCTTACAAGTATATGTTCCCATTGCTTGTGAAGTGAAAATCCAAGTCCAACATCTTCATTCTTGGGTAACCACTTTTTGGAACTTACTCTTTCTTTTCTATCACTTTCAATTGCAATTCACAAAATATAACTTCACAGAGTTAGAGATAATTATAGACCATAATTTTGTTATAAGCATGGTTTTTAGTTTAGTTTTGGTATTAAGTGAAACGCTATAGTTGGTTCAAATTTGGTATTGGATTTATCCAAAGTTCATGTCTGCCTAATCTTAAATAAGGAGTACAACAACAACTATCGAGTCGGTGACTCAGGTCAGGGATACAGACATTTTCCAAACAACCCCCCAAGAAACAAGAAAAGGAAAATTCAGCTTTTGAGATGAGATTGAGAGAAGCAATTAAATCCGAGTAGCTCCCCCATACAGAGATACTGTAGGTGAAGTCCCCACTGAGGGCGATCGCTGTGTCAAACAAGTACCAAGGATCACGTGCACTGCACGTGAACTCTGCAACTCCATATCATGGCAAATCAGTTCAGGCCCCCCCTCCCCTCCTACCTGCTTCACCAAAAAAGTGACTCCACGTGCAACCCCACCCGGTGGAGCTTTGAAGTGTATATGCAAAATAACACATTGAACTCGGCCTAAAGCACCATTAGAATTTTTCAAAAGGTAGCAGTAGCGGTAAAAGAAAACTATTATTCTGTTAACATTATTATTTAAAACTGACAGGCCAAGGCTTGGGTAGTTTGGGCGAGTAAAGGGGTAGGGACACAATGGCAGGGGGGCAATAATAAAAGATGTGTTTAAGGGACCCTACAAAGATGGAGAATGGGGAGCTAAGGGATTTGCTGCACTCCTTTCATGAAGCAGTCTGTGAAACGTTGCTTTCTCCCCTTATCCAAAAACAGAAGCAAAAGCATACTAATTATTGGTTTTCATCAAATATTTTCTAAAAAATGTCAAGATTTTTTCAAAATATATACATTTTTTATGTTTTGATTGATAATTAACAATGCTGTTTTTTTCTTAACTAATTAAGGTTTTTATCGAAAGAAAATCAACTCAAGGCCTCATTAATTTAGCTCATTTGAGTGAAACATAGATAACCCAAGGCTCAGATAGATGTAAATAGGGACTTTGAGAGCTTGACTTATATATATTGTTTAACTACTGATATCCGGGTTATTATGGGAATGACCCTTTCAATTTAGCTATTTCCATTTACAACGTCAAGTTTTGAACTCTTAACTTTAATTAAGAGATCCAACGTCATATTCTACTAAGTCAACTGATTGTTTGTTAGCTTAATTTATATCCTGAATATTGGTTTATTTATAAAGTAGTGGGGTCAATCTTGTCATATTTTCCTTTTTGTGTTTGTCCAGTGAACAAATTATTTGGGAGTGCCCCGGCAGCTAGCTGCGTTTAAGGTTTTCTTTTCTCTTCAGCAGAAAACATGTATAAGCTTTTTTTACCACCACTTCATCATCCTTTTTGTCTATAGAATTGAAATAATTAAAAAAATGCACGTTGCCTGATGAAATGTGTTTAATGATGTCTGTCAATCATACAGCAATTATAGGGTGGGGAAGTGAATTATTGCATATCAAATGGATTTTCTTAAAGAATTTATATTTAGTTCACAGTAAAAATTTTAATCATATAAGTGAATTGTGTCGACGAGGTTTTTACTATAACCTTTGTAAGTATTAATTTTGTCCGGGATATTAACCTATTTTTATATTTTGTTAATTTTTACAAATAAAAAGCTTTATTTATCTATTATATTTATTTTATTAATGTATTATATTATTACTATATATTAAGTATGTATGATTATCAATAAAACTCAAAGAAACAAAAAATATTACTAGTATTATTATCTCTTTATTACAATTAAGTATTAATAATTTTAAAGTTTTATGTTTTACCATTACGTATTAGCAACGTATATATTATATCTTTATATAATACTATCATGTTGGTTATTATTATTATTATAAAAAAATTGAATTGAAAGAGCCAAAAAAGATTATTAAATATATAATAGTCCCAACCCAAGTTTATTAATATTTATATATCGGTCCATTTACAAACTTTAAAACCCAAGTCATACATATATATATTTAGCTCAATAAGGCCCAACTAATTAAGCTCTAATCTTGATAACAAAACCCTAATGTGCTTTATTTGCCGTCAGTCGCCTCATCCTAGTCGTCAGATCTAAATTAAATCTAATAGCCCATATCCGAATGAGGGCGTGTCCTTTCAAATCCAGCATGCGCCGCGCGCACAGTGCGGCCCTTCGGCTACCCCACGCGCACATGGAACTCACGCACGTCGCTTCAACTTCCTCCTGACCGTTCATATTCTCACGCATGTGTTCTGGCCATCGGATCCAGGATCGAACCCAAGCCGTCCATTCATTCTCGATCAACCGCAACCCTCAGATTTGGCTCAACGTCGGCATACAGAGGCGTTTTTCTTCCTAGTCCCTCCCCCTCCATCGATCAGCCACATGCATGAAAACACAAAATCAAATTATTAGAAAGATGTCAGAGGACAAACAAACATTTCAAAAAAGGTACCAAAACACCATAAACAACAAAGGCAACCAATAGGATATTTCGATTTTATTTTCTAAACACATGTAATTATCAAGGGTATATAATGAAATCCTAAAGCTATTGTAAAAAAAGGCTGGATTGGGAGCAATAGAAAAAGAAAGCAAAAAAAGAAAAATTTCAAAGACATCTCCTCTCTTTTCATTTCTAAAATATATACATATAGAAATTAGGGTTTCGGTTCTTTTTACCTTCGACGATTCACCTTCCCTCGCGGTTGTTGCCTTCTCTCGCCGACGATAAGCCTCATGGCCTCCGAAGACCGTGCATAGTGAATCGGTGAGAAGGCAAGCAAAAAATTATGTTTTTTCAAAAGAAAAGGGGGATTTTGGTTTTTGTTTTCACAAAACAAAAAGGAGGCTTCATCGTTTTCAAACGATCTGAGTTTAGATATGGGTTAAGAAATAAATCGTTTTAGTCTGTTGTTGGCTTTGTCAAACGCCGGCAAGCGACAGCCAATGTGGCAGAGGGACGGTTGTTGCCGGCCTTGTGCACCGCTGAACGGTGACGTTCATCAGGGGCTGAAAAAGAGAAGAGAGCATTCTTAGAATTTTTAGAGAAATGTTTTGAAATTTTTCCATTTTCAGGAAAAATAAGTTTTTGCACCGGTTTTTAAAACAATAAATGGGTTAATTGTTTTTGTAAATCCCTTCGTGTTTTAAAATATCCGCCTTGGCCAATCCACGTTTTGAAATAACCTCATCAATCCTTCTAGGCTCCAAATGCTTTACAATTTCGTCTTTTTTCAAATTAAATCTATTTTCAAATAGTAAAAATCCCCTGTTTACCCTCTTTTCATGCATATTTAAATTTCCAGTCCTATTTACTGCTGATGTTCAATATTTTTTTGCCTTGTTATGATACAGATATATGTAATGTGGCTTTGATATATACATATATGTTACATATTAATATATGTTTTTTTCCTCTTTATATAATATACGGTTATGTTTTAGTATAGGATAAATGGATTTTATATAGTATAATATATGATTTTGATATATATATATATATATATATAAATAGCGTATAATGTTCGGTTTTCGATATATATGTATTATGTATATGTTTATAACATATATGATATATGCTTTATATATATATATTATGTTTTTATATATTACAATATATAGTTTAAATGTAAATATAAATATGGCTACTGCCAAAACCTAACTATTTATATACATTTATACGTGTATATATATAGTATAGTTTTCATATGGTATAGTGTTTTAATATTTGATGTTTGGGATCCTTTATTTGTACATTTGTTTCATGTCTTTATTTATATTTATTATGTTTATGCTTATTTGACATGTCTTGTTATGTTGCATCCGAAATAAATTACTAAAGCGGTGCTATTTTATTCGAGAATAAACGTGGCTAGTACCAGTTGTAGTGGTAGTGATTTTTTTGTTTATTCTCGAATAATGAGGCCCTTTAAATCTACTCACATGTATAATCGAATTTTGATTTAATCGTCACTTTAACTCAAAAATTCAATATTAACAAAGCGGTAATTAGTTTTGTACCAAATTTGGGGCGTGATGGGGTGCGAAACCTTCCTCACTCGTAACTGATTCCCAAACTCGTAGTAATCTCTGGTTTTATTTTTGGTGTCCAGTCTACCTAATCGAAGTGATCGGTGACGAATCCAATTTCTATTTTAAAATATGATTTTTAAAGAAATTCCCTAAAATCTAATTTTTCATAAAATATAGGATAACCTCGTATCAGGTTTTTTAAAAACGTCGCTACATCTCTATATAAAATACAAACGATTCTTTTAATCTAAGAAACTCTGTAATATTTGTACAAGTTTATTCGGAGAAAATGATGTTTATTTTTTCTTCATTTTTACCTTGAATAAAAAATTAAGTTACAAATAATTATATATTGGTGTAATGAAATATGATAATAGATATTTTCAATAAAGTTATGAATCAAATTCTGATATTATAAATATAGTCAATTAAATTTTAAAAAAATTATTTTATAATATGTCTTATAGTATTTAATCCAAAATAATTAATCGATAAGCTAATTATTATTAAGTAATAAATTATAAAAATAAAATAAAATCACATCATAAAGTGCTTCAAATTCTGAGATTAAAAATTAAATAAATTTTAAAAGAAAAAGGTAAGTGTTGATGGGTATGGATGAGAAACCCCGGGGGAAAGTTGGGGCGGGGTGGTGTCCCCCCCTAGACATATTCATGTGCATCCTAATTACCATTATTTACCAACTCATTTCATCAATCCATGTAGATGTAGGGTTGACACAATAAAAGCTACTCGATTATTACCACAACCTTCAAGCAACATACACGCACGAGTGACGTCAGACATGCATCATTTAATTCACATGTTTTATTACTCATCACCCCTTTTTTAAAAAGTATTTATAATTAAATACATAGTAGTTTTTCTACCCTTCTTATTTATTTTGAGACAGTTATAAGAATTTTTTTATTATTTTTTAAAATTTTGTGATATTTTTTTGCCGACGACGGTCTTTGGCCGTTTTATTAGTTTTGCATATAAATAAAGTTCAACTTTGTTGACGAATATTTTTTTAAGTTTTTTTGTTCTTTTTTACTTTGTCAGATTCTTTTTATATTGGTTTTTATGGCAATTTTTTTGTCTGCTTTTATGACAGTTTTTTCGTATGCTTTTATAGCAGTTACAATCTGTCTTTGTGACAGTTGTTTGTCTTTTGATAGTTTAATGTTCAGGTGATGAGTATCAACGAGCGTTCTTGTTAGCGAAAGATGCCGATTTGTATATGCTTATGATTTTCTTTTGTGGTTGTGTCAATATGTCAAGAACAAGTAACGGAAGAATTTGCTTTCTTCATATAACACTCTGGTTAAAGTAGTTGTTTGTTAGATTTTATTCAGAAGATTATTCAAGTCCTTTTGAAAGTGATAGATTTTGTATTTTAATATCTTTCACACTCTTAAAATTTTATTGTATTTATTTTTACACATTGAATTTTCAATGTTTGGGGTGTGATACCTTTGTAATCCTATCACTTTAAATATAATCCAGTTTATTTCAAAAGAAAATATTTATAATCAAACACCAAAGTAAGATTAAGTATTTTACGTGGGACAAAAGTCCTATTCTGTGAACCATGAGACTATACAACATGCAAATCCTGAAGATTAGGGTATAAAAGAGTGGACCCACAAATAATTTCCTGGAAATTGCAAGGAGCAACTCATTCCCTGCCCCTGGTGCAAAGGCAACATAACACATACATACTCCGTAGTTTTTGATGAAAGAGGAAATGGGAATAAAACAAACATAAGAATAAGATGGCATCTTTCATCTCTGGAATGTCAGTATGTATACTCACATTTACTACTTCAACGTGCTTCTTTTGCCACCAAAATTAACGAAGCACTATCCGATTAGGTATTGTGATGCATACCAAGTTTAAATACCAGAGAGTCTTAAATCTCATCCTTCATTACAAAACATTTGGAATTGGGAGTACACCTTCTAAGTTCCAACTCACCTCACCTTTGTCTTGTAAGAACATGGCTCCATCCAAACCTATTCAACCTTTCTATATATGAATTTTATTCTTAAGCCCAATCCATCATCTAATATGTATTGACACTTTTACTTTTCCTATATTCTCATTTAAAACTAAACTGGTAGATTTCAGAGTTTTGCCCCATTTTTTTAATTGGGAATTATATTCTGTATAATTTCAATGTTGAAATAAGTATATAGAGGTTGGGATCTTGTAAGGCTTCAATAGGCTGGAGTAGGATGGGACCCCACACCCTTTTTACCGCTCCTATGTCCTAACGAAAACAGAATAATGATAATGCTGATTGAATCTGATGATGTTAAGAGATAGAGATTACAAACATGATATTCATTTCATTCATCATAACTTTTGCTTTAGTACGGCCAGCCTCCATTGAGGAGACAATTGAATTCGTTACTTTGTTTGGGATCTCTTCCTCCCGAGGGTCCCTCCCCTAGCTTTTTATTTTCTCACAAAATGCATGCATTTTTCTCTATACAACTGCACACTGCATTTTCCGGGAAAATTCCACTACCAAACAAAAAGATAACAATCATGCAAAAAGTAAACCTGGCTAAATTATAATCATACTGAATTACACAAAGTAAGTAATACTACCATGCATAAAATTAACATAAACACTGCAAATTGCAATTTTAGTTGCACATAATGTAATTAGGGGTTTAGGGCTATATTTCCAGCGAAAAAAAAATGTATTATATGCTCCATTGGTCCAAAGTCGTTGATGTTTATAGTATAACCAAACGACAACTAATATTCTTGACATAAAACACTGAAATTTCAGAAAGAAGTTAACAACACTAGGGAGATTCAACTTGTTATTGAAAAAGCCAATTCTTTGGCTTCTTTTAAACCCCCCATATCTACGTTCAATGGCATCTCACCTATTATTATTACTACTAATCACCCACTTCAGAAAAAAAATGTGCTTGGGGATGATGATGATGAAGATTCCGTTGCATTATAATGTCTCTGCCTGAAATAATCCAATGACATTCGCGGCGGCGAAACTACCACTGTTACTGATGAGGATGACTGAACCCCAGCATCCGGCGGCGGCGGCGGCGACCCTAATAATATCACCAAATTAAAACAACACGTTTAATACCAAGAAAATTATATTTACAAAGTGAAGCTTTCTGGAAAGGACTTTACTTTGGAGGTTATCAGAGGAATTGCAGCCATTTTCAAGCTTCACCTGGTTTTCCTGATTATTGGGTTGCTGTTGCTGCAGTTGATGAGATTTTCGCCTTCGACGATTATGATCGGCTAATCTCTTTCGACAGCTACGTTTTCCGTTGTCGAACTCTGAGAGAAGATGAAATCTGTACGACCCGACCAACGTTAATGAAGCTAAGCATTGATTGCAGTAGTTACTAACTTTTCTATACCAATCAAAATCATTAGTCTGAAAAACATAATTGCCAGGGCACCATGAAATAACTGGAGATATAAATGCTACTCCACTAGCAGGGCAAAAAGAGAGATGATTCTGGGAAAACTGGTAAAGAGTGAAAATATGAATGCACGCGGAGGGTGTTTCTGTATTTTAACACTATTAAGTGTAATGTTTCAGCTAATACACTAACATGATAACATCCTACTATAATAAGTAGCACAGAAAACAGTCGTAAATGGAAAGAACAGGGAGCTTTTAGGGACACATATGCCCTCGGGATCACCCTATGTACGGGAGGGCAATCATTGACCTTCACAGGCATCTACAAGGGCAGTTCCGTCATTTCTAACATACATCACAATGATTATTACTGCAAAATGAGAAATGGCATTTTGGTAAAATTTTCTCAACCTGCTGCACTGCTGGCAGAATCGTTGAGTCAAGCCGGCGGCGATGACGGTGGAGGCTTTTGAATGGAACTCGCAGACTTTATGCCGGCGGTGATAGTGCTTGGCATTGCTAAGATCCGCATTGCAACCCTCGGCTTGGCATCTAGGGTAGTTGGTCGAACTGGGATCTCCCGGTCTGGACCTGCGATAAAGCCGGCTCACAAAGTCATCTTCGGCAGAGGAAAAATACGTACGGCCACCTAAGTTGAGACCAATCCTCGCTGTGAAGTCAACAGGTCTAGACACCTCCTCAGTCTTAGGAACCAGAAAGTAACCGCCTCCGCTCCCTTCGGTGCCGGAAAAAGGGTCGAGGGAGAGCAATGAAGGATGGGGTGTGGAGTAAGCAGAGGCGCCGGAGTAGGTGCGTGGGTCGTATAGGGTGTGTGGATAGGCGTGGGGTTGGGAATGAGTTTGATCTTGATTAGGGTTGTGGAAAGGGTTTTGGTGAGCAAAAACAGTGTTGTGGTGATGAGAAGGGAGAGTTTCGTTGAATGATTGCTGTTGGGTCGTGGCGTTGGTAGCATAGTGATCGAAAATCTGACGATTTGTGTCGGATTCTTGGTTAGGATCTTCACCCGATAATATTATCGCAGTGGGGTTTCTCCATTCATATTCCAACATTTTTTTGAAGTCGCGCGATAATAAAGAAACCCTTTGTCTTCCCTGTTCCGGCGAGGTTATATGGTTGCAACTAGAGTCTGTCAAACAACAAAGAATAGAAAGATAGAGATGGAAATGTGTCAGTTTTCATATGCATAATAATAATAATAATAATTCAAAAGGAAAAATAAGTAAGCTTTTGGGGAGGGGGTATGTGGGTGCTTAGCGAGAACCTTACACTTTTACAAGCAGTGGATGAAATTTTCGAAACCCTAAATCAACTTGTTATTCCCATGGCCATGGATGAAGCCTCCTGTCCCATTAGTGTTTTAAAGCTCGCTCATTTTTAGCTTGAAAGAAGAAAGTTCACTCCTTTTTTTTTTTTAGTGTGGAGGAGGTTAAGCCCTCCCTGTATTAAAATACCCACACTTGCTCTCTTTCTCTCTCCTTTTTGTCTCTAAAAAGCCAAGTTTGGTTTAGCCCTTTCTGCCTCTCTCTTTCTCTACAGTCTGTATGCAAGAAACTGGGTAATGAGGCGGCTTGTGCAGGAGGAAATTACGGTTTAACCCAGATGATGTTGATGGGTACGTGTTGGTGGGGGCACCAATGAAATTCAGTGTAGAAAAGTAGGGGAATGGAATGGGGGATTCGGCCTAATCCCTATTCCCTAGTGATTTCCTTTCCTAGTCCAACTGGTAAGGAAATTGGGGCATCTACATTCAGTGAACCTTCCTCAAGTGTGGTTAAAATGAGAAACTGAAACCAAACATGTTGGAACAAATCTTGGATGATAGAACTGTAGGTTAAACCCACCTGCCTTGATTCTTTATTAAACTTCAGTTTAGTTTGCCTTAATTCCTAATCAATCAAAAGTGGGTGAATGTTTAATCAGTTTAAGTAGGGATATAGTATGATTTTTGTTGATGGAAGGAGGAGCTTTTCGCATATTTAACGGTTCTTTCTTTTTTGATCAATTCCATGGCATTTCACATAAACGTCATTCCTTTTTAACCATGGATTTCTAGTTTTTAAATACCATGTCTACTTCAAACCCCCACTTATTCTTTATTGTTATATTAACTTGTAGGGTATAAGTTTTCACATTTCTTACTTCATCCAGATCGATCCACTCCCAGGTGCCTTAGAGATATATCAAATACAACAGATTAGCTTGTTTTTACAACGTCTGAAAACTAAACTAAAGTATGTTCTAAATCTGCATTCGTGTAGGCAAAGGAAAGCAAATCAAACGAAGAGAATTAATGCAGAGAGAGAGAGAGAACCGTCCAAAAGAAACAAGCAGTACAATGATCGTCTGGTAGCATTTGGTGAAAGCCTGACATAGACGTTGACTCTCGTGTACGGAATGCCAGAGGACTCTTCTTTTTATTATTTTCAATGGGTAATAACCTTAACTAACCTGAAACCTCAGGTAATTCAACATGTTGCATTTAAGCAACCGCCTATTAAGTTTGTTGTCTCTTTAAAAAAAAAATCGAGTTTAAATCACGTTAATGATAAAAATAACGTAAATGAAAACTTGTTAACTATTCAAGGATTTGATCTGTTTTAGCTTTAAATACAATTAAAATCCATCTGACTATAAAGAAAACAAGCAAGTAAAAATGGGTGGCATAGTCTTTGGCTTGTCAACATCACTTCAACTAACAACTGCTATACCATTTTCAAGTTGCAAATCAGACTCCTATAAAAAAATAGACAAGCTGATGTTTGAGCAAGCAAATCAGACTCCTATAAAACGCAACCACCCGTGTCCTTGTGTTTTTGTGCAAGGACTAGACGATCACAAGTCACAACAATCACTGCTTAAACAGTTGTTACGAAACTTCACAAGTCTTTACAAAATTAAGCCACCTAATCAGAATACTAAATCAAAAGACGTATAACCTTCATGTTTCTTGTCTCTTGCCATTGGCAAAGGTTTGCGAAAAAGATGTATATTTGGACTTGGATCCATTTAATCGTTTTGGATTCTATATTTTGTAATCGAGGGAATGGTCTTTGTGTGGTCCAGTCAGAGGCTCTCCATGAACCAAAATATAAAGATCTGTAATTTATTTAATTTTAAAATTTGAAAAAGAATGAACATAATAATTGCTTATCGTTATCTTAATGCAGCAAACAGATTGGAGAAGAGATCCTCCATTTTATTTTTCATGGATTTATCATCCTAAGAAAAACGACCAACTTCATTCACTTCTTCTCCTTGTTCATCAATTAAGACAAGAATAAGCCAGTGTTTTCTCCTCCACAAGTTCTTTTGCTGTTGCATCCATCTTTTCCCTTGAGAAATCGTCAATCTTTAGCCCTGCCAATGCCATTGCGTTCTCGATTAAGCCGTCATTTTAATAATGAAACATAGAGCAGAAAAATGAAGTCTCAAATACACAACAGAAATGTAAAACGTACCCTGAACAATTGACCATTGCCCTTTATCACATGTGACCGGGTAAGAGTAAATAACGCCAGGCTGAATTCCATAAGATCCATCAGAATACACTCCCATGGACACCCATGTTCCCTGATTTAATGACCCAAAGCTATCTAGTTGAGTAACAGAATGTAGACTTGTTGATGCTCAAGTATTTATATATTAGATTGAGAGAAAGGAGCAACCACCTTGGGTGTCCCAAGAACCCAATCACGAATATGATCACAAGCAGCACTTGCAGCGGATAATGCACTCGATAGCTTTCGAGCTTTGATAATGGCTGCGCCACGCTGTTGCACCGTGGTAATGAACTCGGTGTTCAACCTATGAACATACCATCAACAATTGTGAACATATATTAAGCAAAAAATAAATTAGGAATTTATGTTACCATTTGTCATCTGCTACAACACTTCTGACAGGCTTCTCTTCACCATTGGCTGGCGTGACAGTTGCATGGTTCACATCCGGGTATTGAGTTGAGGAGTGATTGCCCCATATGATCACGTTCTTCACCTCACTCACATGAATCTTTAGCCTCTCGGAGAGTTGGCCAAGGGCTCTGTTATGATCAAGACGGGTAAGGCAAGTGATGTTTTTCTCTGGGATGGAAGGTGCAAATTCTTTCAAGATGAGGGCATTGGTGTTTGCTGGATTGGCAACCACCAGCACCTGGATGGTAAACACAAACATCAATTAATGCGTCAACCTGATAAAAGGAAGCAACAAACATAGTAGGCACTGGGAGACACACTCACCTTGCAGTCTGGAGCAGCTTGCTTCTCTAAGGCTGAAGCTTGAGCCTTGTAGATTGATACGTTTTTCGACATCACATCCTTCCTTTCCATACCTTCCTTCCGAGGGAATCCTCCCACCATCACTGCCACATTCACACCTTTACACGCGACGGTGACATCAGTGGTGGCAACAACATCTTGCAAAATAGATCAAAGCAGAAAGCAAAATCATTAAGAAAATGGCCAAGGAGATGATTTTAAATCGCTGAAACAAATGTGAACCGTGAGGGCATACCCCTGAGAAGAGGAAAGGCAGCATCAACCAGTTCCATTCTGACTCCATTTAAGGCCTCGGCTGCCGGCTCAATATCAAGCATGTGAAGAATTACAGGCTGATCAGGGCCTAACATTACCCCCCTCGCAATCATAGGAACAAGAGCATACCCAATTTGCCCTGTTCAACAAAATCAACCTTGTGAAGTAACATTGAAAAGGTACATTATCAGAAATCACTATCTCCTAACCATTTTCGGATTGGAATGCACGTTCCAAATAAGGGAACACCAGCAATACAATTTAGTAAAACTAATAAACCTATAAAATTATTAAATAAAACAGAAAATGCACAAGTTTAAGAATTATGTGTTTATATAAACACAAAACTACATACTCCATAAGTTTAAAAAGATGGTTTTAAGGCAAATAAATCATATTTGTTGTTGCTAAATGAATAGGAGAAGACCACCCTAATTGAATTACATTTTAAAGAAGTAAGAAATCGCATTCTAGATTTCAATACTTGTACTGAACCGATCCACTATTTATCTGTATAATCTAGTCATATTTTTTGTGTATCCATAGTGATATAAAGAAAGTGCAGGCACGCAGTAAACAACTCTGATAAAGAAAGAGAACATCACATACCAGCGGCACCAGTTACTAAAACTCTAACAGGGTCTTTCGCCATGAAATGAAGAGAGATTCGGCAGAGGAATCCGGAGACTCTTAGTTAAAACTATATTGGTAATGTTGATGATCTGAGTCTGGCTACTGGGTGATTTAGATAATAATGTTATGGAAACAGAGATTTTTAATAGAAAAGGGAAAGTACCCTTTTTGTTTGTTCATATATATATATATATGATCTTGGTAACCGGGGGATCCTCAGTCAGTTTCGGTTTCACTTGTTAGTTTGTAGAAAACTTGGGATCATCCAAAACATGGCACCTGTCATTTTGACCTTTTCAATTCGAAATTCTCGCTTTCCATTTGAATTTTAAGGGAGTTTTTGTAGATAAGAGTTTGAATCTCAACAGGCAACCAGGCAATAACAAGTGAGAAAATCCGATGGCTTGTTCCATTCATTCAACAGTATCTAACATGCTTCGATATCATGTATTGTCGTCCATAACCTTTGTGAAACCAAATAATTTTTGGAAATTGAACCATTGATAAGAAGGAGCAGAAGATTGGATTTGGATCTCTGAATTACCATCAACATGCATGCAGCAGCCATTTCCGAGATGGAGCTTCCAATCTCGCTGTCCGGCAGATTTATCGGCTTGGATTAACTGACAATGCTGATATCATTGGTCCTGCACTTAAATATACCACATTTAACATTTAGTTATTCTTTTCTGTTTACAAAATTCTAAATATACCAATAACATCAAGCTTGATGAGGTTTCCAAACACTAAGTAATGAGTATCCAATCATGGATCATGTTCAACAACTTGAAATCCAAATCAAACTCTACAAACATAAAATGTAAAGATTTGGATGCTTCCAAATCAGCCATGAATAAAGATTTGGAAGCATGGGAAATGAAAAACTTCACTTAATTTACTTACTGCTCAATCTCATCTTATTCCACCCGAACTTCATTTTAAACATGTGGAGCACTAGGTTGGGCCTTACCCAAGAGCAAGACATTGTGGCGACTAGTCCATATTCAAAAATGTCACTGCTGTTTCTAATGCTGCTTCGTCCTTTTAATTGTGACACAAAAGAAACAGCTTTTGTTTTATTATTTCCTGTTTTAAATCCACCTTTTGTTTTTATGCTGATTTATAGTAAGTTTTAGCTACTTAGAAACAATAGTTTTATAAATATGTGCGTCTTTCTTTCTTTTTTTTTTTAAATTACATTATTTTAATAAAGCTAGGTGGCCGTTGTCACACGGAGCAGTATGTTGTTTGTGGCATGGACACCTACACATCAATCTCTTATTTTAAAAATATTTTGAGGAATAAAAAAGTGTTAGCTTAAGAGTGTAAGAAGTGTTTGAAAGTTTTTAATTTTTTTATAACTAAGTTTCTAAAAAATTTCATCTAATTAAGCTCTCAAACTAATAAATTGAGTTAATTAAGTATTTTAACCAACATTGACTGTTTAATTTAACGATTTTTATATTAGTAGGTGCAGCGTGTCTCATCACAATGATGTCACTTGACGTTTTTATAATTTTTTTTATTTTATTTAAAATATTTTTAAAAGTCTTAAAAATTCCAAAAGCTTACAATTTTTTTTAAAAATATATATTTTTAAAAATCTATAAATATCAAATGATAGAACTATAGTGTATTATGTAGCATTAATATATATATATATATATAATTTGTTACTAATATTTAATGCTCAAACTTTATTAAAGAGTTTAATTAATTTAATTTATTAATTTAAAAAATTAATATGGTGCCAAAAAAAAACTTTAGAGACTTAATTGGTTTTTTAAAATTCATGGGGTTTTTTCACTCCTAAAGCCGAAATTCTTTATAAGGTAAGTGTTTGAATTGATTTTATTGTAATCCAACATTTACAACTATAAGTGATTTTTATTGCGCCTAGGGTAAGCACATTTCGTAGGTTCAAGATATGTATTAGTTTTTTATAAAAATAAAACTTTTATGATAACAATTAATGAAATAATTTTTATTGTAAAATTAAAATGAAATAAAATTAAAATGAAATAAAATTATTACGC
Organism: Hibiscus mutabilis; assembly: GCA_019671005.1. Taxonomy (NCBI): domain Eukaryota; kingdom Viridiplantae; phylum Streptophyta; class Magnoliopsida; order Malvales; family Malvaceae; genus Hibiscus; species Hibiscus mutabilis. The sequence continues at coordinate 3,460,478 of CM033734.1, read as the reverse complement.
AGTAATCTTATAAAATATAGAAAAATATATTGATATTTATATTTCTTTTTATTATGAAAAAATTGTTGTTTAGAGATCAAATAGTCAAAATAAAATTCTAATGGATTTAAACATGTTGGAAATTTCATCTTTGATTATGATGAATAAAGATTAACAGTATTTGTGTTTGATTTGCTTGAGAAAAATAAAATTGCAATCCATTTAAATAAACATGAATGGGTTTATATGTTTTACTCTCAAGTTTTTGCTCAACATTTTTCTCTCTTGTTTTGCTCTCTCAAAATACCTATGTTTCCAACAGTCCCGCTCTTTCCTTTCACCCACCATTTTATTTTATTTTATTTTATTTTATTTTATTTTTCTTTGTTTTCTCATAGTTGCTTCGAGAAAAAATCATTTTTTCGACAATCATAGTCTAATCTGGACACCATTTTACAGTGCAGAAAAGGACTTTTCCTGATGACTTTCTTGACTATGTTTTCCTTGCTTTTGTTATTTGGTTTTTATGTGCCATTGTTCTGTTTCCGTTTTGCAGGCATCTCGCCTTTTTTAGAATATAAGATCATACGAATTACTGTTGAGAATCAAGGAAAATGAATAATTCTGATATTTTCACATATATGAAAAATAAGGTTACATCGATTATGTATATATACAAAATTGATATAACTGACTATCTAAACTAACTATTAACAATCTTAACACTCCCCCTCAAGTTGGAGGGTGAAAAACATCTCTAACCTCCAACTTGGACAAAAGGTATTCATGCTGTTGTACTCCCAACCCTTTTGTCATAATATCAACCAGTTGCTCTATGGTTCGGATGTGTTGTGTTTCAATCAACCCTTCTTGAATTTTCTCCCTGATGAAATGACAGTCGATCTCTATGTGTTTAGTTCTTTCGTGATACACTGGATTTGCTGCAATTTGCAATGCTGCCTTGTTATCACAAAAGAGTTTGGCTGATTGTTCTTGGTTTATGTTGAGCTCAGACATCAATCCCTTCAACCACACAATTTCTGCTGTAGCACTTGCCATGCTTCTATACTCAGCCTCAGCAGAAGAACGAGCTACCATTGCATGCTTCTTTGATTTCCAAGATATCAAAAAATTTCCTTGTTTTATACAAAAACCAGAAATTGACCTCCTAGTCATGGGACATGCTGCCCAATCTGAATCACAATATCCTACAAGTTGACAATTTCCTTTTGCACTTAACAAGATTCCCTGACCTGGATCCTTTCTTATATATCTTGTGCTGCTTCAAGGTGTATCTTTTTAGGCTGATGCATAAATTGGCTAAAGCGATGAACAAAGAACGTAATATCAGGCATAGTATGAGTTAAGTAAAGTAACCTTCCAATGAGCCTTTGATACATTGCCTTGTCATCCAAAATGTTAGTTTCATTTCTTTGTTGTGTTGACTCATCATACACCACTAAAGCTAATTTTTTGTTTACCTGGTTTAGCTCCCCCTAAACCAGTGCTTTCAACAAGCTCTAATGCATATTTGCGTTGGTTCAAAATGATGCATTCCTTTGATCTCATAACTTCAAGTCCAAGGAAAAACTTTGATTCTCCCAAGTCTTTCATCTTGAAGTTTTTGCTGAGGATGCACTTCAAATCTTGAATCATAACAGAATCACTTCTAGTGATCACAAGGTCATCCACATATACTAGCAGCACCATAACATTAGAATCTTGTCTCTTTGTAAACAGAGAATAATCATACTTACTTTGGACATATCTAGCAGCAAGAAGTGCCTCTGTTAGTTTGACATTCCACTACCTTGAAGCTTGCTTCAACCCATATAATGATTTTTGTAGCCTGCATACCATGCGCTCCCCTTGGCTACAAAAAACCTCAGGCAGCTCCATATAGACTTCTTTGAACAAATCACCTTGTAAAAAAGCATTGTAGACATCCATTTGGTACAACGACCAGCCTAACATGGATGCCAAAGCAAGGACAAATCTGACAGTGGTCATCTTGACCACAGGAGAGAAAGTATCAACAAAATCAACCCCTTCCTTTTGACAGTAGCCTTTAGCTACTAAACGTGCCTTAAACCTCTCAATTTCACCCGAGGCTTTGTATTTGATCCTAAAGACCCATTTACAATCAATAGGCACCTTCCCTATAGGCAAAGGAACAATAGACCAAGTTTTATTTGACTCAAGAGCCTGAATGTCTTCTTTCATGGCTTGGATCCAAGATGGGTGTTTAATGGCCTCAAGATAAGAAGATGGTTCAGTTAAAGAAGAAGTAGCAGAAATAAAAACTTGAGTATGTAAAGGTAAATGAAGGTAAGAAATTTGATGAGAGATGGTATACTGACCATTTAGAGGAAAAGAAACTGGAGGAGAAGTGGATTGGCAAGTAGAAGCAAAATCATTTAACCAACTAGGCCTTTTAATCACACGAGAAGATCTTCTAACAGGAGCAATAACATTTTCAATAAGAGCAACAACATTTTTAACAGGAGCAGAATCCAAATTCCAAACAACAGAATTATCAACAGAAGACATATTTTAAGGGGGGAACAGAATTAAAAATAGGAGAAACATGATGATTATCAACAGAACAATCAGGATGCTCAATAGGAGTGTCATAGGTTGAAAGTGGAACAGTAGGTGACTGAGACTGTGGACAAGATAAACTAGAAGAATTATGAATGAAATACGGAACTAGAAATTCAGAATCAAGAATATGAGGTTGATAAGGAAAGAAAGGTGAAGAATCTGGTTGAGAACAAGCAAAAGGAAAAATAGACTCAAGGAAAACAACATCTCTGCAACACCCCCTTCCCGGTCTGGTAGAGATCCGGGTCAGATAGTGTTATCAGAAGACTAATCGGAGGTTCGAATACAGATTCAGAGTTCAAAACCTAATCTAAGTATCATATTGATTATTCTTAAGACTTATCCACTTGTTGGTTACTAAACTTAATCGGAGTTGGGGTCAATTTTAAACTTTTCTTAATTTTAGGGACTAGATTATAAATTTTACAAATTAAGGGCCCTTATCCGAAATTCAGGTTATCATACTAAAATTAATCTTACCAATTATTAGCCTGTGAAATTTCATCATTGACGGAGGCCATTTACCTATCGGATTAGACGATACAATATTTAGTGACCATTTTGTAAACTATTCAAAACTGTTTTGTTATTCGGATTAACCTATCGGGTGATTTCCAAACCTTAACAAATTTTACCAGTACACTTACAAATCATGTTCCTATTGGTACGTCAAATTTTAAGGCGTTCGAAATCCATTTACCAAGCTTTCACCTTATGCTCATTTTAGGCACCTTTTAACTATTTTAACCTATCCAAATCTAAGAATACTACAAAATCATTTTACCAAGTCATCATATAAATCTAAAAAGGCTTATACAAAACAAGTTGGTCCATATGCTACTTTACTAGGAGTTTATAACAAAGATAACATACATATGTGACAGGGACGTGACTTGCAACCGCAACAACACGATCAATGCTCGGAATTGTTCAAGGTCCTGAAAATACATGAGACATACATGTTAGGCTTACATAGCCTAGTGAGGTAGTTATAAAATTTATAATGAAATGCATGATAATCAAATATACAAGTAGTCATATTATACTATGCACAATTCATGCTTATTACACATATTCTCATGCTTTCACATTCACATTCACATATTACATGTCACATAGTCATATCTTAATCATAATGTCATAGCACAATTTATAGGCACACATCACATTAGGTACCATTGGATACACGAATATCCCTGTACACCAACACATGTAACAGAGAATAGGCCGTAGCCCTTGAGCCGTAGCTCCGGAGATATATCCCTTACACAGTCCATCCTTATTTCTCCTACATATAGGTCGTAGCCCTGGACCGTAGTCCTCGCTTACTTAACCGAGCTCAATAATCCTATGGCATGTCAGTTGTATCCAATGTCTATAATTACACAAATTCACATAGTCCATATTTTTTAAGTCATATCATATCAAATATCAAAATGAGCCTTAGCTCCATATCATGTCACATTCCACATTAATTTCATATATCACATACGTATAACATATCATAGTCATATTTGCACATATCAAAGCAATGCATGTACTTACCGGATTTATCATTCAAATTTGACATAATTGCTTTACGGGAGCCCTTAAACAAATACAAACATAATCATAAAATAATGCAACAGGATGACAACGAGCCTATCCCTTGACACAACTACACTCACCTCGACAACCCGATGTTTTTAAGACTTTCAGATAACGACGCTTTTATTTGTGGCTTTCGGAAGAGATGACGGTTGTTCTGTATTAACCCCTTAAACCAATCAATAGCAGAGACTCGAATTTATCGAACCAAAAAATTCGAGCTTACCAACCTATCACTGGATCGAGTTATTTGTTTCTTCCTTATTTTCTCTCTCTATCTTGCGCATAAACCCCTTCCCCTTTTTATACTCAATAGCCAGCTCCCCCAATTTCTCTTCAATCTCCACGTGGCCTTGGAGTGTGGCACAAATTTGGGGTATAATTTCCTCCCCCCCCCCCCATGGCCACGTGCCGTGTTCCTTTCCTCTCACGTATCGTTTGATTTGGTCCATTTGTTCATGGTAAATGGTTGTAAAGCTGGTAATTTGTAAAGAAGAAAAGAAAGTTGCCAACACCGTTTTCCAATGTCAACCAACTAATACTCCATATGCCATCCAAGAGAACTATTCACTGACGCATACATACGTCATTATACACCGTCCATAATGTACCTTTTAAAAAATAAATCATTCTAATTATTATTTTCACAATTAAGCTTTGCATTTAAAAAAAAAGAAATTGTAACTAATGTTATTTAGTAAATTGATATATCCAACTTTGGCAAATGCGAATATAGTTGCAATCCAGAGATGCAGATAACGAAAAGCATAACCAACTCTCCAGGTCGTCGTCCCATTTCATGGCCAGTCCCCACCAAGTAGTGCATTGTGCAAAACGATTGTCGCAGCCCCTATTGAACATCATTTTTTATTTGTTGTGGTATATTTTTTTTAACAAGTTTATGCTAGAATTAAACCATAACTAAATATGAAATCTAAACCCAGGATCTATCATGTCAAATCATCAAGAACAATAAACTGAATGAACTGAATTGCGGAAGCGTACCTGAATTAATCGATAGACTAAAAACCTTAAATCTTGATGTTGAAATCTAAATCTTTGGTATTGATCTTCCAAGAAGATAGGTTTTCTCTTGACGTAAAACTCTCTGACGGGGAAGGAGAGAAAAACAAGTTAACCTATTTCTTGGGGACCACTACCTCTTTATATAGTTGATTTAATAATCAACTATTAAGTATTTATAACTCTGCCCCTCATCGAATTATAAATACATCTTATGGTATCTACACTTTTATTTCCATGACATTTTAATACCCATGACACGCCTAACATAATTGGTCACTTAATTTTGTGTCATACTTTAAAATAGCAATATACATTATACATATGTGCCCACTATTACGGATTTAAATCCAACAATCTCCCACTTGGGCAACATATGTTTCCTGACAAATGTATAACCTTATGAGCTCAAAAATTTGCTATTATATAATAGGTATTCTGTAACAATCTCGTCCATCAACTATATCCATATAGGATCAAAGCAACCTTTGTCGTATCAATCATGACAAGACCCATCAATGGTCACTTATACAAATATAGTCAAATGACATAGATCAATCATGGATGCGTAGCATGGAAAATTACATGAAATGTGAACCAAACATGTCTATTTCCAACTGGTCCTCCTAAACCTTAGCGAGATCAAACTTTACTGAATTCAGAGTGTGCATAAACCAAAAGAACTTTATTTCTGCAGAAAATAATCTTAAAATATCCTTAAACTGAAGTAACTGAAATTGTGTCTAAAACGAATGAGCATTTTTCAAAATTACAAACTCCCACTAAAACCGAATATCCTTAAATAACATTACACCCACATGAGTAGTGTGCTCATGAAAGACCTAGGGTGTCAATTTCTTAATAAGCGCGCAATTATGGAGTTTGTACCAGCATGCTCTATAGACACACAACCACTCTGAATTTTCTTTAACAACTAGGAACTTAATATTTATGTGCTTCAAATTTAAAGTGTTCCTATTGTTTATAGAATAAATGAATGCATATTTATTGTCACAAAATAACCGAAGTGATCTTTCTATTCAATCTATAATTAGCAGCCCATGTGACAAAATTCTTTTGCATCAATATTCTAATAGAATCGAAGTCTCTAAACTTGATGATCTCTAACTTACCAGAACTCCGATATGTGAGCATGTAATTTTTTTTTGTTCTCTAAACATATCTCATAACCCTATTGGCTGCTATCCAATGGTTCAAACTAGAATTGCTTAAATATCTGTCTAACATTCTAACAATGTATGCAATATCCGAACGCATACATACTTGAGCATAAATTAAATTCTCAATACATTATGCACTTGGAATCTTTTTTTGTATTTTTTTAATTTCAAGGTTACTTTTAGGGCATTGAGTAAGACTAAATTTGTTTTCTTTAGTAATCTGAGTATCACTTGGTTTACTCCCATTTGAACTGTAGTATATAGAATTGTGAACCAAATTTATCTCAAAACCAAATGAGATAAACAATATAAAATTTATAATTTCGTTAATGAGAGTCAAACTTAAGCTCATAGATGAATTTCTTTAATTTACATATCATTGATTTTGTATCATTAGACACAAATCTATGATTGTACCATATAATTTGTTTCTTCAATGTCACCATTGAAAAACACAAGCGTAACATCCATCTTATGTAGCTCAAGATTAAAATAAGCAATAAGCGTCATGATTATCTTAAAAGATTCTTTCAATAAAACTTGAGAGAAAGTCTCCACAAAATCAATGTCTTCTTTTAGAGTATATCCTTTAGATACAAGACATGCCTTATACTTGTCCACATTATCATTTGCATCCCTCTTGGTTTTAAATATCCATTTACAACCAATTGGTTTGCACCTTCACATAATGAGACAAGTTCTGAAATTTTATTGTCTTGCATAAAATTATACTCTTCTTGAATGACATCAATCCACTTTTGAGAGTCAGAACTTTTATGATTTGATAAAAAATGATTGAATCATTTTCTATCATTCCATTATTATCCTTATTTTCTTGAATAAATACAAAGTAAGTATTTCTTCCTCTCGTGGATATCTTTAATGACACTTATTTTTTTTAAGGTTGTTGAGTTTGTTCTTCTGAAACAATTACCTTATCTTGAATGGGAGTTGTTCAACATTGTTTTGCTGAGGTACTTGATTTACTTCTTGATTATGATAGGTGTAAAAACCTAAACATCATTAAAAGTGATAGTATGAATTAAATTATAATTCAACTTCCCCTCAATAGCAATGTATCTAACCTTATTTCTCCCTCCAAACTCAACATCCTAAAAATGTTATAAACCCCTCCTTAAAATAATCCTTATTGTGGAATCATAAAATTTACAGCCCATGGATCACTCAAAATAACCGAATTAGTTGCTCACTTTTGAAGTTTAATTTCTTCACATGTGTCCTAACTTATACAAAAGAATCAATACTTTGTAACTTATTGTTGTTTCTTTTGATTAGGACCTTTAGCAACTTTATTTTAATATTTTTTTATTGCCCTTATTCTTAGAGACACTAACTAAATGAGCACTAACCGAATGAGTACTTTTACACTTATAATGCTTCAACTTTTCTTCCTCTTTAACACAATTAGAAATAAGCTCATTTAAAATCTATTTCTCCTTTTGTGAGTTGTAACTAATTTTGAATTGGTTAAAACTGTATAGGAAGCGATACCAAAATCATAAGAACAAACAATTGTTAGAAAGTTTGATCTTATGTGACTTAAATTTTGAAGCAATATTAAACATTTTTCATAATGTACTTCCTCACATTTCCTTGACCCTTATACTTCATAGACATCAAAGAAGGCATAAGTGATGTCATCTTAACCTTAATGTTTTGGGTAAATCATTTCTTAATTTCGTCAAGGAAACCCTTAATATGAGTAATCTCTTTAGATTTGTGCTCCTAAAGACTTATAGAATGTTGTTCTTTATGATCATTAGACTCGTACAATTTGAACAATTTCTCCTCTCAAAATCCCTTTTTATGGGTGCTTACCGCGGTGAGAGGTGCAAGTTATTCTTCCCTTAGTGCAAAGTCTGTGTTCATACAACCAAATACTATATGTAAGTGTCTTTTCTATTCCTTGAAACTAGTTTTACTAAACATGAGTGTAGAATGTATTTAATGAGATATTGTGACAAAGACAAAGATAAATTACCTAAATATAGAACAAAAATAAATAAATAAAATAAAAACAAGCTCACATAAATATTCATAAGTAAACAAATAAATTCAAAATAATGGCTAGTTCCCCTCAAGATACCAAGCACAACATTAATATCAAGTCTTTGGACAGTAATATTAGCTGTAAGCGGTACTCTTGTTGTAGCAATCAAACATTGACAATAAACTATGTCAAACAATAGATTAATCTTTGGACTCACGTATTGCTTACATAAAAATACCTTATAATTGTCACACATTTATCGCCACAGTTATCGTTGTAATTCTGCCAAATATTAACTTTCCTTTGGGTCAATTAATAAACGCATGAATTACAAAAACCCATAATTATCTTAATATTTTAAATAAACTAATCTACACAAAAGCGGTCACTTTGGTGACATTATATTTCAATTAATCCATTAAAATATTAGACATCCGAAACCAAAATATGAATTTAATTGTTTCAAAATATTTGTCTTAATTTTATCTTTCAATCAAATTAAAAGATAACCAAAATAATAATAAATTTGAATAAAGGTAAACCTCATATCAAGATACCGGACACTCCATTAATATTTCATCTTTGGACAAAATATTAACTTGTAAGTGATATCTTGGTACAGTAATCAAACATTGATAATAAGAACATGTCAAACAGAAATCTTCCTTTGGGCCGATTTATTGCTCACATATAAAACTGAATAATTATCACATGTTTATTACCACATTTGCACATGTAATAATGTTAATTATTAACCTTCCTTTGGGCCAATTAATACTAACATAATCCGACTTACATGCACAAAACCTTCTATATATTAAAATAAAATAATTTCCACAATAGAGGTCACTTTGGTGACTTAATGCTTTAATTAATTTATCTCAAAATATATAATATAAATATACCGATATTCAAATTTAAAATTTTATAACAGTCAAACTTGAAATTTATAATAACACTTAAATTTCTGAAATAACCTGAAATAAAGTTGTCGATATGGGGCTATAGAAATAAAAAAAACTAAAATCTTTGACTGTTCTCATCCTTAAACATGCATTTACCAAAATTTTCATTATAAACTTAAAGGCAAAATTCAATAATGATCACATAAAACATCAAAATTGAATGCATTTAATACTTAATTTCATAAACCATCAAAATTGAATTCAAAATAATTAATTTTTTTAACTAAAAGCCAAAGTATTATACTAAAGATTCAATAATGATCACATAAAACTTTATTAATACTATATACTTTTTCCAAAGATCAGAACCAAATTAATTCAATAATTCAAGCATGAATTATTAAACATAACCCGAATATAAAGCTTTTAGAGCTAACCTGATTATAAAGCTTCTAAGTCACGGGAAATTTACCACGACAACGCCCAAGTTAAACTTTGTATTTTCTTTCTAAATTACTAATAACCAAAATTAAAATTTTGATCAAACCGAATCAAATATATATATTAAAATTAATATATATATATATATATATCTCATAACTTTATTAACTATATGCAATTACTAATTGAAGCAAAAAGCAATACAAAGTCCACACTTAAAGCATATTGTTCCTAATAAATCTAAAAAGAAATCATGATATAGGGTACAAATATTCATGACTACTAAAGAAACCCTAAATTTAACAGAAACTAAATATATAGATTAAGGTTATCGCACAGAAACAACCAAAGCAGATAACATGTAAATTTTGAATTTGCAATTGTTAGATTGCATGAAGAAAACGTCCACATCTTGTTTCAATCCAATCGTAATTTTTTTTTAATACCGCCGCAAAAACAAAAGTTGATCAATAAAAATTAACCCTAAATTCCACAGAGAAAGTAATGGAAATTGATGCGACGCTAAGTAATAAATTCTGTACATATCTTTAATTGAAGAATACATAAATAAAACATAACCATGCTAACAGAATAGCATTAGTCGGCAAACCCCAAAATCTTGTTAACGAAGGATTAAAACAATAATGATTGATGCAAAAACATAAAAACTTACTAACGAATCAATCTAGAAAATAATTTATTCTCAATGATCCAACATGACGAGTCTCTGATGCCACTTGCTAGAATTAAACCATAACTAAATATGAAATCTAAACCCAGGATCTATCATGTCAAATCATCAAGAACAATAAACTGAATGAACTGAATTGCGGAAGCGTACCTGAATTAATCGATAGACTAAAAACCTTAAATCTTGATGTTGAAATCTAAATCTTTGGTATTGATCTTCCAAGAAGATAGGTTTTCTCTTGACGTAAAACTCTCTGACGGGGAAGGAGAGAAAAACAAGTTAACCTATTTCTTGGGGACCACTACCTCTTTATATAGTTGATTTAATAATCAACTATTAAGTATTTATAACTCTGCCCCTCATCGAATTATAAATACATCTTATGGTATCTACACTTTTATTTCCATGACATTTTAATACCCATGACACGCCTAACATAATTGGTCACTTAATTTTGTGTCATACTTTAAAATAGCAATATACATTATACATATGTGCCCACTATTACGGATTTAAATCCAACAGTTTAGCCTTTAAAACTAAAGTAGAAGAGATTGGCAAGACAGTTCATGTATCTTTTCCATTAAACTTTACCTAAAATTTAAATTAAACATGTTTGTTATTGTTTTTATTATCAACATCATCTCTTCACATGGTTTTCGACATATAAGTTTCTCAACTATTTATTTTCAAAATGGGTGATTCAATGGTATAGAAAAGTGTTCAAATGGTTTGTTATTGGTTAAAAAATATCTTAAGGAAAATTTTTAATGGATTAAAATTTAATAAAAATAGTAAATAAATATAAATTTTAGACGTAAGAAAACATTTTTTTATGAATCAGTATGATTTTATTAAAGATTTATTAAAGATGAAAATCATACAAAAATCCAACTCACGCATGTCTAATTAAAATATCTCCCTAAACTTAAATAGAAGAAAAATAGTGCAACGCAAGAGTGATACCAAACAAACAAACACGCACTAAAATAGATGCTAAACCATTACACAAAGTACAAATGAAAAATACTAAACAAGATAGTATCTCACTATTATAGTATCAAGTATGAAGCCAAAGTTAGTTATGGGCCAGCTGTCAGTGGGCCTTCTGCTATTAAACAGTTGAGTTTGTTGAATCTGTTTACAAGAATCTGTTATATCTAGTCTATATATACTAGGTCTGTGCATAAGCCCAATAACACAATTGTAATTCAATATCTCAGAAATACAAAATCAATTTCCTTCCTTTTCTATTTTCCCTCTTTCTTAATTTTTGAAACCGTCTTCTTGAGCTCATGTTCTTCACTTATTATCAGAGATTACCTGATCTCTACATGGTATCAGAGCTTATCTTCTCCGGTTGCCGGTAGCTTCTTCGCACCTATTCCCAATTCATCTGCTCTCTTTTGGATGTGGTTCTATTTCGCGGTGTTGTAAGATTTTCTTGTTTCTCTAAAAATTTCTATCTCGGTTTCCTTGAAATTGTTGACCTAATCTTCATATTGCATCGTCTATTGATCTTATCTTGTGTCTCGTCGTTCCTTGATTCATATATGGTAAGTGATTTGTATTGTGATTTGCGCTTAGCTCGTATATGCTCTATTGTTTCTCTTGTTAACTAATTGGCTTGCATCTTGCCTTGCACTTTGATTCTCGCTTTTCTTACTGTTCATATGTTGCGTTGTTTGGCTCACATTCGTTGTTTTGTATCTGTTGAGGTTGTGGATCTGTATATGTTGCGGTGATTTCTATCTTTCTAGATCAGTGTTGTGTTCTTACTTCTATGTGTATGTCTTAATGGTTAATGATAGTGGTACTGGTGATCTAAACACTGTTACTGCTCAGAGTAGTAATAATACTAGGCAGCAATATGAATGTGTAGGATCTGTAGCGATGTCCCTCTCGCTAAAAAAATGTTTGGTTTTATTTGTGATGTCTTCCGTGAGATTTTAGAAAAAAACGTATTTTATTTAAAATGGAGTCGCCACCGGCCACTTAGGTAGGTCGGACACCTTAAAAACCAGAGATTTAAAATTGATGGGTTCGGAAGTCGGTTACGGATGGGGAAGGATTAGCACCCCCACACCGCCAAAAATTGGTACTTTAATAATTACCGCTTTATTAATATTAGAATTTCTGGATTAAAGTGACGATTAAATTAAAATTTGGTTATAAATGCGAGTAGATTTTAAAGGCCCCGTTATCAGAGAGTAAACGCCCAACCACCATCACTACGCCTGATACTGGCCCCGTTTACGCACGGATAAAAGGGCTCCGCATTGACAATAATATATATCCGAAATGCAACTTAAAACATGGACATGAATGTGAGATGCATGAAACATCGAGGTACAAATGCAAACGTACATAATTGAAGGACTAAAAAAACAACATTAATAACAGCAGTGACCAGATTGAAACAAAATGAAAATTGAATGCTGCAAAAAAACAAAAGAGGATGGTATTAAATGTGCATGGAAAGAAGAGTGATCGAAAGCATAATTAAACCATGGGTAGACATGAATGCGGGTTGAAAGTAGGGGGACTATGGCGTAATTTGACCATTTTTATAAAATACAGACACCAAACGGTGTCGTTTTGAACGTCGGGTTTTAAAACATAAAGGGGTTTTCTTTTTCATTCGAACAAATTGAAAAAAAAAATTATAACCTAAACCTAACTCTCTCAACCCTCATTCACTCTACACCCAGCTCACTCAGCGGCGGCCGTATTTCACCATCTCAACGCCGTCATTGGCACAGTGGCCTCGGGGCAGAGGTCGAACGACCCGGCGAGCACACAACAGCGATGAAACAACCAAGTAAACTTCTAAAATCCATTTTCCCTTATTTCTTTTAGTTTTAAAGAAAACAAACGAATTAAAGTTTTGATTTTCAACTATAAAACCTTTTTTATTTTTTGATTCGAAATGAAAAGAACATGCAAGAATGAAAACCAAAGTTTCTATTGATTCTGAAAATCTTACAATTTTTGTTTACTCTAAAAACCTTATCTTTCTCTCTGATTTCGAATGACCGAACCCTCTTTGATTTACATTTGATGTTGGTTTTATAAACCCAATTTTTTACACAAAACATTAATAGCTCTCTACTCTATCTTGCAGATCTGAATTTGGAGAGATTTGTGCCGGATTTTGGGGGATTTTTGATGTGGTAGAGGCATGGTGGCTCGGTATGGGCATGGCAGGATATGGTTTGACAGATTGGGTAGGTTAGGTTTATTTATTTTTTGGTTAATTTTTAGGGTTTTAGGTTTAGATTTGGGGGTTTGGGTAATTAGTTTAGGGTTTTGGTTTATCTTGGTTTTGGGTGATTGGTTACCGACGGTAAGGACGAACGGCGGTGGATGAACGGCGACGGTGCAAAGCCCGGCGGTGGCTGGTCATTAGGATTGAGTTTAGGGTTAGGGCTTAGTTTTAGGTTTAGGATATTGGGTTACAAGTTTGGGCTGGGTCGGGTTTGAATCAGGTCGGGTTTGGTTAGGTATTTGGTTTGGGTGTAAATGGGTTTTGGGTTATTTGTTGTAACGGGTTTTCGGGTTTGGGGGTCAAAACGGGTTATGACAGTTGCCCCTCTTTGCTCATTGTTGTGTAACAACAATAGAGCAAAGACTAAGAATGACCCGTTTTGGTCCGGACCGGCTAGGCTTCTCCTATTGACGTACGTCTTCGTTCTTCTGTAGATCTTCTTTCTCTTTGATGCAAGTCTTCTTTCTTGTCTTGGTTGATCTACCTTGTCACTCTTGGGAAGCAAAATCTTCAAAATAGGGGGTTGTCTGTTGGGGAAGCAAAATGAGTCCAACTTGCTACATTATTGATAATAAGCTAATACCTAAAGAGAGTTCGACCCAGCTGCAACACCGACGAAGTGGCAGGGTCTACAAAATTCGATCCAGCTGCAACACTGACGAAGAGGTAAGACCGATGGATGAAAGTTCTGGTGTCTGATCCAGCTACAACTCTGACGAAGAGACAAGACCAGAAAACTGACAACTTCTTTCTTTTCTCTTTTTCTTTTTTCTTTTTCTTCTTTGTTTTCCTTTTCTTTTTGCTTTTTCTTTTTTACTTTTTCATTTTGCTCTATTTTTCTTCTTTTTTCATTTTTCTTCTTTTTTTAGACTCTACATTGATAAAACTTGAAAGTTGGTAAATTTTGAACAAGCTACAACACCGACGAAGAGGCATGGTCTAAAGTTAGTAATGTTGATCCAGCTACGACACTGACGAAGAGGCAGGATCAAGTTTTAGTGAATTTGGTCTAGCTACAACACCGACGAAGAGGTAAGACCGGAAGTTAGTGAATTAGGTTCAGCTACAACACCGACAAAGAGGCAGAACCAAAAGTTGTATTTGACCGAGCTACAACACCGACGAAGAGGCAATGTTTAAAGATTTGATCCAGCTACGACACCGATGAAGAGGCAGGATCGGATAGTTGATTTCTTTGTGATCAAGTTACGACTCTGACAAAGAGGCATGATCGAAATTTGGCAAATTTGGTTTAGCTACAATGCCGACGAAGAGGCAGAGCAGAAAGTTATATTTGACCAAGCTACAACACCGACGAAGAGGCAAGGTCTGAAGATTTGATCCAGCTACGACACCGACAAAGAGGCAGGATTGGATAGTTGATTTCTTTGCGATCAAGCTACGACTCTGACGAAGAGGCATGATAGGGATTTGGCAAATTTGGTTCAGCTACAACACCGACGAAGAGGCAGAATCGAAGATTTATGTTTGTTGGATCTATCCACACTATCAACGGAGAGATAAGATCATATTTCAGCATTTGGACTCCACTAGACCCCCAAAGAAAAAGCATAATCGGATGACATCAATTTGAACACGGCCACACCATCAACGAAGGGACATGATCAGATAACACTTGAATATTTTTTCTCTCTTCTTTTTCTTTTTTTCTCTTTTTTAACCATTTTTTTAATTTTTCTATTTTTTTCGATTGATTTTTTAGCTACAACTATAATAAAAAGGTAAATTTCGAGTAAAATTTAGGTCTAGCTGCAACACCGTCGAAGAGGCAAGACCTAGAGAGGATTTGATCTGTCACACCACTGACGGAGAGACTAGATCAGCAAAATGTGAGACCCACTACACCACCGACAGAGAGGTAGGACCGAATGGAAACTTTGATCTGCAACACCGACGAAGACGAGATCTGGATAGTTTTTTTGATCTGCTACCACTGACGGAGAGACTAGATCAGCAAAATGTAAGACCCGCTACACCACCGACATAGAGGTAAGACTGAATGGAAAATCTGATCTGCAACACCGACGAAGATAAGATCTGGATAGTTTTTGATCTGCTATTACTGACGGAGAGACTAGATCAGCAAAATATGAGACCCGCTACACCACCGACGGAGAGGTAGGACCGAATAGAAAATCTGATCTGCAACACCACCGACGGAGGCAAGATCTACATTAAGTTGGCGTACTACCACTGACGGAGGCATGATTTGCAAGATGTTGGATGACTGTGCCACTGACAGCGAGACAAATGTCTGGAAAAATTTACGCTACTTTTCTATCGACAGAAGGTAGGGTCTGAAAAGAATTTCTATTGGCAATCGTAGAAATCGGGAGAATGTTGACGTCTGTCACACCATCGTCGGAAGAATAAAATCCTACAAAAGAAAAAACATTGGTCAGTAATTGTCAAAGATTTTGTCCTTGATACCTTTTATTTTGGGTGTTTCAGCATCTTATTCGTGTTTGGCCTCCTTCAAGACTAGGGTTTGCCCTCTTGTCATTGCCCCCGTGTTGAGGGTACTTCGGTCTCTTCCCTGGACTTGTCCGCACGCACAAATAAATGCACCATGAGTGCACCTAAATTTGTGCCTAATACATGTGTCTAGTCTAAATGCATGACAACTTAAATGTATGTAAGATGTATGCATTTTATCCTACATGCAAAATGGTTTGAACGTGTGAATGCGATTTTTGGTCCTCATAGGAATGCCCTTGACTCCTCACTGGTCCTGTCAAGATCTTGGTCTTTTGTATGTGACGGTGCCCCAACCTCTTATTGGGTTTGATCAGTCATCTAGGTGCATGCCCCAACATTTTATTCGTTCTTATGCTATCGTCTAAAACTGCTCTTGAATTTGACACTTTGAGTATGGATTCTATTGCCCCCTAAGTTGGGTTCATAAATTGTGTTGGTTCATGGTAGCTCATTATTTTTTGGATTGGGTGCAGTTTTACAGACTGTGGTCAATGTAGACATTTCAGGGGTGCAAGGGTTTGACTCGGCAATGAAGGTTGGACCTTGGCAAAGAATGCCCCTAGGCTGAGGCCTTGTTAGAGGTATAATATTTGTAAAAGATGTGGGGGTGCTTTTGGACATGCCCCAAGACCAAACTTTTGTAAGAGGCTCTGTAAGGTGCTAGATCGACCAACTTCGTTGTATTTAATGGGGCAAGCCGATGACCGACTTTAAAATTTTCAAAATGTATGCATGTAAATGTGAGGTGCATGTCTTAGATGCGAAAGTACTTATTCAAAAATGGTTCTCGTGGCACAACTTCCGAACTCACGAGATTCATTTGCAACTTTGAATATTGCCTCGATATCTAGAGTACTAGATTTTCTCCCGATGATAATTTTCAAAAGTTGAGAACCAGTCGTGAATCAGCATTTCATTCTGGTAAAATGCAAAAATTAAAGTTTTATGATATGCCATGCAGTGAATGCCAAAATGAACAGATATGATGTGATCACAAATTTGGGTCAATTTGAAATTAGAATAATCAAATAAATTAAAATAGGGTAAAAATGAAAGATTTCTGCTCGGGCAAACCACTTGAACCAACACATTTATGTAGTGCAAATGCAATGATGTATGCAAAAAAAGCAAAGCAAAAAGGAAAACGAGTCAGTACCGAATAAAATAAATAAATAAAGGGGCAAAACAAACAAAACAAACCTATTTACATCCCGTCTAAAACACCTAGGTTATCCGCATGACTCTAAAAGGGTGGGTTTCTATATGTTCTCTACATGCAGTTTTGGTGCTAAGAGGTACCCAAATTGTCCTTGTTGTCCCCTACTAAGAGTAGCAAGGCCCCCGGTCATCACCCATTATAGTCTCCTTTCAACCGGGTTCAATTCAGGGGGACTCATTCGCTTATGCCTGCACGAATGAACGATATCCTTACGAAAGCATAAGGTACTCGAGCCCCGAAGGTACTTGCTAGGCCTACACGGAGGAACGATATCCTCATGAAAGCATTAGCATTTTCCCCCACTTAAAAGGACGGGTTTATATGCCAAATTTTTAAATGCGTTAAAATAAACGCGCAATTATAACTGAATGTTAATTTAATAGTCACTTTAATCCGAAACTTCTAATATTAATAAAGCGGTAGTTATTTAAAAAGCTTGACTCTTATTTTGTTCTTGAAAAACAAAAATGCGTGTCCCCAGCGAAGTCGCCATCTGTAGCAATGTCCCTCTCGCTAAAAAATGTTTGGTTTTTATTTGTGATGTCTTTCGTGGGATTTTAGAAAAAACGTATTTTATTTAAAATGGAGTCGCCACCGGCCACTTAGGTAGGCCGGACACCTTAAAAACCAGAGATTTAAAATTGATGGGTTCGGGAGTCGGTTACGGATGGGGAAAGATTAGCACCCCCACACCGCCCAAAATTGGTACTTTAATAATAACCGCTTTATTAACATTAGAATTTCTGGATTAAAGTGACGATTAAATTAAAATTTGGTTATAAATGCGAGTAGATTTTAAAGGCCTCGTTTTCTGAGAGTAAACGCCCAACCACCATCATTACGCCTGATACTGGCCCCGTTTACGCTCGGATAAAAGGGCTCCGCATTGACAATAATATATATCCGAAATGCAACTTAAAACATGGCAAACATGAATATAATGCGATAAACATATAAATAAATACTAACATAATAAAATACTAATCTAACATAAATACATAAATATCAATCGCATAAATAAAACGAATCTAACACATAAAATATAATAATAATAATAATAATAATAATAATAATGATGATGATGATAATAATAATAGTAAGTATGCATGGATCAAATTAGAATGCATGAAATATTACATAATGGACTAAAATGAATGGATTGATTATTTACAACATGAAGCTAATAAAAATGCATGTATCAAAGTGCATGAGAATTAAATTACATGACATAAATAATATGAAAATATGACTAAAATGAAACAAAATATAAAATACATGGACAGGAATGTGAGATGCATGAAACATCGAGGTACAAATGCAAACATACATAATTGAAGGACTAAAAAAACAACATTAATAACAACAATGACCAGATTGAAACAAAATGAAAATTGAATGATGCAAAAAAAACAAAAGAGGATGGTATTAAATGCGCATGGATAGAAGAGGGACCGAAAGCATAATTAAACCAGGGACAGACATGAATACGGGTTGAAAGTAGGGGGACTACGGTGTAATTTGACCATTTTTATAAAACACAGACACCAAGCGGTGTCGTTTTGAACGTCGGGTTTTAAAACATGAAGGGGTTTTCTTTTTCATTCGAACAGATTGAAAAAAAAAACTTCTAACCTAAATCTAACTCTCTCAACTCTCATTCTCTCTACACCCAGCTCACTCAGTGGCGGTCGTATTTCACCATCTCAACGCTGTCATTGGCACGGTGGCCTCGGGGCGGAGGTCGAACGATCTCGGCGAGCATACGGCAGCGATGAAACAACCAAGTAAACTTCTAAAATCCCTTTTCCCTTATTTTTTTTAGTTTTAAAGAAAACAAACGAATTAAAGTTTTGATTTTCAACTATAAAACCTTTTTTATTTTTTGATTCGAAATGAAAATAACATGCAAGAATGAAAACCAAAGTTTCTATTAATTCTGAAAATCTTACAAATTTTTTTGACTCTAAAAACCTTCTCTTTCTCTCTGATTTCGAATGACCGAACCCCCTTTGATTTACATTTGATGTTGGTTTTATAAACCCAATTTTTTACATAAAATATTAACAGCTCTCTACTCTGTCTTGCAGATCTGAATTTGGAGAGATTTGTGCCGGATTTTGGTGGATTTTTGATGTGGCAGAGGCATGGTGGCTCGGTATGGGCATGACAGGATATGGTTTGACAGATTGGGTAGGTTAGGTTTTAGGTTTATTTATTTTTTGGTTGATTTTTAAGGTTTTAGGTTTAGATTTGGGGGTTTGGGCAATTAGTTTAGGGTTTTGGTTTATCTTGGTTTCGGGTGATTGGTTGCCGACAGTAAGGACGAACGGCGGTGGATGAACGGCGAAGGCGCAAAGCCCGGCGGCGGCTGATCATTAGGATTGAGTTTAGGGTTAGGGCTTAGTTTTAGGTTTAGGCTATTGGGTTACAAGTTTAGGCTGGGTCGGGTTTGAATCGGGTCGGGTTTGGTTGGGTATTTGGTTTGGGTGTAAATGGGGGTTATTTGTTGTAACGGGTTTTCGGGTTTGGGAGTCAAAACGGGTTATGACACAATTGTTTGTTCTCTACTAAAAAGATTAACATCACTCTTAATGATCATAACTACCTTCTATGGCAGCAACAAGTGCTTCTAACTATTAAAATACATCGTTTATAGAAGTTTATAGATGATAAAGTTACATGGCCTAAATAGTACATAACAAGAAAAGGAGTAGTTAGTTTAAATCTTGAGTTTGAAGCTTATGAAGAACAGGATGGTGCTTTAACTTCCTGGTTATTGTCCGCTGTGAGCGAAGAAGTGCTTCCTCATTTAATAGGTCATAATACTTTATGAAAATTTGCAACACTTTGTATCGATTATATAATGGAAAACTACATCTAGACTAATGTCATATAGAAGAATTCTTCACTCACAAAAGAAGGGAGAACTAAGTATGAAGGATTTCCTCATAAAAATTAAATCTCTATGTGATAGTCTTGCTAGTTGTGGTAAGGTAATCTCTGAACATGAACATGAACATGTAACTGTCATCTTAAACGGTTTTCCTCCAGAATATGATTATGTTATAATAGTGATCACTGCTAGTTTTGCACCTTCTAGTCTTAGAGCTGCTAAAACCATCATTCTTGATGCTGATACAAGGCAGAAAAATTCTTTTAACTCTGTTCTTGGGTGTGCTCATGTGTCAAAACATCATGCATAATCTTCAAACACAAACACTGATCTGACTTTTGAGTATCAGAATAGTGGTAATGATTTCACAGTTGATACTTATAATGTGACTTCTGGTAACACTCCTTAAAGAGGAAGGAGTAGAGATCGTTCCTATTCTCCTAGGCCTTAATATAAGATTTGTGGAAGGCTAGGACACCTTGCTAACAAGTGTTATTTTCGATATGATAACAAATTCAAAAATGAATCCTCCAAACAGAATCAACCATTTGGAAGTAGAGGATCAAGCTCTGCTCAGGCTAACAATTGCTCTTACAGTTCTCAGAACAGTAAAACTTATCTTTTATACAATATTGTCTATTATAATCCCCCTACATGACTTTTCCACAATCTTTTTTGGTGTTCCGCAGGCTTTTTCTAGTGTTCCACAACCCTTCTCTAGTGTTGTTCCTCAAATAAGAAGTATACTTATAAATCCCATGCAAGCTATGCAAGGTTTTTCTGTTCCTCACGTGTCCAGCATACCCCAGGCATCTTATGTTCAACCTGTCCTACATTATACTACAATACCTAGTGTCCCACATGCTTAGTCATCTATTGCACATTAGGCTCCAGTTGCTCCACAAGCTCTTCTTGCCACACCTGATATTGTGGATGATAATGCTTGGTACCCAGATTCTGGTGCTACCCATCACTTGACAAATGAGCTAGCCAACATTCAAATTGGTTCACATTCTTCATCAGGTAAAGTTAAAGTTGGTAATGGTAATAGCTTACAAATTAAGTGTACTAGTTTTTCTTACTCATTCTAAAAATATGCATTTAAATAACTTGCTGCATGTACCAGTGATTACTAAGAATTTGATGTTTGTTTCTAAGCTCACGTAGGATAATCAAGTGTTCTTTGAGTTTTATCCAAAATTTTGCAATATAAGGGATCTTCAAACTAAAGAAGTATTGCTGACTGGACATGAACATGATAGTCTGTACAAGTTACAGGGTTGTATTAATAAAGAGTCAAGGTCTGCTAAGCCTAGCACTATTACTAGTATAGATTGTTATTTTGTTACTGTTGATGAAGATCCTCTTGTCATGTGGCACAACAGACTTGGACATCCTACTCATGATATGTTGTTGCAAGCTTTACATAATTGTAATATTTCTAGTCCTTCAAATAAAGCTTATATTTTGTGTCATGCTTGTCAATTAGGGAAATCACATATTTTGCACCTTCACACACAACATATTCCCATCCTTCAAAATTGATTGTTGCTGATGTTTGGGGACTTGCTCCCATTTTCTCTAATGAGTTTAGGTACTATGTTGCCTTTACTGGCATGTTTTCTAGGTATACATGGGTGTACTTTTTGAAACAAAAGTCTTCAATTAAAGAGGAATTTCTTTAATTTCATAAGGAAACAAAAAGACGGTTAGGAGTTAACCTTAAGGCCTCGCAGATAGACTGTGGAGGAGAGTTTGTTGCATTGCAGTCTGTCGCAACTTTTTTTGAGGTGTTTCAACGTTTGAAAAACAAAATAACGGAGTCGCCACTAATCTTTTTTTTAAAAATGTGTGATTGGATCACCTAAAATGGGTTATTTTAATAAAACATTTTATTTTATTAAAACAACGGTTTTGGTCTGCAAAAATAAAAAAACAGGTTCGGAAGTCGATTACGCGTAGGGAAGGGTTAGCACCCCCACAGCGTCTAAAAATTGGTACCTAGCCGATAACAAAATGTTTTAATGTTGAAATTTTCGAATTCGCGTAAAATTTAAATTATTGTCCATTTATGAATTTGATTCCATTTTAAAGGCTCTACCGCTAGGAGAGTAAAATTTAATCACCGCCAACACTTTTGGCGCTAACCTGTTACCTCCCTTTAATAGGACACCGCATTAATTACGTTCCACTTTTTAAACAAGCAAGCAAAAAAAATATTTAATGCGTTAAAATTTTTATAAAAAGGGTAACATGAATCCAAATCACAAATTAAATAAAATAACAAAAATGAAGAATTTATTAAAACTTGAATGACCCACTTTTGTTTGAAATGGGTACAAAGCCCAAAAACACCATCAACCCACTTTTATTTTAAAACAAAGATCAAACACCATATTGAAAGAGTTCATCATGCGTCCATGTAAAAAATTGGAAATGAAGATCAAGGTTTTTTAAAACTTTAAAAAAGGTTAGAATTGCTCAAATTATAATTAAATTCGAAATAAAAGGAATAAATAAAGAATAAAAGTGTAAGAACAAGATACCTAAAAAATCAAGCTTTTCTTCTTGTATTCAACTTGAAAATGCCAATACAAACTTGAGAATCTTTATGTGAATTTCGAATGCTTGTGGTGTGTGAATTACAAGTGAATGGTTGATGAGTGAATGAGTGGTGGATGTGAAGATTACAATGGAATGAAGTCTATTTATAGGCTTCAAAAACCCTAAAACCCTAAAAATCCTAAAACATATTCCCTTTTTATGCTTGGTATACATGGAAAGGTATCAAACCATATTCAATATAATCCTAAAAAATAGCGAAATATCTAATCTTGATTTTAATTACAAATAATCAATAAATCCATTGAAAATGCGTATTAAGATTAAAATCCCGTATTGAACTCGTACAAGATTTTCTGCACGTGTTGTCTTCAGTAAAATGAGCATATATTGAGCTCCAGACATTCGGTTGAGGCGTTTCAAGATGCGTTGGAAGGGTAACTGAAAGAAGGTCAATACTTAAGAAGACATCATGACCTGAAAATGCTTGGATCCTATCGAAAATTTGCCATAAGTCCGTAGTGAGGAATCCTTTACACATAACTTTACTTTCCATGTTTGTCATGATCATGCTTGATCCCTTGCCTTACTTGAATGATTCAAATTTCCTTTTGATTTTGTTCTGATTTTCACTGATTTGGGATTTATTTCCCTCTTTTCCATATTTGATACGACCTCTTCCCTTATTTTTTATGTCAGGCTAAAAATCAGTGACAACAGCTGCTCATCTTTGCTTATTCTTATGAAACAGGGATAAAGCAAAGAACAAAAGGCACTGATTTTAGCCAATCACACTACAAATTGGTTGATATATATCAAAGCTAGGTTTCATTCGCCTCATGCTTGAATGGATAGGCAGTTGCTGAAAAGCAAGGTTCCATTCTCCTCATACTCGAATGAATAGGCGGGTTCCATTCTCCTTATGCCCAAACGGATAGGCATATTCCATTCTCTTCATGCCCGAACGAATAGGCGGATTCTATTCTCCTTATGCCCGAACGGATAGACAAGTTTCATTCTCCTTATGGTTGAACGGATAGGCGTGTTTCATTCTCCTTATGCCCTAACAAATAGACGTGTTCCATTCTCCTTATGCCCGAATGAATAGGCGGGTTCCATTCTCCTTATACCCGAACGGATAGGCGGGTTCCATTCTCCTTATGTCCTAACGGATAGACGAGTTCTATTCTCCTTACGCCTGAACGGATAGGCGGGTTTCATTCTCCTTATGCTTGAACGGATAGGCGGGTTACATTCTCTTTATGCCTGAACAGATAGGCGGGTTCCATTCTCTTTATGCCTGAATGGATAGACGGGTTCCCAATCTCATTACGCCTGAAAGGAAAGACGAGTCCTATGCCTATCAAAATTTAACAAATGCCATGATTATGATGAGCATGCTCCTACGGATGCCTAACATATGAATGCATGTCAATTTTTTATGTTTTCTCATTTGTACGTTTGCTTGCTTAACCCAGACAGATAGCCATCTCTATTGTCTATGAAGCATCATCCTCATTCCTCGTATTTTTTCACTTCATTAAATGGTCATCTTCTGCTTCACCACTCTCATTCTTCGTACGTCTTCACTTTTCAGAAAACATAGAGTGATTATAGACAATTATCTCATGTTTTTCCATTTTCAGTTTTTGCTCTTCTTTGCTTCATAGAGAACACTTGGTCTTTATGCATTTGATCCAAATGTTTATCAAAACAATCTGTTTTGCCATTCAGACATCTCTTGAAATAATATAAAGCATCTTCAGTGCCTTTTGTAAGTTCTCAAATTCTTGCCCCTACAGGGCACATTGAAGGGCTTGCATATAAATCCTTGCAGCAAAGCTTATTTCCACCTTGAATTTCTTTAAATGATGATGGTGCTTAAATCTCTTCTTCTTGCTCCTATCAAAGTCAAGGATCGTGAATCATTGGTCAACATAAATTGCCCATTGGTGGCACAATTTGCCCACTATGCACAATTCTATCCCCTTTTCATGCTTTAGGGATCTTACATCTTATGTGCGGATCTTGCTTGACAACACGGTCCACTTAAAACTCTTCAACACATGTGCTCTTTTTTTACCTTCTCATGCAAGGTGATGCCCTCGTTAAAACTGAGGTTCAATCCACTTCATTATTTCTTGAAGTAATGGAAAACATTCGTCCCTGGTTCCCTACGGTTGGGATCAATACCAAGAAATCTTTTATTTTTCATGAATTTATGTCAGCCTACTTGTAAGATGTAAGAAAAGGCTAGAAATGAGAATTAAAGGAAAACAATCATGGCAAACATGGAAAAAAAGCAAAAAAAAATCAGATGCCTCATAATTCATAGTATGAATGATTCATGAATCCATCAACCGGATATTGCCCCGCTTTTAGGTAGCTCTCTTTAACTGACCTACTCCCCAAATTTCAATTTCCCTTTTTTCTAATCTCAATCAGACATTAGAAGTTTTGAAGTCCCTGAAGAAAGGTTAACTCAATTAGGCGGAATGTGTTCTGAAAGCAAACTCTTTTTTCTTAGATATTCATGTGTGATCCAAATGGTCTTTAAAGGCTTGTAACGTAGGCTAGGCTCAGGTTACAAAAAAATGATATATAGGCTTAAATATATGTTTTAAGGGTGATTAAACCAAGAATCAATCTTTCTTGAAGAAATCTTTATTCTTTAGATCACTCTAGACTGCCCATTTTAGGTTTTCACCCTAAAGTTCATTTCTTTTTGTGGCACATGTATCACTTGATAGATTTGTACATGTTTTTCTCTTGTTTCGAATTTTCTTTCGCATTTCAGCTTTCTTTTTTCTTTTTTCTTCTTTCTTCTTTACTTTTTATCCCTTTTTTGTCATTTTTATTTTCAGTTTAGGACATTCAGCTTGATCTGGTATGTTCTTTTTCAATTGCAAATAACTTTTCATCCTCTTTGCCCCTAGTGTGGGGAGTGATCCTTGGTTAGGGTTTAAACATAAGAAAAATATCAGGCTCAAAGGGGGAAAACAATGGATTTTTTCATTTTCTTAGTCGTGAAGGGAAATGAAGGAATGCCAAATGTCATTTCACACACAAACATCATCAAAGAAAAGTAATCTTCAATTGGTAGATGTTTTAGAGTTATCACTTCATTCAAAAACCTTAACAACAATGTCTGAGAGGAAAATTCACTCAAAGTCTGTATATGAGATTTCCCCATTAATTATGAACACACTTTATTGCCCTTTTATCTCGGGATTAGATCCAAGAATCATTCATACAATCAATAATAGGGGCTCTGCCAAAGAAGATGTATTTTGGAAAAGAAGTGGATGAAAAATAAAAATGAAATGTTTGCCACTTGAGAAAATAAAGGGAATGCATCTTTAAAGCAAATAGAATAACATAGAAGCCCTTACAAAAGATCTCTAATGTATTACTACAAGAATGCATGGGTGAATTCTAGCCAAGCATGCCCACATCTACTTTGTGACAAGATTCCTTTATTGAAGTAGTTCAGGTTATAGACGCTCATCAGATTCTTCTTACTCGAGTCTCTCACTTTTGATGGCTGCCAATATCAACTCCCTGTTTAAGACCATGTCTGCGAAACCTTTGGTGGCATGGTTTAACATATGGTCGTATAAAAGACCATTTAAAGTCTCTACGAAAATTAGAGTAACCTCATTTTTTAATAGTAGAGGTTGGACTTGGGCAGCCACATCTCGCCACCTCTGAGCGTACTAGCGAAAACTCTCTTTGGGTCATTGTTCCATGCCCTATAGTACGATCCTGCTTGGGACCATATTTGTCACAGGCTCGTACTGTTTAAAAAAAGCTCTTAACAGATCTCTCCGAGTACATATGTTGACATTGCTCAATTGGGTATACCATTGGGTAGTAGACCCCGATAGACTGTCTTGGAAACAATAGATGAGTAGTTTCTCATTTTCCAAGTATGGTGCCATTTTTTGGCAGTACATGGTCAAGTACGCTGAAGGGCAAGTGATCTCGTCCTACTTCTTGAAGTCTAAAATTTTGAATTTTGGAGGAACCACCAAGTTAGACACTAGACTTAGATCCCTAGCGACCATATCGGCTGACTTGTTGAGAACCTTAATGCCTTGGGCTACCACGTCTCGCCACCTCTGAGCATACTAGAGGAAACTCTCTTTGGGTCATTGTTCCATGCCCTATAGTACGATCTTGCTTGGGACCATATTTGTCACATGCTCGTACTGTTTAAGGAAAGCTCTTGACATATCTCTCTAAGTGCATATATTGACCTGGTTCAATTAGGTATACCATCGGGTAGTAGACCCCGATAGACTGTCTTAGAAACAATAGATGAGTAATTTCTCGTTTTCCAAGTATGGTGCCACTTTTTTGCAGTACATGGTCAAGTGCGCCGAAGGGCAAGTGGTCTTGTCATACTTCTCAAAGTCTGGAGTTTTGAATTTTAGAAGAACCACCAAGTCAGACACTAGACTTATATCCTTAGCGTCCATATCGACTGACTTGTTGAGAACGTTAATGCCTTGGCTTTCCCCATGACTTATTCCAGACCTTACTGGAAAACGGTCTGAGCTTTCTGCTATGCGGATCTATAACCTCTCATTTGGTGGAAATGTCTGAGTGGTCATCCCGGGCTAGGGCGACGAAATATCAATAATTTCAACCATCTTTCTTCTTTCTGGGTCTTTGAATCCCAACATAACCTCTATCTGGCTAAAACTGCTTTTCTAAGCTTGTGCAATATCTTCCTTCAGATCCTTTTGTAACTTATCGAGTCGATCTTGAGTATTCTTGTGATTTGTTTCTAGATTTGTCAATATGTCCTCTGTTTTCATAGCTCGAGTACCGTACTAGTGCGGAATATTGCTACTTGAATGGAATATGCCATAATTAATTTTTTTATTAGGTGTGTATGTATGCAATGATCAAAACATAAACTAATGCAAACACAAAAACTAATGCAGACAAACAACAAACCAAAAGATGCAAATGCATGAATATAGGCGAAGGGCCATCGATTCTATTAAGGTATTGCTCTAGAAGTAGTTTTTCATTGGATTTCCAAGTTCCAAAAGACTCTGAATTATATCACGAGTATATTTCAGCTCGAGCACCCTGCTCTTTCATCTCTTCGATTAGCCACATGAGTCTTGGCCTCATTTCTTCAATTGGCATAGCATACTGGCGCAGGGCTGAAGCTTTTTTGTCCAACATCATCACATGCCTAGATACATCTTGGATGACATTCTTGTTAAACTCGTCACGCTCCTAGATTCTCATGGCATTGTCCCTAAGAAGGGTAAACCATTAGTCATTGCCCCTTCATTGATATCTTCGAGGACCAAGATCTTTGTTCTGTATTCTTAAATGTTGTTCTTTATGTGCATGTTGATTGACCTTGGACCAGTGACATAAACTCACATTATCTTCCTCTTTCTGAAGGAATCTTCTATCCATTGCGAAAAAACTATTTTCTACTTGAGCAAATGTCTTGGGAATCAACCCATTCTAAATATGAAATGATGATGCAAATATGAAAAATAAAAAAAAACAAGAAAAAATAGAATGTATTAGTACCTTGAAAAAAACATAAAAGGTTCAAAATAATTTCATTGTACGAATAGTAACTGGGCAGCGCATTCCAACACTTTTGGACATATCTCCACGGACTATTCCTACCAAATAATTTTGACCGAACTCCAAAACCTAAGGTTTTTCGCATGGCTCTAATGGGGTAGGTTACTAGATTCTCACAAAGGTTTGGTTCTAAAAAGGTTCCCAAATTTTCCTCGTTGTCCCCTACTAAGGGTAGCAAGGCCCTTAATTCTCACCCATTATAGGCTTCAAACGAAACATGTTCAATTCAGGGGGCCCGTTCCTATGCCCATAAGGAGGATCAGTATTCCCACGAGAGCAATAGCGTTTTTCCTCCACTTAATAGAACGAGATGAAGCCCGGGTATAGAGCTTGTGACCAAATCTTAAATGCATAAAATGGAATCAAATTCATAAACGGACAATTAAGTTAAGCTTTACGCGAGTTCGCAAATTCTGACATTAAAACAATGTGTAATCGACTTGTGGTCTGACTCTTTTTTTTTGCAAAAACAAAAAGTTTTCCCCAGCGGAGTCGCTAAGCTGTCGTAACCCCTTTTTTGAGGTGTTTCGACGTTTGAAAAATAAAACAACGAAGTCGCCATCAATCTTTTTTAAAAAAGTGTGATTGGATCACTTAAAATGGGTCATTTTAATAAAACATTTTATTTTATTAAAACAATGGTTTTGGTCTACGAAAATAAAAAAACGGGTTCGAGAGTCGATTACGCATGAGGAAGGGTTAGCACCCCCACAACGCCCAAAAATTGGTACCTAGCCGATTGCAAAATATTTTAATGTCAAAATTGTGAATTCAAGTAAAATTTAAATTATTGTCCATTTATGAATTTGATTCCATTTTAACGACTCTACTGCCATGAGAGTAAACTTTAATGACCGCCAACACTTCTGGCGCTAACCCGTTACTTCCCTTTGGTAGGACACCGCATTAATTACGTTCCACTTTTTAAACAAGCAAGCAAAAAATTATTTAATGCATTAAAGTTTTTATAAAAAAAGGTAACATGAATCCAATTCACAATATTAAATAAAATAACAAAAATGAAAAGAATTTATTAAAACTTTGAATGGACCACTTTTGTTTGAAATGGGTACAAAGCACAAAAACACCATCCATCCACTTTTATTTTAAAACAAAGATCAAACACCATATTTTAAAGAGTTCATCATGTGTTCATGTAAAAAATTTGAAAATGAATATCAAGGTTCTTTAAAACTTAAAAAGGTTAAAATTGCTCCAATTATAATTAAATTCGAAATAAAAGGAATAAATAAAGAACAAAAGAGTAAGAACAAGATACCTAAAAAACAAAGCTTTTCTTCTTGTATTCAACTTGAAAATGCCAATACAAACTTGAGAATCTTTATGTGAATTTCGGATGCTTGCGGTGTGTGAATTACAAGTGAATGGTTGATGAGTGAATAGTGGTGGATGTGAAGATTACAATGGAATGAAGTCTATTTATAGGCTTCAAAAACCCTAAAAACCTAAAAATCCTAAAGCATGTTCCCTTTTTATGCTTGGTATACATGGAAAACTATCAAACCATATTCAATATAATCCTAAACAAATAGCGAAATATCTAATCTTGATTTTAATTACAAATAATCAATAAATCCATTGAAAATTCGTATTAAGACCAAAATCTCGTATTGAACCCGTACATAATTTTCTACACGCGTTGTCTTTAGTAAAATGAGAATATCTTGAGCTCCCAACATCCAATTGAGGTGTTTCAAGATGCGTTAGAAAGGTAACTGAAAGAAGGTCAATACTTAAGAAGACATCCTAACCTGAAAATGCTTGGATACTATCAGAAATTTGCCATAAGTCCGTACTGAGGAATTCTTTGTACATAACTTGACTTTCCATGTTTGTCATTATTATGCTTGATCCCTTGCCTTACTTGAATGATTCAAATTTGCTTTTGATTTTTGTCTAATTTGGGATTTATTTCCCCTTTTTCCATATTTGATGCGATCTCCTCCCTTATTTTTTTATGTCAGGCTAAAAATCAGTGACAAGACAGTCATACCTTAAAGACCAAGGAATTGCCCATAGAATGTCTTTTCCACACACATAAGAACAGAATGGAGTTGTGGAAAGGAAGCACAAACAAATAGTGGAAGTAGGGCTTTCTATGATGGCACAAGCCTCCCTGCCATTGTATTTTTGGAATGATGCATTTGCAAGTGTTGTCTTTCTGATCAACAGGCTTCCAACAAGAGCTTTAAAAGGTATATCTCCCTATACTAAACTTTTTAATAAATTTCTTGATTACAGTTTCTTAAGAGTTTTAGGTTTTGCGTGTTATCCTCTGTTAAGGCCCTATAATAATCATAGAATGGATTTTAGGTCATCTGCATGTGTTTTTCTTAGATATTCTCCTGGACACAAGGGTTATAAGTGTTTTGACTCTATAGATAGAGTTTTATCTAGACATGTTAGGTTTCAGGAAGATATTTTTTCTTATGCTTTAAAAACTAAATTTCCTGAATTTATCTCAAATACTGATTTAGTTCACTATAAAAAAGGGTTTCATTCAGTTAAACCTGTTAAATTTCCCTTTGAGTTAGTTTTTCCTGAAACTCATGTCTGTTATATTGATGTAGACTGGGTTGCTTTAGTTGATGGTAGAAGATCAACTTCAGGGGACTGCATCTAGCTTGGACAAAATCCTACTGCATGGTGTTCTAAAAAGCAGAATGTTGTTGTCAGATCAACCTTTGAAGCAGGATATAAAAGCTTAGCAAATTCAATATCTGAGTTAATATGGATAGAGCAATTATTAACTGAGACTGGAGTTCTTCTGA
Source organism: Hibiscus mutabilis (assembly GCA_019671005.1). Taxonomy (NCBI): domain Eukaryota; kingdom Viridiplantae; phylum Streptophyta; class Magnoliopsida; order Malvales; family Malvaceae; genus Hibiscus; species Hibiscus mutabilis. Next base: position 3,429,198 of record CM033734.1, on the reverse strand, counting down.
CACAATGGTATGGTGTGATAATACATCAACTGTGTCGATGGCTGCAAATCCCACTCATCATGCTCGTGTTAAGCATGTGGAAATTGATCTTTACTTTGTTTAAGAAAGAGTCTTAGCATGTCAATTGATTGTGAATTTTGTTCCATCCTCTAAACAAATTGTTGATATTCTCACGAAGCCCGTTTCTTCATTAGTGTTTTAGAAGATGAGAAGTAGACTTGGTGTGTTCTCATCAGTAGAACAAGATACCGTTGAAGAAGAAGGAGAAATCAGAAGAATATTAGAGTATCAAGTATGAAGTCAAAATTAGTTATGGGCCAGCTGTCAGTGGGTCTTCTGCTATTAAACAGTTGAGTTTGTTGAATCTGTTTACAAGAGTCTGTTATTGCTAGCCTATATATATGGGTCTGTGCATAAGCCCAATAATATAATTGTAATTTAATATCTCAAAAATACAAAATCAATTTCCTTCCTTTTCTATTTTTACCTATTTCTTAATTTTTGATATCGTCTTCTTGAGCTCATGCTCTTTACTCATTATCAGAGATTACCAGATCTCTACACTCACAACGTACCCACCCCCGTGCAAATATAATACCCACTACAAGCACACATAACAAACCACATCCAAGCCATATAACCAATGCCAGAACCCGCAACATCACACTATTTGCAATCGATCAAACTCTTGGTGCGAGAGAGCAATAATCAATAGGGGCTAGGCAATCACGATAAGCCAAGTAGCACGTTCCACCCCACCCTTAACCAAAACATCCTCTAATGCATTAGCCTCTATGAGAATATTAGTGAAACAAATGCCTGACATCCTATGACAAGGAGCGTCAATACATTTAAATCAATTACTAAGTCTTCAAGGATGACAGTCAATATGTAGAATCCGAAAAATAGCCACTATTAAGTCCAACTCGATAACATGACAAGGAGCGTCAATACATTTAAATCAATCACTAAGTCTCTAAGGATGACAGTCAATATGTAGAATCTAAAAAATAGCCACCATTAAGTCCAACTCGATAACAATTGACAATATGTTACTCCAATGAAATATCTAAAGCACAATCAATCGCCCGAAGTTCTGCCACATTGAGGTCTAACACTCTCAGAGGGCCCAAAACATTGCCAAAATATGACTTTCTTCATCTCTTAAAATCTTCACCGCAACTGCCTGGACCCGACTTCCTTTGAGTTGAACCATCAACATTGAACTTCAAGGAATTGAGACTCGGGGCGAAGAAGCTTTCACCCAATAAAATGCAGGAAGCTTAACAAGGAAGATCGGATCCGCTATAGGGATGCACTTTGCATTAAACATCGCTTCATTCTGTGCCAACCAAAGTGTCCAAAGTATACTGTTGAATTTGAAAGAAATTCAAACAACTCGACTCGATAAATTTTTGAATAAAATTTGAGTTATAAAATAAGATTCGTTAACTCAGCTGACTCAAATTTTTTTGACTCAACTCAATCAAATGTTCACCTTACAATACTCGATGGTCTCTAAACGAGTCCTAAAGAATTAAATTAACATAAAATATAAACTTGAAGATAAAGTTATAAAAAATAACATTTATATCGGATGTAATAAAAGTATTCTATATTTTTTAAAAAGTTATATTTTGATACTCAAATTGTGTAAAAAAGCTTGTGTTAGTATCAAAATATTTTCCAATATGAATTATTTAAAATCTTTACATTAATTACGTAGTTCCAAACCAAATAAGGCAGTCTCAATATGAAATTGTCGTGAATAATATTTCAACCTGATTCGAAAAGACTTTTGAAACCAGAAATAAAACTTGTTATGAATTAGATTGCATTTCCTTTATATATAAAAACCTGGTTATTCACTATGTGTAAACTAACACTAAGAAGTTAGGGTGAAATAAAGTAGAGAAATAATTGATGAAACACGTAGTTGTACAAGATTGGGCATACAAAGCTCAACAATTAATGGTGTTGGAATTAAGTACGGTGTTTCTTTCTTTTTACGACAATATGTATAATCAGTTTTGCAGACAAAGACTAAAAATTTTAAGTTCCCTATATTTAATATATTTTTTTGTATTTTCTATTGATAATTTAATTATGAACTCTAAAATCTTATAATTTTACACTCTTACATTTTTAATATAATTTTCTGATAGTCCGCACCTCTTACACAGACTTCTGCGTCCGTCCGTCCCTAGTTGCATAAGCCTTGCAAATTTGTGTATGGTTTATAAATGAATTATGTTTATATTAATGAAGTTGAAATTAAGCTAACGTAAAGTTTCTTACCAGTGAATTATTATTGAAGGTGGAGTTTTTCAGTCATAACTCTCAAACTTAAAGTCGGAAAAGAAAAGAATTAAAAGTAAGAATTAAGTGCATTCATTAAACAATTGTATTTGCATGGTTCCCAATCTGCCAATCCCCTTCCAAAGAAAACGTATATGCTTCCCAACTCTGTAACCTAATCCTTCATTAATACCACAATCCCATTCCAAATTATCCCACGCGCCCTTCACTCGCCTTCGGACATGCCTCGTGATTCGATGTTAGCATGCTGCCAAAAACTAAAAGCCACCCATTGCCCAACAATGGCATCGGCACAGCTTATGAGAAAAATAAAATAAAAGGATAAGAGATTACTTTGCTTTCTTTGCTGGTGCACACGATTACAATCATGATCATCTGATTTTCAAGCGCGTGGCTCCATCGAGTGGGGATGCAGCAGTTTTTTTTGCCATTAGTCAACGGTCAACGAGCGAAAAAGCCGAGTTAATAATATATTATATTATAAAACCGAAATCTCCTCAGACAATACACCTAACTGCGGTTAAAAGGGCTTAACATCCAAAATTAAGATCTCAGTCAGTTACACGTTATAAAATTTAATGAATTTTAAAAGAAAATATCAACTATATCGACTCTTTTAATAATTAATAGAAAATTTTACCAATTAATTGGTCTAATAAGATGAGACATTATATTTCATAAGTAAAATTAAATATGTGAATCATAATGTTGTAAATAGAATAAATTAGCTTGGAAAAATTTAAGCCTCCAAGGTCTCTCTTATAATGAAATTCTTTAGTACCTGATATGGATTAATTAATCAAATATCTAATATATAAATTAAATTAATTAATAAATTAAATATCGATAATTATATAAAACAATAAATGATGAGCTTTTAGGTTGACATCTAATACCCGTTATCAATATTCAATACAAAAATTTAATTGAAATATTATTTAATTTTAAGAGTTTATTTAATCACAAATTTTCGAGTAAAAATTCAATTCAAATGTAGTTTTGTAAAGAGTTTACTTGATTAAGGCCAAAATGTTACTAAAAACCATCAGTAAATAGTTTGTCAAAAAAAAAATCATGAGTAAAATGGAATTATGGTTAAAAGAGAAATCTAAACTGCGGTTGAGTTAAGTCATGCAATTGGTTGAGGCTACACGAAGCAAAAAGCTATATAATCATGATTGAGCCAATAGGTCCACTGACATAGGTCATGATTAAGCTACACCCATCTGTCTCTTTCACCTTCTCTGTCTCTGTAGTGTATAATCCCATCCTCTCACTGTTTTGCTCAAACAAAAGCGAGAAGCTGCTGCACACCTCTGCCTGCTAAAGATTAAGCCATTTTCTACCATTATTTTCTTCCGTTTCCCCCTCAGAATCCCAACACAAGGAGAAAAGTTGGGAGCTTTGGTTGGATTAACTTTGGATAGTGAGAATTTTTGTTGGTTTTGAGCGATAAAGAAGAAGAAATGGGTGATAAGGATGATGGTTTGGGGTTGAGTTTGAGACTGGGATGTGCTCAGTATCACTCTTCTTCCAAGTTCAGTCTCATGTCTTTAGCTTCACACAAGAATACTTGGAATGAGCTGTTTCGGTCTTCTGGTATGGTCTTGCCCTCTTACTCCTTTGTTTTTCTTTTGTTTTCCTTTCTTTGGTAATAAAAGCTGGTTAAAATTAAATAATACAACGTGTTGTAGGTTAATTTCTTAATTGCCAAATTTGTGTACAATTTTCCTGCACTAGCTAACGGACCGTCATGTAACTCGTGTTTCACTTCTGTTTTTATGAACAAGTTTTATTACTCTATTTCCTATTTTTTGAGCCACGGAGTCTTATATCTAGGAGAAAATCAATATTATTTTAGATTCAGATCTGATGTTTTATCATCTATTTCTGCCTTTTGGAGTTATAAAATGATAGTAAGGTTTCAGTATTTGGCAAACTGTAACGAAATAAGACAAAGAACTGTTCAATATACTTGAAACTTGATCATTAGCATTACATTGCCAATTGTTCTTAAGTGTCACATCTTTTAGACGCTAAGATTAAAAACTCATGCATTTATGTTTGGAGTAGCAGTAAGTTGTCTCATATGCAACACAGTGTCCACAAATAGCCATCTGTTTTCTGATTGATGCAATGAGTTGTGATTCACAAAATATGCATGCAGATGGGCAGTTGAATACAAGATCATTTCTTAAAGGAATCGATGTGAACCAGGCACCGACAACAGGTGATTGCGAGGAGGAAGATGGGATGCCGTCACCCAACAGCACAATCTCTAGTCTAAGTGGAAAGAAAAACGAGAGAGAGCATGTGGGTGATGAAACTGAGGCCGAGAGAGATTCATGCTCTCATGCCAGCGATGATGAAGATGGCGGTGCTGCTGACGATGCCTCGAGGAAAAAGCTTAGGCTTTCAAAGGAGCAGTCCTTGGTGCTTGAAGAAACGTTCAAGGAACGTAGCACTCTTAATCCGGTGAGTGGTATCTCTGTTGTTGATTTGATTGTGTAAGGGTAGTTTTAGAATTTGGTTTCTTGGTGTGAGATGTTAGTGTTCAAGTGCAGAAGCAAAAGTTGGCATTGGCAAAACAATTGAATCTGAGGCCTAGGCAAGTGGAGGTTTGGTTCCAGAATAGAAGGGCCAGGTGAAGTATTTTTTTTGTGGGTGTTTTTGGGATGTCATAAAATTGCAATTAAGCCTTTTTTACAAGTTATAAACACCATCATTAATGTCCTGTTAAGGCTAGTGTTTCCCTTCCAGCTAAAGATGTTTTTAGGGGATCCTGTGTGTGCTTTCAAGTTTCACGTTCATTAATTAGAATAAAAAGGCTATGTAGTTAAAGGTGTCAGCCTGCTAGCAGTTGTCAAATCTTTAGATTTTCAGGTAGGTGTCTGGGTTTAGAGCGATTTGTTCATGCAACTACATATTTACTAGTAGCAGTAGTTTGTGGATGGGGATTGGACCATAAAGATAAAATCTGAATGCTTGGAATTTAATTGGTGCAGAACAAAGTCGAAGCAGACGGAGGTTGACTGCGAGTATTTAAAGAGATGTTGCGATAATCTAACAGAGGAGAACCGGAGGCTGCATAAGGAAGTGCAAGAGCTTAGAGCGTTGAAACTCTCCCCACAGCTTTACACGCACATGAACCCTCCTACAACCCTCACCATGTGCCCATCTTGCGAACGCGTGGCTGTTTCTTCCTTGTCGACCTCCACCCAAACTTCATCTGCTCCGAATTGTCGCCCCAACCATCAACGCCATGTGCCTTTTAGCCCCTGGGCTGCAATGCCAATTAGTACTAGTCGTAGACCCTAAGTGGCCCTGAATCTAGATCATAATATTTCAATTGGGATAATATTTTTGGATAGTTGAAAGGGGCGTCATACATCTACTGATTCTAATCAAAGGAATAATAACTATAGACTTCGTTTCGCTCTTTATAACTTGTTGCTCACTGTTTGTGAATGGATGGATGCCCTATTTAACTATGATACGGTTCCAAACTTTTTTTGTCCGCATTTCTGCCAAACTCTCTTTGTAACAAGGACTTGAGGATTTTGGCTTAACTTAATCTGAAAGGAATCAGCTAATCTAACCATTCTAGGAACAAAAAAGATGCCAAACATCATTGAACCTTTCATGACAATATATTTGCTACTGATAACATTGTTCTTTTATGACTAGAGCGTAAACCACAAATTATAACCTCCTCAAATTAAGCTTGATTAAGTCCTACATACGTTTTTGGTTGATTGTCAACTGTTTTAAGACATCTCGCATTCCATACGGATCTGCATAGTTAAGAACAAGAAAGAAACCAACGAGTATAAGCCAAACAGAATAAGAACCAGGGCACTGAGATAAAAACAGAAAACCTCCAATTATCCCAAGTAGAAAGGCCAGACATTAGACTACCCATGTGATGGTGACTCTAATATGGAAATACGAATCATGGGGAAAAGCTGTTACAGAAAAGCTTCCAAAGCACTTCAATGATTTAGGAACAACACTAAAACAAATTTCAAAGGGAAGGGCCGCCTATTGGAGTCAAACTGTATTCACAGTGTCCGCAAGGGAACGAAGTATGCAACCCAAGCCAGCTCTCTCCGTCAGCTTCTCATGGATCCTAAGGCACTGATTGCATGTAGGGCGATCTCCTGTTGACAATCCTCTATACAAATACCTGGAAATAACATAACAGTCCGCGCTTATTATAATTTGCAATATCAAATACAAATACTGAGCTTATGCTTCTCGAGAAATCAATTGTTCTCACAGAGCCATAATATTTCATTAGACAATATTCAGTAGCAGGACTTAATTCAAAACGTATTCTATTTGGAAATTCAAAAAAAAAAAAAATCGGATAAAGTTTTGCAAGTGTCATCAGCTTAAGGAACTTGTAGACCTTCCGTTGCCACTATTCAATATCAATATTGATCAGGGTAACTATCAATCAGAAGCTCAAAATGTCATCAAAAAGTATCGTGCAGAAATCCAATCGGATATTTTTTTCAACCTCAACAGTTCCTAGCATTTTAGCCAAATTGAGATATCTTGTCACCAACACTCAACTCGAGTTAGCGGCAAAGACCAAACTCAAACAAAAATAAGGCCTAATAAACCAAGTAACATGATTTCCTATCAAACTTATATCAGTACAATATTGTAAAATATAAAACCGTAACACCCGCACCAAATATGAAAATTCTGGAAATTCAGCTAGAAAATAGAGGGAACCGTAAAGGGTAGGGAATTGGACTCATTATCAGCAATAAGAATGAAGATAACATAAAGCTACAAACAGGGAATATAAAATAATCTATGATTAAGAGATTTTAAACTGATAAGCACAATTGGGAATAAAACTAGCATGCCTAAATTACCAATTAATAATTTTGAGATACAATACAATCAAAAAATTAGGAATACCAAAAAGAAACTCACTTCATAAGAATATCATAGTACTCAGGATCCAAAGAAGAGAACATTCCTTCGACATCTTTTACAGCCATCAGTGCTCTATGCACAACTATCCAATTCGCCGACTGCAAATGCCCAAATCGGTGGAAAAAGGATTAATTATTTATACAATTCAATAAAAAAAACTTTTGGATCGAAAACCTTGCATCGCTCGTCACGTGACATAGGAGGAGATCCCTCGAGCGCAGTTTTAAGAGCTTCAACGGGCTTATTCCTGACAGATATGAAAAAATGAATTCCGCTTAATTAGGTATTTAGAAAAAGAGATTGGGTCCGATTAGAAAATCTCACTGTTTAAGTAAGCTCTCGATTTTTCTCGATTTGTGCTCGATTCTTGTTATTATGGCCTCCGCATTATCAGCTTCCACGAATTTTTCTGCTCCTGCCATCATCGCTGATTCACTCACCCCTCCGATCTAAACCCCCCTTCGAGGAAGGAAACCGTTTTCTCATCCAAAACTGCGTCGTTTATCCTCGTCTAAAGTGTAAATATTTTATTTTTAGGTAAAATACCAAAATCGTCACCACACTAAGTAAAATAATCTTTTTAGCTATTAAACTTTCAGCAATTACAAAATGATCAATAAATTTATAGAATTGTTACAACAAGCCCCCTACACATTATAAAATAGTGATAAATTTTAGTAAGTTTAAAGACCATTTTGTAATGATTTAATTAATTTATAGTAACATTTTATAATTTTAAATTTTTTAATAAAAAATCAGTTTTTCTAATCAAAGTACGTGGAGAATGAAAGTGACCGATAATCTATATCGTAGAAAGTCGTAAGAAAGTGGAAAAAATATTTAATATTTATAATTTTTTGGATAAGCATTTGTATTCTTATTTATTTAAGAAGCAGCAAGGGCTGCTACAAATTCACCTATATGTGCCCTAGGGAAGCCATCTCCTTAGAGAATTCCCCAAGCTGCACCAAAGACTGCTATTTACATCTTCAGGTCGAATTTTCCTATGTTTGAGTCTAATACAAACAACATATTTAATGCAATCTAACAATTCTGTACAGTTTCTATGTTCTCCTCTAAAAACTTTATAGTTCATTTCTTCCCATACAAAGTAAACAAATGGCTGCCAAGCCAATTTCAAGAATGAACACAATGAATGACTTTTCTTTCAATCTGCTCACTGCCCAGATGACCTCTTCATCTCAAGACATCACCCCAAGTACTACTCCACAGAGCCTTAGGACAGCTGCCCATATCTCCCTAGAAAAAGAGCATTCAAAGAACACGTGGCTTTTAGACTCCAGATCAGTTCCACAGTTTTCACATATCCCATCTATCATTGCTCTCATCTTGATCAGCCTATCATTTGTAGTTGGTCTATTTAACTTAGCCATCTACACAATCATAGCAAGCTAGGGAATGTGCAGGGGAAACCACACAATCTTATGCCAGATGACCTTTTCTTTTGACTCCCTTATATCATTCTAGAATCCTCTCACTGTAAGACGGGATTCTCCACTGCCAGTAGGGAAAAAGCTTCACCCCTCATCTCAAGATCTGAAACACCAACTGTAATGGGGCTTGCTCTCCAAGTGCCAAAAATCCCCTTTCTTTATTACATACGCTCTGATCCATGCAATCCACAATGATTTACTGTCAGTAAGCAATTTTTTCATCAACTGAATCATGCAAGCCCGATTCTAAGTCTACAAGTCTTTCAAGCCGAGCCTACCCTCATTTTTATGATATCAAATGTGTTTCCAGCTTACATGTAGCTGCTATATTCTTACCTTTCCATAAAAATCTACAACAAAGGGTTTTAATCTCCTGTAGAACACCCTTAGGCAGAATAACCTGTCAGCACCAGAAATTAGCTATGTTGAAGAGCACCGCTCTAATAAGCTGCACCCTCTCAGCATAGCTAAAATTCTTCCCTGGCCACTGATCAAGACGAGCCTTTATCTTGTCAATAAGGCAACACATTTTTTCCTGCTGAGCTTTCTGGTCAGTTGGGGGATCCCCAAATACCTCACAGGTAGCAGTCCAAGCTTGAACCCAGTAGCAACCTAGATCTCCTCCTGTTTTAGGGCAGTTACTCCAAATATGAACAATTTAGACTTAGAAACATCAAGTCTCAGCCCAGATATGTCATAAAACCTCTCTAACACACATTGAACGCCCAACATAGAATCCAAAGTGCTTTTGCAGAAAATCAGAAGATCATCTGCAAAGCACAAGTGTGTTAACTGCACTTTCTTGCATTTAGGATAATATTGGAAAATTCCATTAGCATCAGCAACATCAAACATATGAGAGAGCACATTTATGTCCATAACAAAAAGATAAAAAGAGAGAGGGTCTCCTTGTCTCACTCCTCTCTTCCCTCTGAAGAACCCAACCAAACTTTCATTAAAAGAAATAGAAACCTTGAAGCCAATAAAACATGCCTGGATCCGACCTCTAAACTGTGCAAGCAGTCCCAATGTTTCCAAAACTTTCAATACAAATTCTCAACTTAAAGAATCAAAGGCTTTCTGTAAATTCACCTTTAATGCACATCTAGGAGATAAGTTCTTCCTACTATACCTTTTAACAAGTTCCTGGGCTAGTAGGGTATTGTTAACAATACTTCTCCCTTGAATAAATGCAGACTGGTTCCTGGTAACCATGCTAGGGAATAAATAGAAAGCTTAGTCACCAAGATTTTAGTGATAGTCTTATAAACAAAGAATAGCAAGAAATAGGCCTAAATTCCTTGGCTGTAGATGCATTTGGGACCTTAGGGACTAAAACTACATCAGTAACATTAAAGGCAGGCAAAAATGATGATGAAGAAGAAAATAAATACTTTACTGCAGCAACAAAATCCTCTCTTACAATGGACCAAGCAGCCTGTAATAATCTGGAAGTGAAACTATCAGGGCCAGGGGCTTTGTCCTTCCCATGGCAAAAAATTGCAGCCCTTCTCTCCTCAGTAGTGACTTCTTTGGTCAATGTATCTATGGCATTCTCTGGAAGGTAAAAATGAAGAAGATCCCTTAAGAGCTCCACACTGCAGCCTTGAACATTGACATCCTCAGAACCAATCTGCCTTGTAAAAACCCAACTAACCCCTTAGAAATGGCCTCAAAGGATTCCAACTTGTTCCCCTGGTCATCATACAACAATCTAATAGTATTTCTCTTCTTTTTCAAGGCTACTGCAGAATGAAAGAATTTAGTCCCCTGACCCCCCCTCATGCAACCAATTAATCTTAGCCTTTTGCTGATGAAACAACAATTCAGCTTTCTCCAAGTCAAAAAGCTCAGATTGCAGCTTCTTCTCCATCACCATATCACAAAGAGCAGTGTTAGTAAGATTGAGCACCTGCTGAGCCTCCAACTGATCTCTCTTCATCAATACTTGTCCAGAGATATTTGCAAAATGCTCCTGATTCAGCCTTTTCAAGCAAGGCTTGAGACTTTTTAATTTGCCAAAGAGGATTGTCAAAGGGTCGCCAAAAATAGGCCCACTCCATGAATTTCTCACAATATTCTCAAATTCTAAATGGAGAGCCAGAAATTAAAAAAATTGAAAGGTTTAGGCTTGCTGACATGTACCTCTTTATGGCTCCACGCAATAGCAGGGCAGTGATCCGAGATCTCTAGAGCTTGAAACTCTACATAAGACAAAGGCATATCATTGTCTCAAACAGAATTAACAATCACCTTATCCAGTTTTCTTTCCAGGTAGTTCTCTTCTTGCTTGTTAGACCAAGTAAAAATTGTTCCTACATAAGGGTGATCAGTTAGACCACATTCACTCATGCAATCTTGTAGCTCCACCATGTCCCTAGAGACAAAAGACCCCACAATTTCTAAATTGGAACTCTCAATAGAAGAAGCAGTGACGTTAAAGTCACCTCCCACAAGCCAAGAGGAAGAGTTATTGAGACTAAGCTGTCTCAATTGCGACCATAATCCTCTTTTGAAAATACCATCATTACTGCCATACACTACTGTAATAATGACTTGCTTGCCATTCAAACTGCCCTGAATGGAAACAGTCTGATCAGTAACAAGAAGTGATGAGAAATCAAGCTTCTTCCTATTGGAGTATGCCCAAAGACCAATCATGAGATGGTTGTAAAAGACATACTTATTTTATCTTGTTTATTAATATAAAGTCATTATCATTATTATTTTAGTCTTATTCTGTGCATTTATAAACTGAATTATAATAAATTCCTTAGAATAATATAGTTATTCTTGAATGTCCTTAGTTGAGTATTATTGTGGGCATGGACAACAATAATATATTAAGACTAATATGTAGTTGATTGATGACAAAGTGTTGTCATTGACATGGAGATGTCAAAATCAATACATAAGTATGTGTTAGAGAATGACATACTGAATTGACCCGCTTTGAGCATATTTCTTGGATTATTATGTGACAGTCACAACATTGCTCGTAATGATAACTACATGTTTAGGCAGAGACTCATTTGCTTGGCTAGAAATTTGATCATTTAGGCAGGAACCAACACCATCTCATTGGACCTTTTAATCAATACTACATCTACGCTGTGAGTTGTATAGCAATCATACATGTTTTAAAATCAGCATGCAAATTTTATAAAACACTTGGCTGAACTCATCAGCTCCCAGCCTAAACCAAGCCAAGAAACAAACAGAATAATACATAGAGATGTCCTTCCTCGTCAATATGAGTTATGATAATGAGAAAAGGGGGAAAAAGAGTTACCTAAGGTCTGTCTATTTTCTCATACTCCATTAGATCTCTGCGTCTAGTCATTCTGCAATTCGCCCAACCCATTGATTTTGTTCACTTCCATCTTTTCAATATATTATAATTCTCCACTTTTAAGAATGAATTCAAATGGACTCTTTTCAAATCTTAAAAAAAGAAATTAACCAAAAACAAATTAATAAGAGTGGAAGTAAAGTACCTTAGCAGTGAAGCTTCTAGCGATGGAGCGCGAAGGGGCATGCGGAAAAATCAAAACCAGAAGCATCTGGTTGGATCTGGCGACGAGCAATGGAGGGTTTGGGAAGACAAGCAGTGGAGGTTTTGGGAAGATAGAGAATTAAATTTTATAATTTATAATAGAATCATACATGTTGAATTTTAATCCAACAATGTTTGGGAATTGGCTTTCCTTAAAAGCAACCTTAAAAGAGTGGAGAAAGTGAATGGCGTCGCAATTCTGACAACCTATCCAACTCTGACAACCTATCGTTTCAGTGACGAAAATAATTGATAGAGAGAAGCCAAGCATGCCTCCAGGGAAGACTACAGTGTTGTGGCTCAAGCAACCCACATTCTACTATACGCACCACCAAACTTGGACTTTGGGGTTGGAGTTTTTCTGGTTTTTGTCAATATCAAATCTAATTCGCACATACCATATCAAGATAGTGATATCTTAACTTTAAGAAAAAGGACATTAAAAAAAAGGCGTTCATACGGTCCACATTATACCACTCCAACCCAAACACCCAAGGCCACGCTCATGCTCTATATTATAAATTATTATTAAGCTTAAACATAAAATAAATGTCTAAAATATTTCACTTTTTCATTTAAGTGTTCAAACTATTTTTTAGATAGCTCAGCCAAGTGTTGATCTCAATGGAGAGATGGTCTTCAAATAAGAATCCTAATGGGAATTAGCCGTGGGAAAGGAATAGAAATCTTTTTTTTTGTGTCTTTATTTATACCCCACACTAAAAATTAGATTTAGAGTTTAAGATTAAGTTTGTGGTTAGGGTTTAGGAAAAATTTTGAAGGGTGTAGAATTTAAAATTTAAAATTAAGGTTTGAAATTTAATTTTTAAATCTCGGAATACGGAGAGGGCACCTAAAAACAGCAGTCAATTGGAAGAAGAGAAGCTAGATTTAATGTTGTTGACAACTGTACTGTACATGCAAGAGGAATATGGTATATAATTTATTCGTAGGCGTAGCTAGCAGAAAACAAGTTTCATGTTTGAAAATGCTGTCCTTTGATTATAGTTATTTCTGACTTTCACTATCGACATAATTTCCAAAACCAATAAACTTGGTTCGTTGAAGAATAAAAGGCTCATTAAAATCTTCTACTACACAATTGATTGTCCAATTAAGAAAGAGCAGCAAGTTTCTCATGCAGACATCTATTGACTATCATGTAAGACTCTTGTATTGTTTGAAAACAAGGAGAGTGAATTTTCTATGGAAATGAAACCGTGATCCTTAACAATCAAACCCTAGCTATATGTTTAGTGAAGGATAATTTAATCAAATAACACTGTTACAATGGTGTCTTGACCTGCACCGACTTTTTCATTTTCCAAATGGCGGTGGGATTTTCCTATCATTGGTGTAATCAACTTCCTCTATCTTTTTCAATTATAATAGAAAACTTTGATTGTAAAATCTTTTTCTTAAATAAGATGTAAGCACCGAACCAAAAAAATATATAGAAATTTTCTGTCTTTTTCGGTACTCTTTTTATATTCCCACATTAAAATTTAGTTTAGAGTTTAAGATTTAAGGTTAGAGTTTGTGGTTAGGGTTTAAAAAAATCAGAGTACACTGCAGAGAACTTTTATCCGAAATACTATATGCTGGGTTCAAAGAAAGAATGTTCAAACCTGTGGAATAACAAAGGTTCTTGGGGAGCATTAATTAAAATGCAGGTGAACCAATAACATAATTGAGCCTTGGTCTCCCAGACTGGAACCATTTGGTGTTGAGCCATTCATTTACTAAATGTGTAACAATAATTGAGCTCGTGAACCTGCAATTGTTGTTGAGGATATCCAAAATTATTCTCATACACCGCAAAAAGAATGTGTTTTTTCACAACTTCCGTATATGCGTAATTCCAAGTAAACAGATAGATGGTCTTAGTTTTTATTTAAGAAAAATATTTTATACACAAGTTTGTGTAAACTTTATTTTAGCAAACATTTTAATTTTGGGATTTAGGAGTTTAATGTATAGAGCGTAAAATTTAAGATTTATGGTTAAAATTTAAAGTTTAAGGTTTCAGGTTCAAGGTTTAAGTTTTAGGGTGCTGGGATTTGAGACTTAAGTTTTAAATTTTATACAAGATTGTTTAAATTTTTTTACACAACTTGTGTATCAAAATAAAACTCTTTATTTAAAATATTTTTCAATGATTTAGATTATAATTAGAAGTTGTGATTAAGTATGCGCTGGCAAAAGGTGGCATCTTTTTGACCATTTATAATTTCCCTTCAGGTTCAAATACCGAATGAAATATGCTGACCGAGGCCGAGGGAAATCAGAATAAGTTGAAAATGGTGCATGTGAAGATTCTCAACTTCAAACAGAATCTAATACAACAAATCCCAACTTCAGGATGTTTTAGTGATTTTAAAGGAGGGCTATATACCAGTTGCCGGTTGGCATTGCTGACCAATCACTACCACTACTCCATTGAAAAACAAGTCTAAAAATTATATCTAATCCTTCTTTCTCACTTGGACTAGTTGCAGGATACAGGAAAAATACATGTTGTAATTTATGGGGCAAGTTTCAACATGTATTTTGGGCTATTATTCTTGACAACAAGTCCAAGTTTCCAGTTTCAAACCTACTATTTCCCTGTATAGTACAACAGAATGGGATGTTTTCAGCTATGACGTTGGTTTTTCTTTTTAATATGCATGTAAAAGATCACATAACTAATTAAGTTTTAAAGCAAAAGCATCAACTTATTTTTTTTGACAATAATAAGTGAATTTTATTAAAAAATCATAAAAGATATCACAAATACAACGCATTCAAAAAAGAAAAATAATGAGGACTAATCCCTAAAATTACATATAAAAACCCAAAGGTGCAAAGAGGGGTGGTGAAAAAGAAGATTCTTTACGGAGTAAAACAAGAGTGATGAGCGAACCAAACTATAAGGCAAATTGCTCCGCTATCCAGGACTGATTACATCTGCAAACAACCATCAACCGAGTGAGGATCTATCTTTTTATAACCACCGACATAATCATAATCAGAAACTAGCACTATGAAGATTTATGTACGAGCACCAAACGACCGCTAAAGTATGCTAAAATCATGCAAAAACGACTGATGAAACGAACTACAACAAACAAACAAAAATGTGCCACAAAGACAGAGAGAAAGCGTACCACAAAGACAAATATTCTTATTAAAAATATAAAAATAAAAAATAATAGACCCTATGGTCAACAACCAATATTAAAATTAATTATCGGCCACAAAAACATATAGGAAAAAAATTACGGCACTAGGATTGGGGCGGAGAAACGATTAGGTTAGAAAGCTTCTTAGAATCCAACTTAACTGATTCCTCTCTTAACTCATTCAGCAAATCCCTTTTTGTTATTGTAGCAGCTATGAAAAGAATTATTAAAGGTGGGCAAGACCGGATACTCGATCAATTTATTTAGAATTGGTTTCGATTTCGATAGCCATCAATTCATGAAAACGAAAATCAATTTCGGTTTCGTCAGACCGAGTCTCAGATTTTAAGAATTGATTTCGGTACTAGTGAAAATCGGTATCAGTATCGGGTACCGGTTAATTGGTCTACTATTAAAAAAATTTGAACAGCAGGGGAAAAATTCCAAGCATCAATAATAATATTAAATAAAAAAGTAAGAATATTGTAGGCTTGAAGGTTGAAGTCTTAAAACGAGTCATACTCATAATATTCAAACATTAAAAGAAAGAATAAACTAAAGAACTCGAAGTCTACATCCACCAATACATCAGTACAAAGAAGTTCAAGACATTAATGAGTAAAAGAACACTCAAAGTCCAAACATTAGGAGTATAAGACATAGAAATCAACTTAAAAAATAAGTTTTGAAGTAATAAACAAAAGAACTAGCATAAAATCACTATGATCGTCATCTAAAATAACTTGGGTTGAGATAAAATCTTTAATTATTGTCAAAAAATAAAAAATAGCATAAAATGAATAAAAGATGAAGAAATTTATTTAAGGTTTCGGTATTAGGCCTTTAGGTGTGAACAAAAAAACTAGTAAAAGGATTTTGAGCTTTAATTTTAGAATAAAGTGGTCCTAACATACCAGTATCGGGTACTTAGTACAGGTTCTGGTCCCATTGGATACCCAGAGTATCAAGTCTAAAAAATCAGGATCAAGTGCTAATCCCAATTACAACCAGGACCTAAATTTTAGATCTGATCTCGATCCTACTAAAATTAATTCCGAATTCAACCGAGACCGAGTAACCGGGTTTTTTGCCCACCCTAAGAATTACAACCGTTTAAGTTCGATTCTCAAATGTATGGGGTCAGTCAGAGTTGAACTAAATGGGGCAAAGACCCAATACCATCTTCTTCTCTTGTTAGAATTTAACGCATTCAAAGCGTGACCTTTTCTCCCACAATAGAATAAAATATCATCCCTTTTCTTTTAGGCACCGTCTTATTTTTCTTTTTCTTTTTATTTTAAGGTACTGAAAGAAAATTAAAGGGTTAACAGAGCTTATTGTATTTACAAAAAATAGTTTATTACATCGGGCATCTTCAAACCACGATTTAGATTTCATATAGATCATTAAATATTAAATTTTTTAAATTGAATCATCAAACTATTAAGTCCTTTGTAAATATAGCCACAGGTTTGGCATTAGATGTTAGTTTAGATATGACACATAGCAAATTTAAAATACGTTGATCCAATTTTAAATATTGTACATCTATTAGGAGTGTAAATAAATAGAACGTTCCACGAATCATTTGTATAACATTCATTTATTAAGTTAAATAAACGAGTATGAATAAAATTTAGCTTAAGAGTTCAATAAGTCTATAAATTTTTGCAAAAAATTAATTAAGCCCCTAAACTTTTTTCACCAAATTAACCCTTAAACTAAAATAAAATCAATTTTACCCTTTGACTAACTTTAACGGTTTTTTTTAATTTTTGTTAACACATGTCGCAAAAGGATAATGTCACTTATCATTTCTAGGATTTTTTAAATCTTAATTTTTAAAAATATATAAAAATAAAAAAATTTAAAAAAATCTGGAAAATTATTTTAAAAATATAAAAATATTTTTAATTTAGAAATTTATTTAAAAGTAGTAAATAATAATTTTTCAAAAGATTAAAATATTTTAAGAAATTAAAATATTAAATATTATTATAAATTTAAAAAAATAGATTGAAAAAATATATAACAATAAAAGTTATTTAAAAATATTTAATCTATTTAATTTTATAATAATATTTATTTTATTTTTAAAATATTTAATCTATTGAAAATTATTATTTATTATTTCTGAATAAATTTTGAAATTAAAAAATATTTTATATATTTTTAAAATAATTTTCTAGAATTTTACATTTTTTTATGATTTTTATATTTCTAAAAATTAAGATTTAAAAATTCTTAAAAATAACAAGTGGCATTATCCTATTGTGATACGTGTTAACAAAAATTTCAAAAAAAAACGTTAAAGTTAACGGTCAAAGTTAGTCAAAGGGCCAAATAAATTTTTTTTCTTGAGTTTGAGGGCTTAATTAGGTGAAAAAAAGTTGAGGGGCTTAATTGATTTTTTTTTGCAAAAGTTTAGGGGCATATGCCATAAAATTTTTATGTTCGTTTAATAAACGAAAGAACACGAACAGATGTGTATTCAGTTCGTTTATGTTTACAAACAAGCTTGTTTATAAGCTCATTTATAGGCTCGTTTATAAGATGAGAATTCTTGTAGATGTATCTAATCTAAATATTATTTTTTGTTGTTGCTAATGATGTTATATAAGTTTACGTAGAAATGTAAGTTTTATTTTGTTGTTTGTATTTATTTATTGTTAATTTTTTTAACATTTCTTAATACGTAAACGAACATGTTCGCGAACACTTAAATGGACATGTTTATGAACACTAAACAAACAAACACGAACACCTTTAAAAATAAATAAACGAACACGAACACAATATTAAAAATTTAAACGAACACAAACGAAATATGAACATCTTTAAAAATAAACAAACGAACACGAACATAGTCTTATTCGTTCAAACTCGATTCATTTACACCCATAACACCTATTGCAGGAACAATTTGAATGTTAGTATGTTTTTCTAAAATAGCCCTGTTAAATTTTAAAGATGCAATCCAATTTCTACATGATTATAAACTATCCAAGCAACATGTGAATATATATTTAAAATTTAATTCATTTAGTCACTAAAGATATTTCTCGAAGAATAAATAAAACATTTTTAATTATACTTACCGATTTAGTGGCTAAGAGTACTCCTCAAGTTTTTAATATTTTGAGTAGAACGAAAATATTTATTGACAAACTGTGTTATTATATTAATTTGTGATGAGCAGTTTACTTTCTCTAAGAATCTCTTAAAACCATTAATTCCTTTTCCTGTATCCTGATCACCATCCCTCAATGTCAATGAATCACTCTTCTTAACCCCCTCACTCCTAATTGAAATCTATTCTCAGACACCACCTTCCTCAATATCATCAATGCTTATCTTTTCCATCCAGCCTTTACAACACACTCTCTCTCCCCCATTCTTTTATCACAACTTAGCCTGCTCTTCATCTTCTACACACACAACGTAAATTACAGGATGCACTAATAGTTGGATATAGAACTTTAATAATTGTTTTAACTGTTATATATTCGACTTATAATGATTTTATCGTATAAGACAAACTTAGTTTAGTGTGTGTATATATATGAAGTAAAATTAAGAGAGAGAAAAACAAAAAATATCAAATACTTTGTGTATTTATATTCTGAATTAATGGATAAAATATTTATGTGGTAGAGTAGTCATGATTTAGTTGAAAAATAATGGGTCGTCATTTCCTATGAATCAGATAATTCATCACATGGTTTTTATGGTGAGATTGCAATTATTGGAACGCGAAAAAGCTATGAATTGACAAACAAATGTATACGTTTCATCCATCTTTGGAAGAAAAAAAAACAATTAAAAAGATTGATGTTATGATTGGATCTTGAATTGTTTTTGTTTTATATCCAACAAGTTATTTTCAAAAATCTCTCATCTCTTTTGTTCATTTCTCACCGGCCTAGTTAAAAGAGTTAACAGTAATTAAAAGTCGAAAGTCAGAGTGTCTCTACTAATTAATTTTGTTGTGGTCTTGCTTGTTTTAGATTTGGGGAACATTATCAAGCTTACGTACTTAACTCTTCTTATCTTGTGATTTGGGCTTGCCAAATCGATTTTTAATTAAAATACAATTTATGCTTACTCTTTTTGTTTCACATTACAAACTTCGATTGTTACCAACCGCAAAAGTAATGGCATGTGTTTTTTTAAAGAATGCCACGTCATCTCATTGGATAGTAAAAATAAGATGGGATAAAAGTGCCTACACACATAGGAAGGAGGAGAAGAAGAAACTAAAAACCAATGATTTCTTTTTTTGTCTTTCAATTGATAACTTTGTGTTGAAATTACCATGTTTCAGAAGAAGCTTAGAGCTTGCTTCCTAATACGTTTTGCCCTGCGGTTAATAGTCTGTACATAAATTAAGCGTTCAATTCCGTGATATAGTAGATCCGACTATGAGCCAAACAAAATTCGCCTCCCTCATGAGTAATGCCCTAACAAATCCACGTGGCAGCACAAGGTTAAAACGCCCTATGGTCGGAAAGAGAAACATCATTTTCCCAACATGGTGTGTGGGTCCATTTCAAACTAATTAAGCTTTTGTTTGTTTTATGTTTATACAATTTCAAAACTCACCTACATAGCTTGGTGTTGGACCCACGGCCGTTTTTCCTGTTACCAATTTGAACAAACCATCACATACTTCACTTTCACTCCTTTTCCCTTGGTTTTGTGAGTCAGTGTAAGTCTACATACCGTCCAGCCTCTCGCTCTTTCTTTCCTTGTCTATAAAAACTCCATTTGGCCAAGAGTAGACCAACTCTATTATGTAACCAACTCTCCACCTCCATTGCTAACTATGATCAACATTTAAAGCTTTCACTCCTAAATTATGAGGGTTGCTGCAGTTGGTGTTACTGTCGAGCCTAAACTCACTCCCTACTACTCCACCCCCATTAATCCTCTCGCTACTCAACACACCGACTTCTCCTGGAAACATGCCTCACACTCTTACTCAGCAAAACTCGCCAAGAACTGGATGGAGTATCAGGGAATACATAACTGGCAAGGCTTGCTTGATCCCCTTGATGACATCCTAAGAAGTGAGATTCTAAAATACGGGAGATTCGTGGAAGCAACGTATCGCTCTTTCGATTTTGATCCCTGTTCACCTACTTATGCCACCTCCAAGTTCCCCAAGAACTCCATATTCACCCGATCTTGCACTGGAGATACAGGCTATAAACCCACCAAGCACTTGCGTGCCACCTGCGGGATTCACCTGCCCACTTGGATACACAGGGGACCCACCTGGCTTTCCACCCGCTCCAGCTGGATTGGTTACGTGGCTGTTTGCCAGGACAAGGAAGAGATCGCCAGGCTCGGCCGCCGCGACGCTGTCATCGCCTTCAGAGGCACCGCCACTTGCTTGGAATGGCTCGAGAATTTACGCGCCACGCTGACTTGCCTGCCTGATGACGTGGCCAGTGTGGGACCTAAAGGCAACGGGGCCATACCCATGGTGGAGAGTGGGTTCTTGAGCCTTTACACTTCCGATAACGACACGTGTCCTAGCTTGCGGCACATGGTGAGGGAAGAGGTGGGAAGAGTACTCCAAATGCACGGCGATGAACCCCTCAGCATCACCATCACGGGGCACAGCCTCGGCGCTGCACTCGCAACCCTTGCAGCGTACGATATAAAATCCACCTTCGGCAATGCGCCAATGGTGACGGTCATCTCTTTCGGGGGACCACGTGTGGGAAACCAAAGCTTCAGATGTGAGCTAGAGAAAAGCGGGACGAAGATTCTACGAATAGTAAACTCGGATGACGTGATCACAAAAGTACCAGGCTTTGTAATTGACAAGAATGAGATAGGAGAGGCAAACAAGGAAGCTTTGCCGGGATGGGTTGAAAAGCGCGTGCGAGAGACGGCGCTGGTTTATGCAGAAGTGGGTCAAGAGCTCAGAGTGAGCAGCAAAGAGTGCCCGTACCTCTGCAAGGAAGGAGTGGTGACTTGTCACGATCTCAGCACTTATCTCCACTTGGTAAATGGTTTCGTTAGTTCAAATTGTCCTTTCCGGGCCACCGCCATGAGAGTTTTATATAAGCACCATCGCCAAAAGCTGGCAAAGTTTGTAGATTGATTTTTTTTTTGGTTAAGTTAAAACTGTGTAATTATAATTTCCAAGAAAAATTAGCTTAACCCTGTACTTTCATAAAACAAATCCATTCCATTCCACACTCATCTTCAAATTGTTTTCAAAGCATTAGAGGTGGTAATGAGTCAAAATTTGCTTCTTCTTGACCACGACAATGCATGATTCCTGAGATTTCCCTGCCAACAAACTTGATATCTTCCATTTGACGACTATTTTACGATGAATGACGTTCCTCCATTTCCTGCTGCTGCTCCTACCAACAAAATGTTGCTGTCAGAACCTTCTGATAATGAGAAGCCTTCCAATGCTTGTATACAATGGTTTTATTACCTTTCCTATCAATACTAATAACTGCACCTCCTTTTTTTCTTTTTTGTACATCTTAGTTGAATGCATCCTTTGTTGACTGCATGGTTGCCCGATTTGCATGTTTCTACCATAGGATACATAAGTGCCTACATAATCTAGGTGTATGTCAAGAAATAAACGCGGAACGTCGTGTTTCCTGGGTTTTACATCCTTTGTAGAATGCATGGTTGCCCGCTTGCATGTTACTAGCATAGGATACGCGTAAAATGTACGGAGATTTATAACTTGTTGTTAGTGTTACGAACCAATAATCAATTGGTTTAGTGGGACGAATCAATACATCCCTTAAGCAAGGTTATATATTCGAATATTAACATTGTGAATGGAGGAATCTGGGTTAGAAGGTTGTCCCATAATGGGTCCCTGTATAATTCAATCTAGATTAGTCGGTTATAATTGGTCGAAAAGTAGTGGTTAAACAAAAAAACATTGGTGTTACGAGTCATTTGGATACACAATATGAAATTGTATAGTTGTCTTTATTTTAAACTAGAATAAATATTTTATAGTAGTCCTTTTGTTTTTTCATATTTATATAGATTTTAAATAAAAAAACATAAATCATAAATCATCACTTCATATTCAAACTTATTGATTTAATTTTTTCAAATATAAACCATTATCTTATTTTATTATTATTTTATATAATCACCTATATTCGATTTATTGATCAATTAATTTGTATTGCGTATTATAGAGGCTCACTATTTAGGCGACTCTCCCAAACCAGTTTAATCTATTTACAGTATTGGAATTAAAATCTTAAATATTACTTAAGAGAGCTAACATATCATCTCGATAGGCAACAGATAATTGGTTTATCTTATTTCATTATGTTTTTGTGAAAAAAAAATAAAAAAGAAAGTTTCTAATATTACACTATATTCTTTTAATTTTATTAAAAAAAATGGCAATACGAGAAAGAGATTGGATTGCATTTAGGATGAGTTTGGCCGGAGGAATACTTCATTATTGGGGTAATTATCTTTTTTTTTTTTGGAAAAATGATTATCGCGCTTGATTTGCAAGCATTCCCCCGGTGCTAACTATACATTACCAACAATCTCAAGTATTCACTAAAAATGATGAGGGATGGGGCCCAAACCTCAATTCATCTCATCCATCCCACTGAAAGAAATGTGGGCCGGGTCTAACTCTTTTGCCTCCTCCACCATATCCATATGTTACGCCACTGAATAAAAAGAAAATATAAACCCCCTGGCTCTGCAACTGGCCACAAACCATGAACATCATACCATACCATATTGCTGATTTCAATTCTACCTACATTATTTCTTATCTCCTAAAAACTCATTAATTAATTACTCCCAAGTCCTATCATAATTCATACGGAGTAACATAAACTGTTCGTGAGGAGGCCAAAAACCAGAGAAAAGCTAAAGCGGGGCATCTTTGTGTCCCAAAACCATATTTTCTCTCTATCATATCTCAGAAATTTGCAATATTTTATTTAAACTCAATGATTTCCCCACCACTTCCAGTACCAAGCCCTAGCTTTTTTCTCATCTTCTCTGAATTTCTCTGTATTTTTTCTAAAGTTTTGAGGATGGATATAGAGCAAACACAAGCAGAGTTAATCGATTACTTTGTGAAGAAAGTGTCAATTCAAGTGGGCTCAGCTCTTGGCTTGGCCCCGTAGTCGTTGACGCCACATCGCATCCTTCTCTCTTCGCCTTCTTCGAGATCCTTGCCGTGCCCACACTCGCCGAGGTTAGAATCTATTCCATTCTCAATTTCTTTTTTCCCTTCTATCTAAGAATTCAAGGCCGTGATCAACGTATCCTTGTTTTGCTAACCGTTCAATAGATACTGCTCATAGCAGCACCCTATTCTCCTCATCTATACCTTGTTTTTGCTGTTTGAATTTTTATACATAGCACAGGAATACCTTCAATAAAATTAGGTTTGACATTTCAGGGGTTTTTTGTTGTTTAAGTTTAGAAAATTTGGCAGACTGCTTAACTGTTCAATCAATGTACCTTGCAGCTTGAAGGAACTGATAATTCAGTGTACCTTGAGGTTCTTCGGTTGTTTGCACACGGCACATGGAGTGATTACAAGAGAAATTATTATTATAAAATTAAAGATTCTCAGAAGACTTTTACTTTTGGAAAACATTATCAATATCATGCATATTGAAAAATGAAGGAAATTGTAAGAAAAAAAGGTTATGCCTGAAAACAAATAGGAAATGGTGTAGTGAAATTAAGTTACTGTTTCAGTCAATATTAGTAGAGCAGGGATCGGTGCACTTGTACCTACCAAATATTGTAAAAATCTTGCAAGTTTGGCATGGCACGCTTCCTTTTGGAATCCCATCCCGACAAACAACATCACTCCAAGTACTAATCATTCAATCACATACAAATTAATTGAGATATGCTCCTGCTTCTCATTTACTATGGCGTGCATGCATGTTTGTTTGAGTGCGTGAATATGGGGGATGAGTAGTGGAGGTCACGTGGGAGAGGTCAATAAGTTCACGTGTACCCCCATCATCTGGGGACCCAGGCACGCGTGCGTGCTACTTTGCACCAGACACCCACTTGTCCACAATCATTGGATACTCTTCTCAGTTTTCAGGATTTCACGCGCCTACCCTATTTAAGTTACTAGTACTAGTCTCGCGCCATTTTACATTTCCATCTTGCAACAGAGAAAATTTCCCCAATAAGACCACCCAAAATCATGTATTTACTTTAATCATTACATGATTATATTAATTTTACATTTTAAAAATTATGTAATAATCATCCTCAAATATGTTTTTCTTCTAAATTTTAATAATAAGAATATTTTAAAAAGTTAGAAGATGAAAAGCATAGAAAACATTACATTCGGCCTAATACGTTGAAGATTGAAAATGATGGATTAAAACTTGGGATGCGACGGTGATTAACAAAACAAATGATAGACCATACCGTGGGGCTTTGACACGATGAATGAGAAAGAGGGAGATGCAGTGTCACGCGTGTTTCATCCATGTATTGAGGATTGCATGGTTTCTTACATATTGATGATTCACCCTTTCATCTTTTACTTTTGATCAGTGACTAGTTATCATGAAAGAATATTACACGGGCACGGAGGATGGTCATTTCGTCGCATCAGAATCAGAACCCTGTGAGAAAGGGCACATGGTGGCTGGACAAGGTGATGAACGGAGGTGGTCTAGATGAATAACGGTGGTCAGGAATTTGATGATTAGTCGAGAAAATATAATAGAATAGTTTGAAATTTTCTCATTGAAAAATATGAAACTGATTGGGTGAATAACCCATTACAAGACTTGTGTATTTAAAGCCCACTATTAACGGCCTAACAACTATGTAACAATTCAAGCAGATTAACGGTTTAGCCCAACTAATTATTTCTAATTAACAACTAATCTTAACATTCGCCCGGCTTCTTTCACTCTTTTTTGTACTTCTGAATTTTTGTGAACTTGATGCAATGTTCTGGTCGAGAACAAAAATTAAAACACAGTAAGCTGAAGTGGAACTAGTAAGAGCTGGTACCCGAAAAGAAATGAGCTTTCTTTCTTTCTTCATTCATCGTTCTTTCATCCGGAACTTCTTTAAAAACAAAACATGTGTTTCTTACTTAGTGGTTTACCGAGAATTAAAAATGTTATTCTTCTTTTCGTTCTTCTTTACTCACTTTTCTGCCGTACAAATTTTTTTTCAATTGAAATTCCTTCAGAAATCACTTCTTCCTTCATCTTTGCTGTCTTCCTTCACCACTTATTCGATCATTCTTTTTGTTGAGAGCAAGACAATTAAGCTACGAACTCTCGGATACAATCTGAAGCCTCTTTTGGGCAAGAAAGTACCCTCTTATGTCTGGTTAACAGAGAGCAAGGCTATTAAACACTATACCCCAGATTTTCTTCCCATAACCTGGCTATTAAGCCTAAGTTTTAGGTACATCTTGTGCATGAAGCAGACAAACCATGAAGAGATAAAAAAATCCACTGTTCTTGAACACAATACCAGCATACACCAACTTTCCATATCAATTAGTAGATTGTAGCACAAGCAATAGCAACCAAAAACCAATGTAACATAATTCCAGCAGCAACAAATATAGCATGGTGAATTCAAACCATATACACACAATAACCAATTGAAAATAATCAGCAACTGCACATCCAAATTTCGAAAGACTTGAACAAACGATCCAATGAATCACAAAATTGCTAGTCACCTTATTTATAGCGCCAGCAAATGAAATCATCAGCAACTAATATTCACAAAATCCAGTTAAAAGCACATCAGCCAATGAGGATAGAAACACTAATCTATTATTCAAATAGAACCTAAGGTCAAAATTACTATTATCACCTATTATAGTTCTGTGACTGAATTCACAGGATCTCATCTTTCCAACAATCAACAGTCAATCAAAGTATTACACCAATTATTCAAAAATTAAAGCATTACGCTAATATTATTACTAGTCTTGACAAAAAAACTAGAGTCTTAGAGCACCTCATCATGGCCATTACGAGTCGAGTTGCTTGGCGCCATCACAATCGAAAAACATAACACTGAAAAATATACCAAAGAAATGAGATCTGAGTGACCAAATTTGAAAATTTCGAGAAGACCCGAGATCTAAAAATAACACTGAAAGAGCTTAGATTAGAGAACCATCTAATCTAAAGACGGCAATGGAGGCAAATCGAAACTAGAATTTGCGGCGATGATAATGAAACAATTCTCAACAGCCCAAGAACCAGAGATTCTTGTCGAAGTGCAACTCAAATCTTCAACGGAACAGCCAGAGATGAGCTAATCTGCAGGAAAATGAACTGATAGCAGAGACAACAGCAAAGAAAACATGTGGTGAAGATGGCAACGAAAATATATCTTCGCAAGAGATGAAAGACAATCAACGGATGTCATTATCGTTGGAATGACTCGTCAGTAGCGGATAAAAACGGTATCATGATCGACGCGACTGACACCATGTTAGAAAAGGCACATAAGGATAATAGACTAAGTACGTCTTTTACCAGTTATACTTTGTAATTCATTTTTACATAATACAGTTTTATATTTTCTTTTTTCTGTGTTTTCTTGTTGAATCCCTAATCGTTCTTTATCTCCTTTTTTGCCCTTCACCGTCGATCACTATCTCCGGCCACCATGGCTGTTTTCTCACATGGTATCATTCGCCATTGAAGATCCTGACGCCGTCTTTATTCCGCTACTGCCGTTTGGGTCTTGTTGTCCCTTTGTCCTCTGGTGAGATTTTGTTCCAATTCTTTTTCATCAGCAAGAGTCGCCTGTTCTCTGGTCCATTGAAGCTCTCCTTCAGATTCTGGTTTGCTCTCGCTCCGACCGACCTACCTCTTCTAGATTTGTGCATTTTTCAACTCCGAACTGAATATTTGCTAGCGTTGCTGCTCGTCTTGTCCTTTCCTTGTGGTATTTTCATCTGATCGTCATTGAAGATTCTGGTCTAGTATGAAGATTCAGATCGTGGAGACCATTAAAAATTGTTGTTAATTCGAGATATTGCCACTGTGAAAGATAGCAAAATTGTGGTTTGTGAGCTTTCAATAATAGATTAAGTTCTATTTGAATAATGGATCATGTTTTTTTGTCTTCGTTGCTTGCAGTAGCTGGATTTTTTGTTTACTGTGATGTTGAAGCCGCGAGTGCTTGTATTGCTGCAAGGATTTCAGTTGTCATAGGTGCTGCTTTGGTTGAATAATCTTGGTGTCTGGCTTGTGGTTATACTTTGTTGACAGACTTAAGAGAGGGCTTTGTTAAGTCCTTGGCACTGATATGGTTAGTTGAGCTTCATATTTTCTGGTTGTACTTAACAATTGATGTTTTGCTGCTTGTATACGTCTGACTGGAAGTTGGTGAATGTTGTTTGGTTGATATCAGCTTTGAATTCTTGTTTTTTTGTCTCCTTACTTCCACAAGGAACGCATAGAACTTGATGCTTAATAGGGTGTCTTTTTGTTCGGAGGAGAGCTTCAGATTGCACTAGGGAGTTCGTAGCTTAACCGCCTTGCTCCCAACAGAAAGAAGGGTCAAATAAGTGAGAGGAAAGACAATGAAGATGAAAGAAGAATAAGTTTTGGAAGGAATTTCAGATAAAAAGTTGTATGACAGAAGGTGAGTAAAGAAGAATCAAAGGAAGAAAAAAACTCCTTCGATTTTCGGTAAGCCACAAAAAAAGAAATACAAGTTTTTTTTTTTAAAGAAATTTCGGATGAAGGAAAAAAGCAATTTTTTTTAGGTACTAGTTTTACCGGTTTCCAGATTCTATTTGATAAAGAAGAAAAAGAAAGCATAATGAATGAAGAGATTTTATGGAAGCAGCTCATTGTATTCGTTCGTTTGGCTCACAAACAATTTCACTCAGCAATTTTGATTCACAAGTTCAGAAACTTGAAGAGAGTAGGGTGAATGTTAGACAAATGATTAGTGATTAGTTGGTAGATTGTTAATTAGTTATATTATGGTTATTGAATTTCTTGAGCAGTTAAGGTTTGTTGAGCTGTATTTGGTTAGGCACTTAGGCTCAAGATTGGGCTATAAAAGCTAATTAATTGTAATAGGATGCACAAGCTTTTGATTCAATCTAATTAATAAATAAAACTGGTTTCTTCCATTATTTACTCTGTTTTAGTTAAATATTAAAACCTAGCCGTATTTTCTTTGTCTACACTCACCGTTGCTCATCATCACCGGTAATAATGCTGGAGTTCTCACAAACCCTGTATTTCTTAAACTCCGTGGTGAGACTGAGGGACATGTAGCAATTATGATGTTTCTTAATGCATTGGACTGGGAGCGTTAGCAATCATAACAAACATCCATTTTATGATATCATGCCTTGCCTTTCTTTTGGGATGGCAACAGGCGGGCGGGTTTTTGGCCCGATATATTAATCCTAAAATTCGACTCCGCTTCGACTTGGAAATAAAATAATAATTTACTCGCTCCAATTTATAAACTCGATCTCAACCTGAAAATATAAAAAAATATATTAAATTTCGTCGAAAATCATAAAAAAAAAACTCGATCAGATCAGGTCAAGGCACACCGAATCAGGTCGGAGACAGGTAATTTTGCCATCCTTACCTTTCTTTCTCATATACCATCACCATCATTAAAACTCTTTTTTCTATCTCGACTACGTATTACGTAATCTCATATCATCCTTTTACTTTAACGCCTCCGTCCAATCAAATCTAAACGTAAACAAATACACACACACACATGTTCTTACGAAAAACGTTGGGATGCAATTTGAACACAAAATGAGTGCAGAAAACGATTTCACCAACTGATACAGAATCACAGATTAACAACCTTAAACGTTAAATCCTTTCATGAAGTTAAAGCTGATTTCTTCTTATCTTAACAACTTAAGCAAGTAGTAAATCAGTGAACCACTTCAAAAATAAAATAAATAATAGTACTAATAATAAATTTACAATCCAAGCATTGGAGCTAGATCACAGTGAGAACAGACAGAGACAACAACCGTCGGAGCCGAGGGACCATACTTTGTTAAATAGGACAAGAGTTCATACTTAAATCAAACCCTTGGATCGTTTTCGCCCAACGTACAGTTTAGAATTTGAAGGAAATGATGAGTTAAATAGGAAAAGGAAGTAATAATAATACGAAGTCTGGAAGCAGAGCCTCAGGGCCCACTGGCATGTGCTCTTCAAGAGTTGGATTATGATTTGTGGTGAATATAGTCGTCAGAAGAAGAATCTTCAAGCATGATTAGTAAATCATGTGTAATATGTTTAAGTAAGTGTTGTCGTTAATTTGTAGGTTATACAGAAAACCGACATAGAAATGGGAGTATGTTTAGGATTTACAAAATGTGTACTTGGTGGTTGATTTGAAGCACAATCTGTTTATAATTATACGCTTGCTTTTTTTCAAATATATAATTGCTCCTTTTGTGATTAAAAATAGATTTTATTTATAATTTTGGCATGTAATACATATTCGGTAGAAATAACCGAGCCTGAATGCACAATAGTAGTACCAATTTGACACATGGCTAATCCTTGTGCCATGGACCCAGGCTTCTTTAATTCTTCTTCTTTATAAGTTATCATGCATTTTTAAATCAGAATCATAAAAGCCCCTACAACTTTAACTAAAACCAGCCATCTGTCTGTCAAGGAAAGAGGTATCAACATTGAGAACGATGCTCATTATTACAACTTGCTTAGCTCTTCTTCCGTCGTCTCTACCACCGCCAACACATTATCGTTGTCGGGTTATAATGAAAACAAGAAAACCTCAAAAAACAGTGTAGCCTCTAAAGGGTCAAAGAAAGCTGGTGACTCGGAAAATGATGGTGAGAACAAGAAAAGGAACATGCAAAAAAGCAGTGATGATGATAGGATTAGGAAGCATCCGACATACCGTGGAGTACGAATGCGAAGCTGGGGCAAATGGGTGTCTGAAATCAAGAATATGGCTTGGGACATGCCCCACGGCAGAAATGGCTGCTCGAGCCCACGACGTAGGCGCACTGGCCATCTTTTCTTATTCAGGTAATCGTTTTGGGTTAAAGGGAAAATGATTGGAATTGGGGTTTTGGTCCATTGATTTTAACAAACTAGCTGGTCCTGGTCGGAATCTTTACGACTATTTAAGTTAGAGGGGGAATTATTATTAGCAGTGAAAGTGTGATTTCTTTTTGATAATTCAGCTTTTATTATTCAGGAAAATAGAAATTCATGTCATATGAACTAATACAATTTAAAATCTCATTTTGTTTTTATTTAATAATATTAATATTTTCCCCAAGTGTAATTGTTAAGATTGTTAACAGTTAGTTAGTTAGTTGTTTTTTACTTAGTAGGCTGACTAGATAGTCAGTTATATTAATTTTGTATATATACATACTCGATGTAACCTTATTTTTCATATATGTGAAAATATCAGAATTATTCATTTTCCTTGATTCTCAACATGGTATCATGAGCCCACTCTCTTGATTTCTTGGTTTTTCACATATTCTTTGGGCCTGTTCCACTTTATTGGGTCCTTAACAAAATAACTGCTTTTCTTTTTGTCGATTTCTTTTCATCTTCTTTGCTAAAGCAATTCTTTGGTCGTGATGCCGCCGGCAGTGGAGGAAATTGATTTCAAACACCCGCTATTCCTACATTCATCTGATACGCCTGGATCGTTGCTGGTTTCGCATCACCTCGTCGGAATAAAAAAACTATAACATTTGGAGTCGTTCTATGAGGATCGCGCTGTTGGCGAAGAACAAGTTGGGATTCGTTGATGGCGACTGCAAGAAGGAGAATTACAATGTTTTGCTGCAACCGCAGTGGGAGCGCTGCAACGCCATCGTCCTATCCTGGATACTTAATACGGTGAGCAAAGATTTGTCTGTTGGTATTGTGTTTACTTCGAATGCAGCACTTGTTTAGAAGGATTTTTGATAAGGTGGATGGCTCTCGCATCTACTTCCTTCATCGACAGATTGCTACGTTGACTCAGGGAGATTCTTTGGTCTCGGTCTACTACACTCGACTCAAGCTCTTTTGGGATGAGTTCAACTCTCTCGTTCCTTTCTCGACCTGTAACTGTGAGGTGTCACAGCAGAATTTCACACATCTGGTGCAACAGAAGCTCTTCCAATTTCTAATAGGGTTGAATGATAGTTACTCTGCACTGAGGAGTCAAATTTTGCTTATGCAACCACTTCCCTCGGTGAATCGTGCTTACTCCATGATTACTCAAGAAGAATCGCAAAGGATGCATCTCTCGGGCTATTCCTCTCTTTCAGAACCAACAGTTTTATACTCTAATACTTCAGGGGCTTCAGATCAAAGACGTTTTTCTGGAGTTTGTGACTACTGCAAAATTAAAGGTCATAAACGCGAGAATTGTTATCGTTTGATTAGGTTTCCGAATGATTTAAAGTTTACAAAGAAAAAGGAGGCTCCAACTGCATTGGTGAACAATTCTAGGGTATCTCCTTATCTGAATCAGGGTTTGAATAATAATGACACGGTTCGTGGTGATTCTACTTCAGCTTTTGTCGGTGCACCAGTTTTCACTCGTGATTAGTACAATCAAATTCTAGATTTGCTGCGTAAACCTCCTGCAAATGACACTGTGGTTAACCTCGTAGGTATAATTACAAATTCTTTACCAAATACTGCTGATTCGACTTTTTGGATTATAGACACGGTGCATGTAACCCCTAAACCCGGTTCAGAAAAAAAACCAAATTTAGGAAGTTATGTTTAAAAACTTAAACATCGAGGAAACCAATTTAAAAAATATATACTTTAATTTAAAATAAAATAATCGTAATTTAATATATTTTATAATAAATAAAAACATAAATGTCATAATAAATGTTCGAATGTTTACATAAAATTTCTAAACTAAAATCATAGTAAAAGAATGCTTAAATATAATCCCAAAACTTAAATAGTCTCAAAGTATGGAATTACATCAATCGAATAAAATAACTAAAAATAGTTTCGTACTGAATAATAAAATAACCAGATAAAATGTCTCAAATAGTCTCAAAGTATGGAATTACATCAATCGGATAAAATAAGAATAATAAAATAACCGGATAAAATGTCTCAAATAGTCTCAAAGTATGGAATTACATCAATCGGATAAAATAACTAAAAATAGTTTCGTACTGAATAATAAAATAACTGGATAAAATGTGAGATCCTCTAAGTACCACGTTTTCTAAAGTCCAAAGATATCTATAAGAGGAAAGGGAGTAAGCTAGAGAGTTTAGTGTGTCTCTAAAGTGCAAGAAAACCTCAATCTAAAAACATAATCATTTCGATAAAATCTTTAAATTCACAAATGACTATGCACAACACAAAATCTTTAAACTTATAAAAATGATGCAATAAATATCAACTACATCACCCCAAAAGAAGAAAAAAGTTCTCCAGAACTCCTCACTACATCCACCAATCGGTAAGTGGTCGTCACCACAATCTTCCACCGTACAATCCCAACCTATGCACACAATGGTATTAAATCACAATACTCAAATCTATACTCAATCATGTACTATAATCTGAGTTCGTAGTCCACAAAACCATTATTTAAATAAGTCTATATCTCAAGTATGAATGCATAGAAAATTCTTATACAATAACACATCTCATGTATAATACTCCATAAATAAAAAAACTGACATCACACAATAAAATCATTTATATAACACAATAAGAAAACACACATAAAAATCATTTATTTATAGTATCGGAAGAAACACACCTTAACCAAGCTATACTCAACCAATTGAATGATGTGATTTTCCATGATCAGAAGTATTGAATCCAACTGTATCGGTACCAGACTAAACTTGGGGTTGAAGGGATTAACGAACAAGATGGGGGTACAGAGCGATGGAGATTAAAACATAGGAATTTAACAAATCAATAAGGGATTTTGGCGGCATTGGTATTCTTTTTTTCTAATTTCTTTGTCGCGTAACTATAACTTAATATATATATAGAGAGAGAGAGGAGTTGGGCGGTGGTAGGGTTAAGCATATTAGTAATTGATTAGGTTTAGTATTCTCACGGCAATAAGGAAAACATTGTTCTCCATTACTAAATGGGTAAATTTCATATGTGGTACTTAAACTTTTAAGAAATTTCATATTAACTTCCAAGTTTGATAAAAATTCTTATTTAGTCCCTCATAAAAAATTAGGGTTCTGAATTAAAAATTCTCAATTGTTAGGGTTTTTAATTAGAGATTTCAAAATTAAGTTTCTAAATTAGGGATATTTTGAATCTAGGGTTTATAATTTGGGCATAATTTTTAGGTGTTACAGTGCAACTGACCATATTTTTTCTGATTTCAAGAGTTTGATTTCTCCAAATTCATGTGCTTCCCGTTCTCGACTTGTCCATTTGCCAAATGGAAAAACTGTCCCTATTACCCATGTTGGTTCCTATAGATTAAACTCAAATCAGTTCCTTCATGATGTTCTCTTTGTCCCTTATTTTAATCACAATCTTTTATCTGTTTCTCATCTCACAAAAGAACATAACTGTTTCATCACCTTTTATCCCGATTTTTGTATATTGCAGGATCTCTCCACTGGAAGGATGAAGGGGATTGGTAAGGAGTCCAAAGGGGTTATATCTCTTTGAGTCATCTGATCTTAGTTCTGGTTGGTTTTCGAATTCTCAGTGTAATTCTGTTTTGTCTAATGTCATGCCATCTGATGTTGTTTCTTTTGAAACTGATTGTATGTTTTCTTCTTTGAGAAATAAAAATGACATATGGCATGCTCGTTTGGGTCATGCTTCACACTCTACTTTGATTCGCATTTCCCCTTTAACTTCTGTTACTTTCGACAAAGATTTTAGTGTGCATGAATGCCCCATTTGCCCTTTAGCCAAACAAACCAGGTTACCCTTTCCCATTAGTCAGTCTTGTTCCTTAAAACCTTTTGATCTCGTTCACTTGGATCTTTGGGGACCTTACAGAGTTTCCACACATAGTGGTTGTAGGTATTTTCTTTCTATAGTTGATGATCACACTCGTATGAGTTGGATTTTTTTTGCTTAAACTCAAGAGTGACACTAAACAGTGTCTCAAGAAGTTTTTTTTACCTTTTTTCGTACTCAATTTTCTGCTCAAATTAAAAAGGTTAGAACTGACAATGATACTGAATTTTTCACAAATGAGTGTAGTGATTTTTTTCTTCTCTGGGGGTATTACATCAACGTACTTGTGTTTATACATCTCAACAAAATGGGATAACTGAGCGTAAGCATAGGCACATTTTAGACGTGGCTAGAGATCTTAAGTTTCAATCTAAAGTTCCTTTGAAATTTTGGGGAGAGTGTGTTACTACTTCCTGTTACATTATCAACAGGCTACCTACTTCAGTTTTAAACTAGAAAACACCATATGAAATGTTTTATCATAAAGTTCCTAATCTTAGTGTTCGGTTGTTTAGCCTATGCCACAAACACCAATTATCATGATAAATTCTCTCCAAAAGCCTTTCCTTGTGTTTCTTTGGGGTATTCAAGCACATAAAAGGGTTACATTTTATTTAACCTTTCCACTAAATCTTTCATTGTAAACAGAGATTGTCACACCCCGAAAACCGGTCTAGTCGGGGTTAAGTTCCGGTGATCGAATATTTTATACCGGTTAAATAATTAGCTCGATCTTGTACCTAATTTGAAGCAGTAAAGGTCATTCGGGCTAACCGTATCAGTTTATTATTATTATTATTATATTAAAATAAAGAAAAGGTGGGGGACCCACGGCTATTCCTTCAAATTGAAGGAATTTGCCGTGAAATCCCCACATTAGGGGATGACGCCTTTATGCCGCGTGGCCATAAAGGAACTGAAGATTATTAGTTCTAAAATTTTGTTGCTCTGTGTATGTTGAGGCCTTTGTCGGGCAATAAGGAGTCTGAATATGTTATTCTCCTTGTTAGTTGGATTTGAGCATAAAAAGTGGTCATTTAGAGATGTTTTGCCTCTTGTAAATGTTTAGTATTTTAATTGAGTTCCTTCTTGCGCCTAAAGTGGAAACTTTCAGTTACATTGATGATAATCGGGAAAAGCTACTGAAAATTATCATAATATAGAGTGTTATTTGGATAATCTCATGAAAGAAAATATTACACTAATGTGATTATCCAAACGGAAATTTCATTGAGCAGTAACTCAAAAGGCACATTCTCTCTCTTGCTTCTATTATCTTCACTCCAACAGTGTTTTTCTGTTATGTTTATTGTTCCAGGCACAGTAGGCAGTAGGATGCCTTTTACTTAATTAAACTACTAGATACATTTCTCAGATTTGATTGTTCCTATTTTTCTTCTGCTCGTCATAATGTGATTAATCAGGTAATAGGGATAGTCTTCCTCAATTGCACCCCGATCAAGTTTTGAAGCTAAAGCAATTGACTGTCCTTACACTTGCTGAGGCAAACAAGGTATTCTCTGAGATATGAGGCATTGTCTCGTGTAAATATGCTATTTTCTGATCTAGTTTCATTGTAGTGGTTATAGTGCATTTTGTTGCTCATCAATCATGCAATATATAATTTACTTCATGACTTGATGGAACCGGTTCTTTGGA
Source organism: Hibiscus mutabilis (assembly GCA_019671005.1). Taxonomy (NCBI): domain Eukaryota; kingdom Viridiplantae; phylum Streptophyta; class Magnoliopsida; order Malvales; family Malvaceae; genus Hibiscus; species Hibiscus mutabilis. The sequence continues at coordinate 3,393,113 of CM033734.1, read as the reverse complement.
CTCTCCTGAAAAAAGTTAATTTATTTTTGGAATTCTGTTTCCCTTTCCTAATTGTGGGGAATCTTTTTATGATAATAATTTTATAGGTTTTCCGTGTTGGTTGGTTCAAGTTTTTTCACCTTTATTAGATATCTTCTCCAGGTCCTACCATATAATCAACTAATGCTGGAGTTAGATGTCACAAATGTCCGTGAACTTGAAGATTTTATTATCAGTGAATGCGTATATGTGGTAGGTAGTTTCCTAGCATGATTCTATTGTCCTTTTTTAATCCAAAGATTTACTCCATCGCGACATGCTTTAGCTACTGGAAGTCTGGAACAGCAGCCTTGAAGGCCTTGCAGTTTGATGCCTTGATTCGTTCAACATGTTTAAAAGGGAGGGTTGACTTTTAAGGGAAGCAAGTTGTACCATTGTTAGACTAAAAGTGTGCTGATTGTTCATTCTTTTCCACCTTTTTGTTAGGGCATTATCAGAGGAAAGCTGGATCAGACGCGAAGATGTTTTGAGGTACGAGTCCTTACCTATCAAGGCTTTTGTCCTTTCATTTCTTTTCCGTTCTTGCTTTTTGAAGTCTAACATTTGTTACGGAAGGTCCAATTTGCTGCTGGGAGAGATTTGAGGCCTGGACAACTTGGGAGCATGATACAAACACTATCAAACTGGTAAAATCTCTAGTTCTAGTAAGGCATGCCATTAAGGTCTCTGTCCACGCTGAAGTCTTAGTTGATACTTTTTATTGTCTGATGTTATATTAGCTTATGGATTTGTTCATTAGAGCTAGCTAGTTAAAGCAGCTCAATGGAAAATGCAGTGTTGAATTTGATCAAATAACAGCTTATATATCTAACATCTATCTATGGGTGTGAACCAAGGTTGAGTACATCAGACAACTTACTTATCTCTATTCAAGAGAAGATAAAATGGGCTTATACTATGAGTGAGTTGGATAAGAAAAGTCGGAAGGATGTTGAAGATAGGGTGGAAGAAGTAAAGAACTCCATTTCCGTCAAGGTCGGTTGACTCCAGTTTTCCTGTAAACATTGATTGCCCTTTTGCTGTGATTCAGTTTTGGATTATTAATTTATTTTTCTTGGTGATGCTGGGAAAGGGAGTTCTTTTAATTCTTGCAAAAGTGCATATAATTATATGCAACAAAGTTTGGAGCTTAAAGCTGCAGCTTCCTAGTTAAGATGCATATGACTTTTAACTGTATCAAGAACTAGCATGCTATGAGTTCTCTCATTCAATATCAAGATATGTTGGTCGATGTGGCTTACTTACGTTGTGGCAGAAGTTATACACTGTAAGCAGGCAGACGTCGACTTTCGAGGGCTCGAGGAGATCTACTCTGAACCTGGGGGAGTGATGGACTATGAGGAAGACCGAATCCGACCCAAGAGGTAATTTCTTTATCAGCTTCATTTAGTTTCTTTTAATATGATCTTTACTGGGGAGGTGTGATGGTTTTCAGGGTATCAACTTTCATGGTTTCAAGTCATCCACGCTTCATTTTATACAGTCTTTTATGCAGTAGATATTTTGGTTAGTTTTATTTGAACTAACTGCGTCTGATGATATGGAAAAATACAGGAGACGGCATCCAGTTGTCTAAAGATGAAGCATGCAACTGATTGGATGGGTGTTCAGGTGAGCGGCCAGGTTTTTGTTCAGAACAACATTCCTGCAACAGGTGATTCTATGCATTTGGGACCGTGATACTGCTGCTGCTTTTTTTCTTTTAGTGAATTGGTCATTGCTGCTTAAGAATTTGAGAATTGTTAGCTTGTGTTGAACTTATTGTTCTTCCTATCGAGTCGGGTAGAAAGGGATCAAATCTGGTGATGCGGCTAAGAACTTTTAAAGCATTTAGATATCCAAAAAAAAAAAAAATACAATTTTAAATTAACCGAATGGATAAGTTTTATTCTGTAAATCATACTTGATTTTAAATTTGACCAATGGTTTTCTCAACGTAGTCGTGAAATAGTTTTTTGTTAATTTGAATTGTCTTGGTCCTAAATAGTTGCTAGATTGATCTGAGCTCCATCCAAATTCCAAACTACTAGTAAAACACTTTACTTCAAATACAAGGATATTATATAGGATTTATATTTGTGTTTCCACACGCGTCTTATTTTAGGAGTTCAAATAAGGCCATAGAAAACATGTCCATAAAGGTATAAAGAAAACAATCACTCGTCAGGGACTTGCCGCACCATCTCGACGGAACAAATGGAACAACTCTGGTTACACGTTTTTTTCTTTGTAGATTAAGTCATAATCAATAAAGTTTCATTTGGAGTGAAATCGATACTAAAGATTAAGGGAAAAGAAGCTTGTTTAGGATATCTTAGAGCTCTAACAACGCTCTTTCTTAACTTTTATATAAAATGAATCATGCATCTTTTGAAAATTCCCAATATAACTAAATGCTAAATATAAGTGACTGTACAATCCGAGTGTCCATAGAGCCATAAATATTCAACTTTGAGTGCTGAATACAATTCTTTTTGCTAAATACATTATCTTTACAAGGAAAAGGAAAATTGGATATTTTAAAAAAATCATAATGATCAAACGAGCCTTGTTACACAACAGATAAGGCCGTAAACGAACAAAACATTCAGCGAACTATTTGTGAACCATTTGGCGGAAAGTTTGTTTATGTTTGTTTATTTATTAAACGAATGAACATGAACAAGATTTTCTGTTTGTTTAATTAAATAAACAAGCACGAACAAAAGACTCGTTTGTTCATTTACGTTCGTTTAAATTTATTCACATATGTTCATTTATATTTATTATTTTTCATAGCAAAAGTATAATATTTTTAAAAAAATATTCACATATGTCCGTTCGTTTAAATTTATTTATATATGTTATTTTGTGTTCGTTTATGTTTGTTTATCATTTTAACGAACGAACACGAACAAACTACATTCCTGAACAAACGAACACGAACAAACTACATTCCTGAACAAACGAACACGAACTAGCTACTTTCCTTAACAAACGAACATGAACAGGAAATTATGTTCGTTTAACTGTTCGTGTTCGTTCATTTGTTCGGTTCAAATTAAACAAACGAACATGAATATACCATCGTTTGTGTTCGTTTTGTTTATTTACAGGGCTAACAACGTATAGAACCAAATGAGAAATCACCACAGTATACGTGGTCAACCTATTAATCATTTTTCGATCAAAAAAACCTATTAATCATTTGACCCCAGAAATATGAGTACTAATTCGTCAGTTTTTTTCCTGAGTGTTAATATTCTTGATTTTCAATCCAAAGAAAAATTGGTTCAGAGACGTGTTTGTAAACAAAAGGGGTTTTGAAATGATCGCCATATTCATTGACCCAGCTTAAAGTAACAAAGCTTTAATTTTTTTCACAGAAATGAGAGTGTTGGTGTGAGTTTGCGGAGGGTGTTGTGGTTTATATAAATGTTTTTTCAAGACATTTCTATGAAAGTTCTCCAGCGCCTCGTGGCAGTATTATATTCTAGTGGGGAGACCGAGGAGGATTTTTTTTTGTTGTTTTTTTGAGTCTTTAAAGTTTTATTCTAATTAATTTTGATTGATATGTATCGTACAATTGTCTAACCCATTGGTGGGACCAGGGGGAATTTGATTTTTAATCACATGGTGTATTTTTTTTATTAAACAATAGGATGACGTAAAGTTTTTTTTTTAATATTCTTAAAGTGAGTATAAGGTAATATATATTCATATATATTTTTAACTCTTTGACAATATACATATACTTTATAGACAAAACGACACGTGTCTTCTAAGATAAAAATCATTCGTTTTTCTATTAGGACACTTGTTGGGTTCTTAATATTTTTTTCTAACCTTCCTTTATATTTAACTGTTGGTTTGATTATGATACAAATTCATTTAACGACAAGATTATAGTTGTTTAATGTATTATCACTCTCGTGCTATTTTCCTTCTTTGGCTACTTAACTTTTTGACAAGATTATGAACTTTTTACATTGAAATAACTAAAAAAAAATTAGTTTATTTTAAATTTAACATAAATTGTTAAAATGACAATCATGTTTTTTAGGATAAATGACAATCATATTAAGTATTATAAACATGCATAAAACGAATTTCTTTCATATATGTACGAACGAAGAAATAAAGGAGTAGTCTAGTAAGACGTATTTATAAACAAAGCAAGGGCTTTTGATGTTCCTTTTTCAAACCAAAACGTGTAATACAAAGTGCGGAATTAAAAACGTGTATAATATGCAAAATTTATACATCATCCACATAGATGCTGAATACATTCATCACTGCCTCATCCCACTTGAATTTAAATTTTTTAAAAGAAATATAATATGTATAATTTATTTATCATCTATATAGATATTGAATACACCCATTATCGTCTCATCCTACTGTAATTTGAATTTTTTAAAAATATATAATATACATAATTTATTTTATATTATTGTCTTTTAAATAAGTAAATATATGAAACGGTGAAATGATAATTTTACTTATCAAAATAAGAGGAGATAGAGAAAACAAATGGCAAAACCGTTGTATATCTAACTTGTAAGAAAAGTCCACTCCTCCCCCACATTCACTATTTTTTTTAAAGAATGTGTTCATTTTCTCTACTCATTTCAGCCCATCTAGAGTCGAGTTCATTATTAAATTTGTTAAATTTTAATTTTCATAAAAAATAGTTAAGAAAATCAGCTTTATAACCTTTAACAAAATACCTTATTCGATTATTGTGATATGAATTAAAATAAATTTTAATCCGATTTATTTTTGAATTTAATCGAAATGAATATGAGTGACACCTAGAACCTAAAAGAAAGTAAAACGCTGTGCACTGCAGATGAGCGAATTGACTGGACCTTTGGGTTCAAAATTGGATTTCTGATGGATTCATTGGGCTTGGGTTGCCCCCAACCAGGGCTTGCCTCGTCGTTAAGAGACAGAAATCAGAAAACATTTAGCTAATCTCTACTCAACTCATATGGAACTATTTTAGCTGTATTTGCCTTTGTTGTAGCTGCTGCTGCTTCCTTGTCTTTTGCCTGTCATACTTGTTTTCTTTTAGCTTTTTATACAAATTTTAATCCTTTCTATAGTTTTGTTGTTGATCTCAACCCACCCAGAATTTCTAGTTTTGTGTGTGTGTGCAAAATCCCAGGAAGCCGGTCCTTGTTGGATTCTTGCAAACTCCCAAGTGGGCCACTTTATATTTTACCATCAATGGCATCCGCTTTGCAGTCAACTACTTTCTTCTTCTTCCTTATCTCATTGATTCTTATCCCAGCCACACACGCCATTCCCTTCATCGTATTGCACGGTAATCTTCTTATTCCAATCTTGCTCTATCTGTTTTCAAGACCAACTTTTTTATGTTGAGGAATAGCTCAAATTATTTCTTATTCCATTTAAATTAATTTGCTCCACCACTTTCTTTGAGAATCACATTCTGATTAATTGCCTAGGAAAACAGAAACTAAATTGCGTTTGAATAAGCTAATTTTCCACTTATTCTATTGGAGATATACTTTTGATTCATAGAACTGCAATGAGTAGTATGGACTATGGAGGGTCAGTTGTTGATCTCCAAGAAATTGGGACCTTGTTTTGTAGACAACAGTGAACCTCAACCCAGAAGAAAGTTATATTTCTTCTGCAGTTGATTGATGGAATTCATGAAACTTATCATTTGTTATGGAGCTCTACTAGTAATGGTCCAACATGGTGGAAAGGAAAATAGACCAGCAGGATTTACTTGTGAAGTATGCATTGTAATATTCATAAAACCTAGAATAAACTACTCTCTATTTGCTTCTTGAACAAATTTGATGGAAAATGTTACATTTATCTTCGTATCTAGAACCTCAGCAATGTATCTTCTTTATAACAGCAGGAGTTTACTATTGGAGGTAGTTTGGAGACAAACTATGTTATTCACTACTAATACATTTTATGGCAGGCATTGGTGATAAATGCACTCACCAAGGAATCTCCGAATTCACTGAGGTTTTAAGCCAGTGGTCTAATTCTCAAGGCTACTGTGTGTATGATCAACTTTATTTTATTATCCACTTTTCATTTTTATTTTTCTATGGCTGAAGCCTGAAAGTGTAAATGTTATTCTTTAGTAAACTTACATGATCAGAAATATAATTTACGTGTCTATGCAAATTTTGGTCATAAAGGCTTGCTTTAGGTACTTGCAGTGTACATCTTTTTAACTCGATGGAATGATATTTATTATATAATTTCTAATAAACTTAGGGTAAGGCATTAAGAACAAGAAATTAAATCTAATTGAGCTTATTTTCAGACTCGACTACCATTTTTGCTTATGTTAGCAAACTCATGCAGCTATTTTAGTTATCTATGCATGCACTTTGCGGTATGTGTGTAGCGCTCTTATTCATACATATCTGTCTTCGTGTGAGTTTGTAAATGTGTTTATCTGGTTGTGCTATTCCATGGAGCAAAATTTCCTTTTATTATCCTACTAACCTGACATCCTTTCATTGGGAATAGTGAAATTGGAGATGGATCTTGGGATTCATGGACAATGCCCCTCTCTGAACAGGTGACATTTTGAATTGAGCTTGAGAATTGAGATTTCTCTTCACTTGTAATCCTTATAATAGTCATATAACTCTGACCTATGTTACTTTTTCTTGCAGACATCAATTGTTTGTGAGCAGGTAGTGAAACCATTTGGTAACATTTATTGCTTTGTTGTATAACGGTTGAAGTTTGAATTTTTGTTTTTGAATGGATCTTCATTCCAACTTACAGGTGAAAAAAATGAGTGAACTTAGCAAGGGTTACAACATAGTTGGACTCTCTCAGGTGATTAATACAAGTTGAAGTTTTGCTTATTTCTGTAATTTATACCTGTTTTATGTGTGCACATCCCCACAACCGTATGCTGACATTCTTTCAAAGTTTTCTCTTTTATGGTTTTCTGCATTAACATTTCATATAATCCTTTTTTTACACAGGGTAATTTGATTGGTCAAGGGGTTATTGAATTTTGTGATGGAGGACCCCCTGTAAGGCTTATTCTTAAAATTTTGATATTGCATTTCATTTAATATGTTATTTGGCCAGTTAATACTACAAAGAGTCTGAGAAAATCTGGATTCATCTTCAATATGAGGCAGCCAATTCGATCAAACAAATCCAGTGGCATACCTAAGCTGGATGACCTCTACTGATCCATTAGTCATTATATAAGGTCTAATAGGTTCAGTTATTTAGTAGCAACAAATTTTCATTTCGTCAATTGTCAAATTCATAAAATATGAGATAATTATGTGGAGTTTTTGGCTGCATACTGGTATTGAGCTTCCATGTATGGAAATTCATAGCATTATTTATTAGTAATATCCCTTAGCTTTTTACTTTTTCTCTTCACCATAACATAGTTCTCTTATTGCTCCCATAGTGAATCGTTGGAAAACAAATGTACCTGATTCAGCTGGCACTGTTTCCTTTCAGCCATCTATGTTGCTGTATTGTTTTCTTTATCAGCTTTTTTGCATGCTTTTACTTCTCCCGTGCTTTTCTCTTCTTGAACTATTGCTATATACCTTTGTCTTCAAACAGAAATCTAACTTATTTTTACGCCTGTTTGAGTCAGGTCAAGAATTTCATATCACTAGGAGGGCCCCATGCTGGTACTGCATCAATTCCCTTTTGTGGAGTGAGTAACTGTTCCCTGGTTTTAAACATTCATTCTATCCTTTTGGTATTGCAACCTGGTCTGAACTCTGATGTGCCCTTTCTTTTGGCAGTCTGCACTGATATGCATACTTCTGGATAGCATAATCAAGTTTGGAGTCTATAGCAACTATTGTCAGGTATAAGATTCTTTTGTACTTTCTGGTCTTTAAACAGTTAGCAAGTCTGTTGATAGGGCAAGAAACTGATAAATACAAATGGTGTTTCCGTCTCAGTACGGCTCTTGTTCTAACTTGTTTGTATATCTAAATGATAATTTAGTACCATCTTAAATACATGGCATCGGTAATTGCAGGAACACTTGGCTCCCAGTGGTTATGTTAAAATTCCAACGGTGAGTATATTTCCCAACTCTGGTCCATTATCTTCGGTTATACCAATATCATGTTATATCATTAATAGTTTGGCACTAAAGTATTTACTAGGAACTTTGCATTAATACAGGATTAGGTAGCATGCTTTTCTTTTGTTGATAGAATTGTTTCTTGATGCTTTTCCTTCCATTCACCTGTTTAGGCAAATTAATTATGTTGTTCCCATTTACCCTTTAAATTAAGACATGTACTTCTATGCTTCTATGAATCTTCCCATTTCAATGATATTTTCCCTTTTTTGTTGGTTCACCAGGACATGACTGACTATCTTAAAGGATGTAGATTCCTCCCAAAACTCAACAACGAAATCGATGATCTGAGAAATTCTACTTACAAGGAGCGGTTTGCCAGTTTGCAGAGTCTGGTGCTTATAATGGTAAGTTGAAGTGTCCCATTATCACTCTTTCAGGAAACTTTTGATGAGTAATCTGTAACAATGTTGTCGTGCTAATCTCGTCCATGTTTGGACCAGTTTGAGGATGATACAGTTTTGATACCAAAGGAAACAGCCTGGTTTGGTTATTTTCCCGACGGGGCCTTTAATCCTGTATTGCCCGTACAAGAGGTAAAGAATCTATGCCACAGTTTTATAACTAAGGATCATTTTTGGACGACTAGGCTTACAACTAAAACCTTTAGTTGGGTATTATTTCATGAACATCTTTGAAATCAATGTGTTTCTTCTCTGCAGACCAAGCTCTATAAGGAAGATTGGATTGGTTTGAAAACCTTAGATGAAGCTGGAAAAGTTAAGTTTGTAAATGTGTCAGGTAACCATCTACAAATCTCAAGAAGCGACATGAAGAAGTACATGGTACCATATTTGGCAGACCTAACAGCTGCACCAACAGGGCACGCATTGACAGAAGCTTCCTCTTATGAATGGATATCAAGAGTTTGGTACTTTTTTAAGGCTCTGATTGGCCTGAATGAGAATCAACCTTTTCTGCATACCATGTACTAAAACCCAAGTGGTACTCTCATGTCTGAATAAGATGAAGTAAAATACAGTCCACGTTATACTTGGTTTTTAGCCTCTATTATGACTAGTATCTATGTGGAGATTGGCCCAGTCTTTGATTTTATGATTATGATAAAAGCTATCACCTCATGTCTGGTCGATGAAGATGGTATTCTTATGTGTGAGAAACTACTCTCAAGTTGTGCAATTCTATTGTGGTTTTTTTACTCTTGTTTTTATGAAAGTAATTTATATGAAAAAAAATTCAATGCGATGCGTTTTGTTTAAACTTTAGTTTATTATAGTATTTTGGGAGTCTAACGTACAATAGGGTACGGTAGGTACGGTGTGGTATTTACTCGAAATGTTATAAAATACGGAACTTAAAATGTTACTCGTCAACTTAAAATGTTACCCTTTTTTTTATGACATTTTAGGTTGGTGGTCTCACAACAATATCGATACTCGAAATCAAGTTTTGGTACTTATCCACCAACTTAAAATGTATCAGAAAATGTAACATTTTAAGTTGATAAATAATATTTTAAATTTTGTGTTTTATAACTTTTCGTTAGATACCGTATCATAATCGTATCAAACTCTGTTCTAACTTATACTCACTCAAATATTTCCATGTATCAGACGATTTGACGATAAAACATGTAATCTAAAGTTTATACCATTAAGCCTTAAAGGAGCGAGATCTTTAAATAAAAAAAATTATTACATGATCCTGGCCCATCACGTCATTCATATTTTTTTCCTTTAAAAATCAGTCATATAATTTTATTTTTTCCATGTCATTTTTTTCAAAGATGAATCTTTATTTTTTTAAGCTATGTAAATAGAGAGTAGGTAGTTACATAAAAGTTGATTATGAATAGATTAGTGACATGAAAAAAAAATTATGTGACTTATTTTTAGTGGATAGAAATCATGGATGACATGGCCGGCCGAGACTATACAATAATTTCTCCTTTAAACAGTTATTTTGCTTGCTTTGTTTTTTTTTTGTTAATTAAACAATTGGTTAGAATTCACTTTTTTCCTCTAACTATATCACTTTTTTTATCTAGTATTAAAAGTTTTTTTTTTCATTCCATAAAAATATTACAGTATACCATTATTTGGTTCATCCAATTTTTTAACGACGTTAAAAAGATGGATTGAAATGTGGCACCTAACGCACCATGTGATAATTTTAGTCAATTAAAAAATGTTTATATAACTTTGACCATCGAATTAATAAAAACTATAAAAGTTTTGAAATATTTTAAATATATTATTTATTTTAGATAATTTTTTGATACATATATTGTATAATTTTCTTTACATAAACTTGTATATTTACTCTTTAAAAAGTAAAATCTAGATCCCTAATTCAAATTTTAACCATAAATTTTAAGTTCTAAACTTCTAACCCTATATTTTAACCATAAACCTTAAGTTCTAAACCTTACAAACTAAAATTCTAAACCCTAATTTTAATCAGAAAACTTAAGTTGTAAACCCTACAAACTAAACAAATTAAATAAGAAGGGTCGTACTTGTAATACATCTACATAGTACTTAATTCAAATTAATCATTAAATAGATTAAAAACATTAGTAATGCTGGCTATAAAAGAAACATAGATTGTCAATACTCGATGACAATATTTACTACTCCAATTAATTGACTATTGGGTAAAAAAGGTGCTTCCTTTGTTAGCAATATTATGTAGGCGTATAGTAAATAATAAAATTATATTTGGAACATGAAATGAGAGTTGAGGTGATGACAATCAGTGTTTGGACAAACATGAGGCAGAAGCAGAAGATCTAAAAGCACAAGTGGGAGGCGTAAACCATGTGCTCTTCATTAATACCAAGTCAAGTCTGGCCATGTGATTCGTTGATTGCAGTATTACCAAAATCTGTCTTTTCCCCCTTTTCCCCCGGCGGCTTTGATCACACACTACAAATTGACCGTTTCACTAATATCCAACATCTTTGTGGTTTGAACGTAGTTAGCTGTACAAATATGAAAGCTGTCGGATACGATACGAAGGCTGTAGATTCAGCTGTACGTACATTGAATGAGTGACATCCAACACCAACAGTCCAATAACTTGAAGCATTCCTTGTGTCCCCATGCTATAGCCTATATATAAACGGGCACTTTTACGACAACTGAAGCCTCTACGGAAGATATCTGCACAACATTTATCGCTGATAAAATGGATGAACCACAGCCACAGGGTAAGTTGTTTAATCATTCAATGAAATGAGAGCAACCCATTGGTTTTCTCTTTTAGACAAATTTATCTTGATAATAACCTTTCATTTGTGCCAGGGAATTTCTTTGCTGCTGATTCCAGAATGGATAAATCCTGCTAGAAATCCTTATCTCCTAATGCAAAGTGATAAGACCAGGTAAAGCACGGGAACCTTCATTTCATTTTATTTCTACAGGGGAAGTAAAAAGGTCATTCAATGTCCAATGAAAGATGGTAAATTATGTTTTACTGTAATAAAAAAAAAACCCATTGTAAGTGTAGCTGGAAATAGGAATAGGTTGGTAATGGATATATATATTTTTGATGTGAAAACCATTCAATCAGTCTTTTTCTTTAACCATCCAGAAATAGAAATAGAAATAGGAATAGGTTGGTAATGGTAAATTATGTCTTGATTTTATTTTATTTTTGAAATGGCCACATCAAGAGAGACAGATCTATTGCAGGTGTTGGGGTCGTGGTGTCCTAAATTTTTTAACTAAAAAGTATAATGTAATTTTTATTTATTTGAACCCCAATTTCGATTTTGTTTAAACTTTGTTCCTGTTTCTTTATGGTTAGTTAATTTTAACCCATAATATTTATTTTTGGCTCTAGCTACATCTATTCATGAAATTTTAG